>OY720441.1:70178197-70453072 GCA_963082915.1 Dolichopus griseipennis | reverse complement strand
GTACAATTAATAATTAAGAATAATTATATAAAAAATTAATTACATTAACGTTCGTGGAAAATAAATATAATTGAATTATGCATTTTGAAAGATTACAATGAAAACACTATTCCAATGTTGCTACATGAATTAAGTTAAGCCAAAATAAGACACCATGTAATTAATGAGGTTAAATGAAACAAAAATGAACTATCTGTTGTTAAATATAAAACAAGAAGAAATCTAAGATTCTGATAAATAATAAAATTTATTCTAAAAAATCTTGAACAAATGCATATAACTAAAATTAATCTTAAGTCTCATATATTAAAACGAAAACTGGAAATTCAAGTTCATTTCAACTGATTGTCTCTTCTAAATGAAAATCTGCTTAGGTGCTTTGAAAAGCTTTTGTTAAAGCATACAGTATTTGAGATCTTAAAGTAGCAATGATTTTTTTAAATCTAATTCAATATCGACTTGATTATATCAGAAAAAATTATAGAAAATTTTACTAACAGAGGAATAACAGATTAGGTAATACTAATTATTATATATATACATTATTATATAATAAAAAATACATTATTATAACAATATAAACAAATATAAAATATAAACAAAAAATTTAATTTATTATTATAACTCACAGACACAGAAATGTTATATGTATTCATTCAGAAAAGATTAGAAATAGAGTAAAACAAAATCGAAATTCGAAAACAAGGGGAAAGTAATTACATGAATAAATTAATATTATTTTACTGTCATCATATCATATACTCGTACATAAATACGAATTGCGATTTACGAAATGTTTATTTTTATTTTTTTTTTTAAAACAAAATTTTAGAAATAGAAGAATATAGAACAAAGGGGAGTAGAAATTGTTTTATTTTTATTTATTAACCGAAACTCGAAAATTAAAGTATGCTTTGATTTTTTTTTGTACATGAAAATTATAATACTTAAAAAAGTTTTATAAGTAAGAGTCTTTACAAACCAATCAAAAATTTAAATAACTAAATGACAGTTAATATCAAAATGTATATTTAATAAAGGCTTTTGGCTATTGGCAATTACTCTACAAAGTAGGTAGAACTTTGGTAAAAATGGAAAATATTATTAAAAATCTGAAAAATCTGAAATTTACTAGATTTAATGATAAAGATGTCAAATTAAGTTATGCACTTGATTTTCAGAAATTATTAAAAGCACTTAACTTTTTATTGGATTTTGTACCAGATATTCGACTCGATTTTCGAGTTTTGTGAAAGTATTATAAAAAATATATTCAAAAATGACATTTGGAAAATTTTATTCAAAACAAAGCAAGGGTTATGTTGAAATATTTCAATAATCGATAAAAAAATCGAAATTTTAGGGACGTAGTAATTAAAAAGTTAATATTAATAATATGAAATTTATTTTATACTCGTATAAATAATAAATATATAGAGTATATAAAAAATAATATTCACTTAATTTCAAATATTAACTTTATTTCACAATATTAAGAAATTATAAACATACTCTAAAAACGCTTTTGAGTTGAAAAATAAACTTAATTAGACAAAATAAAATAATCGAATTATATTTAATGATGCTTAAGTGACTCAAATAAAGATGAAGTGAGTTTCAAGTAAAAAATTTTATTTATACAAGGCTGCATTAAAAAAACTTCTAAAATAAGGAAAACCAGCATGATTAGTCAAATATATTTGCACATTTTCAAAAAATTTTGTAAAAATGCGCCTATATAGTTTCACTCTGTCCGTCCGTCTGTCCGTCTGTCCGTCTGTCCGTCTGTCCGTCCTTATGTTTAAAAAAACTTTTACATCGTTTGAAATAGAGAAAAGAAATTTTAACCACGAGTAGGTATTACAAAAAAAATAATTTCGTAGAAGAATTTTTTTCTGTAGCCCCACCCGTTACGGAGCTGCAGCCCCCCAAAGTTGGAAAAAGCCCTATATTCAAATTGTTATAACAAGAGTTCTATTAGGTGTATTTCCAATCTGAAAACGGCACAAGATAGCTGGTTTTATAAAATTTATAAATTTTTAAAAGGTAACTGTTTAGGGTTGCCATACGGTACTAAAATTTACCATTATGCAAAACTCAATTTTTACAAAATTTTTGGCCCCACACATCTTCTAAACGGTTTAAGCTAGGGTGTTGAAATTTTAGCAGAAGTTAGATCCTTAGAAATTAGTAGGAGTCGTTTAACAAAATTTTTTTGTCATGTCCCATGTTTAGCAACTATAAGGGCTCGAAAATTAAAATTTTTTTATTTTTAAACACCTGTAACTTGAATACCTGTTCAAATTTTTTTTTGTTGATATACAAAATTTGAAGGTCCAACATTATACTTTAACATATGTTAAAAGATTTTCTTAAATTTAAAAACGGTTCTTTAAATTGAAGAAAGTGTCTCTCAGTTTTAACCATTTTTGTTTATATAGTAAAATTCTAAGTAAAATTCCAAATTTTGGTATAATTCACAATTTAATTCCTTGAACCTAAAAAAGTTGGGGGAAGGGGAGTAGTGAGGATTAGATCCTTGAGAAATTGGTTAACCTTCCCCATAGAAGGAATATTAGAACTTTAAAATAAAAAATTACTGTTTTTATAAGTAAGCAGTAACTTAGTCACTGACGTATATATTTCCTTAATTAAACGTTAATACTGAAGCTTCAACATTATATTCCGATTAAATACTCAGTATGAAACACTATATTATTTTGAAAATGTGCTTTTTTAAAAACTCTTGGTTTTTTTCATCACTTGTTTTAATAGTTGTTTCTATTAACAATTTCTAATAGCAATTTAAATTATATATCAATTAACTTTTCCGCTTAAATAACTCTAATATACAAAGCCGGATATCTTTGTCAAAAAAATTAATTCTAATTTCAATTGACTCTATTTCAATCTTTTTCAATTCAAATTTCCGAGTTTTTACTCTTTTTTTTAAATTAAAAGTATTTAAGTTTTAAATTTTTTAAACACAGCATTAATAAAATAAAAAATAATTTTTATAAAAAAAAAGTGAACCTGTCGTTGTTTCATTTTCTTAACAGATGGTTTTTCATCGTATGTATATAAATAGAATATTCATATGTTTTGAAAATCAACGTATCTTATAACGTATCTTTAATAAGATTTTTTTTTTATGTGTGCTACATTTAATTCTGATTAAAAGTACTATACAGTATACACAAGTAGGTATATGGAATTTAAATAGATAGATATATCTTTTTATTTAAGTAGTACATATTATTTATATATATATATATAACGCTAGCTTATGTTTTTTTTTTATATTTGGTAGATTTTTTTAGAATCATTTTATTGTCTGTTAAAGAACTTCGAAACTATTCTATGTCACTAGATCATTTCCATCTTACATTTATATATTATATACATGTGTTAATAATGTAAGCGTTTATTGTATTTACGTTGGACCAAATGATTATATCTCAAAGATTTTATGGTTCTGCGAGCTTTCAAAAAATATATATAATCTTAATAGATAATAATATATAATACTTAAAGACAAAGCAGACATATCCATACTCAGATAGATCTAAGGCTGCGTTTATGTTGGAGTCGCGATATGAGATAAAAGCGTTGATACGAGTATAGCGTAGAAAACTATATACATGATTTAAATAGAGGTGTTTATATTGGAGCATCGCATTGATCATCGATAAACAATATAAATTATCTACGCTATGCTCTTATCGACGCTCTTAACACTTATCGCAACTCAAACATAAACGCACCCTTAAGAATATTTTAACGTTTATTTGATGACGATAGTACCGTTAGATTGTTCTGTTCTATGATTCGTACAAATAAACTTAAGTTTACTATGTAGAGTTTAGAAAATTTAAGTATTTATTAAGAAGTTCATTTTCTTTTTAATTTTTCTATAAAAAAAAATAGGAGTGTGCCTTTTACGAATTAACAATTTCTAGTAAGTTCCATTTTATAGTATTACAATACTTTCTGTTTTTTTAAAAATGAACCGACAAATGAAGAAAAAAATGTAATTTTACGTTCAACTTGCACCAGTATATATACATATATATATATATATATATATATATGTTGATAATGTAATTAAGGAGAGTAGAGCGTATAATGATTAAAAATTTTCCATTACATATTAAAGATGCTCTAGTTGTAAGTGATGTTAATGTTGAAAACTTTTGCTGTTGTAATTGTCACATTTTCTTTCAAAGATGAAGAAAAACTTCATAAACACAAAAAAAAAAAAATTTAAAATTTTATAAGAAAGCAAATAAGAAAATTTTCCATTTCAAAGAAAAATTTCTGAGATTTCTCATGAAATTATAACGCAATCTTGTATATAGGTATTAACGATGTTTTCTTTATATCTATGTATATTTTACATGTAATAATATTACATACATTATGTACATACATTTTGTTTTTTTTGTACATATACATAAATGTAAATAAATGTATATATGTACATAACATAATTTTATAAGGTATTTTTTTTTTTTTTTTTATGATTTTAGCATAACTACAGGCGCTTTTAAAATTTAATCGATCATAATGATAACAAGTATAAATAATAATGATGATAATAATAACAGTAATAATGTAAAATAAATTACAAAAAAAAAATTACAAAAACAAAACTAACAAAATGATAAAAACAATAAAATAAAAAAACAAAATAAATACAAGTTTTTTGTGTTCTGTTTTTCTTAAACATGGTTTTCCTTTTTTCTTAAATGTCATTTTAAAACTTTATCAAAAAAAAAAGATAAAAAAAAAACAACAACAAAATTAGTACATAAAAAAAGTTCTTAAGGTTTGAAATATGTCAAAAAAAAAACAAAAAAAAAAAAACATAAAATCAAAATAAAATTTAAGAATTGTCAGTTTTAAGGTTAATTTTTAAGTTTTTTGTTTAAAAGAAAATTGTGAGGGTTGTGTATAACCAATGTTTGTTTCACATTTTTTCTTTTTGTATTTTAAAATTCTCCTAAAGCAAATAATTGTAGGGGCGTGAGCAATTATAATGTTTGTTTTAAAAAATTTTTTTTAAATTGAGTTGGAAATTAGGAATGATGATGTTTTAGTACTTTAATAGTTTGAAATAGCGAATTTTTTTTTTCTTTTTTTTTACTGGCACCTCCGCTTGCTAACTGTTCACTGTTATAGGTTCAAGAACCTAACTATATATGTTCATGTCAGAACAGGAGAGAATATTACTTTCTTATTAGAACTGATCAAATGAATTCCATATACAATTTACTTGAGAATGTAATACGCCTTATAAAATTTTTAAATGTCTTAGATTTTCATTAGATACAGCTTTTTTATATACTTTTAATTTAACTTGCCTTTGTCTATGGCTTTATTTTTCATTCTGTCAGTTAGTGATACATTTATATTAGAAATCTGAACATAAATTTGTAAGATTTGTATGGTTCAGTGGTAAGCAAAGTGGCTGACGGTGTAAATAGGTCTGAATTCGATCCTCCTTCAAAGATAAAAATTTTTTTGTTTCTTTTTTTAAATTCAACAGAAATAACAAAAAAAATTACAAATAAAATTAATTTATTTGTATAGTTTCTTTAAAAATTTGTAATTTTAGGAACTAAAATACTTCACTCTGAAAATATAAAAACATAGACCAAATAATTATGTAGACGATCAGTTTCATATAAAAAATTTTTAGGGTTTTTTTTTTATGTCAGTCCGTACATTTTTGGTTCATTAATTTAAAATTTATACAAAATAAATTATAAAAGTAAATTGTTGAAATGGTGACAGTTCTTTTTTTTTTGTTAACATTAATCCAGCAATTTACTTTTATACTAAACCCCTTTTAAATGCAAAAGATCTACCATCAATTTTTGGTTAATGAAAATATTCAACATTTTAAGCTAAAAAGTTTTGAAACATTAAAAGAACTGTTTCTTATACCAGCAATTTACTTTTATATTAACATAGTAACAAATTCCCAAGATCTACCCTCAATTTTTTATTTTCTGCATTTTAGGGGGCTAGTACTACTTTAATAAAAGTATATATTGAAAAAAATATTTTTTTTTTATTTTATTTTATTTTGTTTATATTGTAATAATTATGTATTAGAATTATAAGGTATTCTATATCTGTGAGCTATATTATTCAATTAAATTGTTTTTTTATATTTTGAATTTGTTTATATTGTTATATTTATGTATTTTTTATTTAAGATATATAATTATTAATTATTAAGTTATTAATTTGAATCCAATGGCGGATGGTAGTTGAGTCAAGTCGAAAAACACATAAAAGTTTTTACTTTCACTGGAATTCGAGCCCCGGTCTTTCGCATGATAGGTCGGCACTATATTTGGTATACTTTACATTGATTTTTCACGACAGATTTTCATGCAAAATTAAAATGTCTGAGTATAAATAAAATTTTGTTTGTGTGTAAAATTCAATTATCAGATACCCTTGATAATTCAACTTTACAATACGTTTATACTGTCTTGTTTTTACAATATTAAGTTGATTTTAAAAATTAAGTTGGATTTTTATTCTGGATTTCTATACATTTTTCAAAAATATTTCTACCAAATAAAATCAGACTGGTACTAGAATACTTTTTTAAAAATTATTTAAAAATTATGCGGTTCCTGAAATTTGAATTGTTGTATTGTTTTTTGAAAAAACAAATATAACAGTCCTTATTTTAATATTTTTTAACTGTCATAAAACTTCAGTCAAATTTTTATAATCCGTTAGATGCTATTGGGCTACAAAGATCTCAGAATGTAGTTTAATCAAATTTGATGCTAAAACATGATTAAGATATTATATAAACAATTATACAATAACAATATATATTAATAATTTAAATTTGTAATTTGATGTTATTATTGGTTTGTATTGGTATTTATAATTTTCAAAATGTATAAAATGCTTATCTCTTGTTCAGAGTAAGTATACATATTAACAACATTTTACAAGTTTTTCACACGATATTTAAATTCTTTAGCAAACATTATTTACTGCAACTTTAAAAATTCATTTTCTGATGATATTGTAGACAATGATGATGATAAAAATGAATCCATAACTTCCATAATATTCTAACATTCGTTTTCGTACTTTGTATCTTATTTTGACTTTTTCATTTTTTTGTTATGACATTTTAATAAAACTGACAAATGTCAAACACATAAATAGAAAAAAAATAGTAAATCTTTTTTTTTTTAATTTAATTTTAATTTCAAATAAAAAATGTTTGTGCCAAACCAAGCTCAAATTCATTTTTTGCCAATGGAAAACGACATAAGTTGCGTATTTGTTATCCAATATGTGTATCTGTGAGTTAAATATTAATTAAACTATTAATTTATAATTAATTAATTATCGGCTGGGTGGCACAGTGCTTAGAGTACCGATTTTCATTCAAAGACCTGGGTTCGAATCCCAGTGAAAGTGAATGACTTAGTCAATTATTAATAATTATATATCTTTAGTAAAAAATATATTAATATAACAATATAAACAAAAGGGTTCGCCCCAAGTGTTAAGCGTCTTCATCTTCGTCTTCGTCTTAGAGCCTGTGAATAATAAATAAATGAAAAAAAAAAAAAAATTTTATTTGTTATTTATTTTACATTTATGTGTTTACATTTTTCGTAATGTTGATGTATACTTAATATTATTTTTCCATTAATGTGAGTCCGATGATGAATGATAGCTGAAACATGTAGGAATCCGTTAAACATTTTTCCTTGATAATGTTGCTATACCGTTTAGCTGTCGCTCTACTAACAACAATTGTAAAGCGTTTTTTGTAAATTCTTTTAAAATTGTAGAAAAAAAAAAAAAAAGTGTTTGTTTAAGAAATTGTTAATTGAGGACTCCTTTCAGTCTCTGAATGATCATTTAAAATTACCTTTATCTTAATTATTTATGAACTTTACTATTAATATTCAATTTTATTTTTACCAAAGTTTTGAATTTTATACTTTTATACCCGTATGACTATATAGTCAAAGGGTATAATAAATTTGCCATTACTGCTATACAACTCCTTCTTTTATATAAGCATTACTCTACACCTAATAAAGCTAAATATTTTAAATTTTGTCAAAAGTAAATAACCGCATGATATAATGTATATGTTACGGTCATGCGGGTATACCAGAGTTGACACAGTCTACTCTACCACACTCTTCCTCGTTTTTAAATAATTTTTTCAATGCATTTAATTCATATGATTCAAAGCTTCACTCATCTGTTGACTACTTTCTTTATATCTTAACACTTTTTTAATAAATACTATTTAAAGCATTTTCTTACAATATCTATATGTAGATTACTTTTTAAATATCTTTTTTCATAATTTTCTAAATTTTATTTTAAATATCTTGAATAACCGAAAAAAAATTTAAATAAAATTTTGATAAAATAATTTTATATTCATTTAAATTTTTATACATATTATATAATATCTATATATATATACCGTTTCTATATAGAAAGAATAACTTCGAATAACTTGTTAAATAAAATGTTGGAATGTTGAATACAGAATATCCTGGGGGATTCTATATATTCTTCTTAAGGGGCAATCATGTTTTATTCTATATATGTTTAACTCTACAAGTGTTTCATTTTCTTTTATTAAATGGGTACTTGCTTATATTTATGTATTCTTTATATATAAGATAATTCAACTATACTTTTATACTTGTTGATTTTCATATTGTTATAAGTTGAGTTTTAATAATAAATGTTTTTAATTTTATATTGTTTTCATTGTTTCAAAAATTAATCAATTGAAAGTTCATTAAAAATATTTTAAAAAGAACAATAAGGAAAACTTTCTAAGAGATTAATTAAAATCTATCTACAGATATTTTAAAGTAGTAGTATAATAATATCATATAAAACTATTTAAATAAATTAAAAGAAAGAGATTTTACTACATTGATGGTTTTGAACAAGTTAATTTAAAAAGTTACAAAATTCCTTAGAAGTACATCACTTTAATCTCAAATGCCTCTGATTCACATTTACAATTATAGATACTGCCATACTATATAACGTGAAAGTCGAATATTTAGGTCGATTCTTCAAGGGCCACTCCTATAAAATTTATAGTGGTGTCTTTTTAAATGAAATTCTTATTAAATGATAGCATTGTTTCTCTCAGTTTTTACATTATACCATTTGAAGACTGTATTTTCATTCGACTCCAGACTTCATTCGATGGTCCAAACCATGTGAATCAGTTTCTTAAGCAGGGAAGTGGCTTTCATTTTAAAAAATGAAATAAAAAATTGTTGACAAAGTCAAATGCTAATGCTCTATTTTCATTTTTGAAAAGGGTATTTTTTGAGGCAAATTTGGATTCTACGTTAAAAAATAAGAAATATCTGAATAATTAACTTACTTACTTGTATGCCATTTGCTAAATGTTAATTTTGACGAAAAATACTCGCGAAGTAGCAGCAGAATTTTTTCTCTTACCACAAAAAGAAAATAAAAGATAGAAGATAAGAAAATTGAAATAAAGAGAATAAAAAAAGAATAGAAAATTAGAAGATAGAAATGAAGGTTAAAATAGAAGAAGAATAAAAGATAAGAAAATAGAATGAAGAGAACAGAAGAAGAATAGAAAATAAAAAGATTAAAATAAAGAGACAAGACGAAGAATAGAAAGTAAGAAAATAGAAATAAAGAAAATAGAAGAAGAATAGAAAATAAGAATATGCAAGTGAAGATAATAAAACAATATAAGTTAAGAAGATATAAATGAAGTTAATAGAAGATAAGAAGATAGAAATGAAAATAATAGGAGAGCAATAGAAGATAAGAAAATAGAAATAAAGAGAATTGAAGATAAGAAAATAGAAATAAAGATAATAGGAGAAAAATACAAAATTAAACAGAAATGAAAGAACAAAAGAAAAAGGCGATATAATAGAAAATATGAGGAGAATCTACGCAAACTTGTTTTGTAATACGCATTATCTCAAGCAAGAGATAATACGCATTATCTTAAGACAAATATAACTGTTCTGGTAAGATGAAATCGAAGTCAAATGAAATATGACACGCTCTCCATAATTATCTATTCATTTAGTATAGACTTTAAGCAATTTTTTAAATTGTTACAAATTATTCTTGTGGTTAAAGAGAGTCCGCTATCAATTTGCACTGAATTACTTTATATTAATTGTATATAAATTCTAAAAATTAAATTCCTTAAATGCAAAATTCTAGTGTTGAGATTTTTAATATTTTTAAAAAAGACTCACAAAATTTTACAATCAAAGATTACCCTTCAATATAGTGACCTCATTAGAGAAACTCTATTCTTCTTCTGATGACAATTTCTTTACTTGTGACTGTGGGCTTATTCTAAGTAATTTGTTATGAAAATAAGGCTATTAGTAATAACAAGGCTATAGACTAGATATAAAAATATTTGTATAATAGAAAATATGAATATATGATAAGAATTTAAAAATGAATATTAAGAATATATAAAAGAAGTTAATGTTGTTATTTTTTGTGGGGGTTTTTAAAAGCTCTGAGGGAAACCTAAACACAAAAAAATCATAACACTTTTTTAAAAACAGAAAATCATTAGAGTAAACAAACCACAAATATATTTAATGTATGGAATTAGTAAAACTGAATGTTGCACCTGATGTTCTCATAATATTTATGTTATAAATCGATTATTTTGGAATACATTATGGTTTTTCATATTATTCTTTGGTAAATATTTTACAATATTGGATATAAAAAAGTTCTTTTACAAGAAAATTTTATTTTTATTTGTCGCCAATGATTGAAATTTAAAGAGTTCTGATGGATTTTTTGGTTTTTATATTCAAACATTTAAGATGAATACTATGTGATAAAAAATTTATTTCTTTTGTTAAAAATATAAATTTATTCTTGTTGTGCATTGCAGTGTATATAAAAAAATATTCAATAGATATCAGTATTAGTGTTAGTGTTCTGATTTTAGTTTTTCAAACCTTTTTCAATCATCTTCTGCTGGTTTTTCTTTTAACTGAGACAAAGCACCTAAAGCTAAAGTCTTTCAATCAGTTAAAGTTTTGTTTTCGTTTTTCCAATAAACCTTTTTTGAAAGATCGCTTTTCTTTTCAATTTTTCATTCATTTTCAATATCTGTATACTCAAAAAAAGAGACTTTATCGTGATTAAAATGAAAATCGAAAAAAAAAAGAATTACAAAATAATATTGTTGACATTTTTAACTATATGCAATTCATTCAAAAAGAAAATTGCATTTGCATCAAAAGAATGAATGATTTGTTTGTCTGTTTTTATATAAGCAAAAGAAATTTAGCACTTAAACATATTGATTATACTATATACTTCATAATCTGTTCAAAAGATTGTATTTTTAGTGCAAGAGTTAATGGTTTTTTTTTAAATCTGCGGTTTGTCCTTGAACTGAAACCAAAATAATTTCTAAAACCCCAAAATATAAATTTTCAAATTGATAATTCTTATTCTGGAATCTGGTTCGGGTCGAGTATACGAAATTCCAAAAAAAAAAAAAACTTTCATTTAAATAAAAAATGCAAAATTTAAAATTAAATGGCGGTTATAAACCAATTATTAATATACTGACTTTCTACCTTCTTTAAATGCTTCATAGATCATATATACATACTTATTCTAGAAAACCATATAATCTTGGTTTTGTAATACAATCCCTCCTAATTTAAAAACTCGTATTTTCATATAATTACATACCTATTTTTTGAAAGGCATATAAATTTGATTTTGAATCCAACTCTAAAATTCCTTCTAATTTAAAATCTCGTACATACATGTGGATTCCAAAAATAAACAACACATATGATTAAGGTTGAACGTTATTATATACTTTTATATGGACTTGCCTTTATCTATGGGTTTATTATTCATTCTGTAAGTTAGTGATATATTTATATTAGAAATCTGACCATAAATAAGAATTTATATATAAATTTACTTTTAGACTAAAACGCTTTTAAATTCAAAAAATCTACCATCAATTTTTGGTTAATGAAAATTTTCAATATTTTAAGCTTAAAAGTTTTTATGCCAGCAATTTACTTTTATATTAAAACAGTAACAAATTCGATTCTAAGCTCGTTTATCGCAAGAAACGAGATGCAAGCAATTCATCGCAAGCAATTCATCGCGATGGAATTCATCGCAAGCAATTCATCGTAAGCAATTCATCGTAAGCAATTTATTATTATTTAATTATTTAACTCTGGTAGCCAGAACAATCGCGCGATTTTTTTTTTTCTAACATTGTATATAGAAACACACATATAAATATTCTGGAAAAAGCGGTAATCCTGATTTAGAATTTAACTCTAAAATCCAATATTACATTAGGTATCCCATATTCATCGCAATAAACTTCGCGATGAATATTTCCTTGCGATGAATTGCTTGCGATGAACTTTGCTGTGAATTTATTATTGCGATAAACTAGCCGGATACCACAAATTCCCAAAATCTACCTTCAATTTTTTATTTTCTACATTTTAGGGGGCTAGTACTACTTTAATAAAAGTATATATTGAAAAAAATATTTTTTTTTATTTTATTTTGTTATTTTAATTCAGTTTTAGTTAAATTGATTTCTTGTTGTTGCTATGTCCACGACTGGTTCAGAAAGAAGAAAGTTTTTATTAATGCTTCGTTCAAGTGTTGCCAGACTGAAATTCAGCAATCAATCTTGGTATGCTTGGTATATAAAATAATATCGATAATAGTCATTGCCAGGTTGGTGTGATTTTATTAATTTCGATTCATATATATAAATATCTTTAAATATTTTGGAAATTGCGGCAATTCCGATTTTGAATCCAACTCTCCATTTTAAAATCAATACTAATTGTTTATGTCAATATGATTACAAAATTTCTAACAAAAGTATTAAATTTTGACATTAGAAAATTTATGTATGAAAATTATAAATTTTTGAAAAATTTTGACGTTTTTATATGAAGAACTTTAATTTTTGAAAATTAACATTAAAAATATTCTAATTTGAGGATTTTGTAATTTTGGAATTTTAAAATTTGGCATATTGTAATTTTGGGACTTTAAAATTTTTGGAATTTTTATATAAACCCAGTGATTAATATGAAATTTGAAAACCGATCTGTGAATAAAAACAATTTTTTTAACTTTACCAAGCTGCTTTGTTTTTTAAATTTATAAAAATAAATAAAATTCTAAAAATCAGTACTAAAATATTTGATAAATATAAAAAGTACATAATTAAAAAGAAATTTACATATATTACAATACATCATCATTTTTAAATTTACAATTCAAATTAGATTAATTATAAAAGCAATTCTTTTCAAAAACATTTTCTAAAAAATAAAAGGCATCTGTTTTAAACTCAGAAGAATTAAAAATTAAAACAAAACCTTGTTTTAAAGCCTGTAATAAAGTTTATTTTCCTATTGGAAAATGTTTAAAGTCACTGCTGAACTAAGGTATGAGTATTGATTGTACTCCATATCTAATGCAGATTTAAACGGAGAAAAATCAAAAAATTAATTTTTTTGAAATTTAAACTCTTATTCTAGGAAATTTTTATAAAATTGTTTACAAAAATTGGGCTATTAAATTATAGAATCTTACAAGAAATTATTTTAAAATATTTCGCATATGTATAAGATTTTGGGTATTTATTTATGAAGAGACCTTTTCTACCACAAACACTGTGATGCTGTGAGTGTAATTTTACCATCTCCACAGATATAATATTAATTCTATTTTTTCAATATTCGAAAATTTTTTTATAAATAATCAATTTTACTATTAACTAATAATTCCTAACACTACAGTTAGCACACACTAAATTTAGCCTAAACTTTGATGAAAACTTTAAGGTAAGGCTTTCGATTTCTGTACTGTTCCATTTCTTTAAAAATACGTCTGTTATTTTGGACGTTTTTCTGTATTCAAAATCTAGTTGTTAAACAACTTGATTTAGGAATTTAAAATTTTTTAAAAGTTTATTTTTTTCGCCATGGTTATGTGCAAAAGTTTATTTCGCTATTTTTTTTAAGCCGAATTAGATTTGGAAGTCTTATATTCCTCATACAAAAGACCCTTTGACCTTTTCTTAAAAAATATTTTACACCTAGTTCCATTGTTCAATATAATTACATTTGATATCATAGAAAAGGATTGTGCAAAGTCAACTTCTAGAATACTGTTAAAGTTTTAAGATCTTTGGTACTGAAAAGATTTTAAAGTTCCTACGTTACTATGAAAAATCCCATTACCAGTGATTTTTCTTCCAATTAAAAATTGTTACTTGCACGGAAATGAACTGTTACACTGTCGGTTAATAACCCCACAATACCACAAAGGTTCCCCCATAAACTTTAATTTAAAATGAAAACTTTAATTATTGAAATAGAAAAGTTTAAAATTTAATGTAATCACCCAGTAGTTCCCCACCCATTACCTTGAAAGGCTAAAATTTATACTCGTGTAAATAATATTTTTTTTGACTAAATTGTTTTGAAATTGATTTAATTAAAATTTAAATTAATAATTTTTACATATATATTTATAAAATATAAGGAATTTCTTGAGCAGCCTTCTTCATTTTCCATCGAACTCTAATTATTATTCTTAAAAAAAAAAATAATCAGTTTTCTAACAAAAATTCTTAGGCACAAAAATTAATAATTAAAATATTTAAAAGTAATTTAACCTCAAAAAAATTTTCTCTAAAATTATTTTAATTACTAAAATTTACCATTCTAATTAAATTTTAATAATTAAGGTGGGTTAACATTGAAAAAAAATAAAATAGAAATTATTAAAAAATTATTATAATTTAATTTATTTTACACTGATGTAAATAAAAGTAAAAGTATCGTATTTCCCAACATTTTTCCCTCATTCTATACTCAAAAAAAAAAAAAAACAAAACAAAAACACAGAAAAAATTTTCATGAATTTTCACATTGAAAAAGAAAATCTCGTATAAATTTTCATTCAAGGACATAATTTGAATACGTCGTTTTTTTTTTTAATGTGTATGTATGTTGATTTTGTATTAAATTCATCCTACACTTATTGTTATTATCAATTTTCATTATCATGATTATTAATTAAAAGAAAATCAGTGTATTAAGTGAAAATATTATCGAATATTAATTTTTTATTTTTTTAATATTTATTTTTTGTTTTTTTTTGTAAATTATGTGTTTATTGAGTGTAAATAATGTTGAAAATTATTTCGTTAATGTAATTGAAGTGGAAATATTTTAAGCATATTGAGTTGAAAACTTCTGGTAAATACTGGTAGTAATGATTAAGTATTGATAGTACTGGTAAACACTTGTAATACTGGTAATACTAGTAACTACTGGTAAATATTGGTAAATACTGGTTGTACTGATAAGTACTAGTAAGTACTGGGAGTACTGATAAGTACTGTTATTACTGATAAGTACTGGCAAGTATTGAGAAGTACTGGTAGTACTGGTAAATACTGGTAAGTACTGATAGTACTGGTAAGTACTGGCAATGTAATGGTACCTTCCAGTACCTGTATTTTTGTATTTTTAGTACTTGAATTTTTTTAATTACTTATTACTGGTTACTTGTACTTGTATTTTTTCAAGTATTGTTACTGGTACTTGTAGTTTTTTAAATACCAGTAACAAGTACTTATATTTTACATAATATTTTTCCAAAACCAGTACTGTACTGGTTTGTTTATTCAAATACTAAAATCTGGAATTTCGCTATCTCTGGTATTTAGTTCCTTATTTTATTGTTAGAGTTAGTACAATATTGTGAGACTGAACTATTTGATGTAGACTGAACTCTTATGTAGATAACCAAATTTTATCAAAACCTTGACGCAAATGGTAATTAGACCGTTGTAAGAATAGAAGTCAGATAGGTTTTTTCTAAATTAATTATTCTAAAAGTCTATTATTTCAAAAGTATACAAAAGAGACTACTAACAGTAATCGTCGTAAAAATTGAAGTAATTAACGTTAACATGGTACAATTATCACAGTAATTCTACATTTTTAATTAAAAACTAAGAATCTAAGAATCAAATGAATATGAAAAAAAAAATATCTATTACAAGATAAATTTATTATAATCTTATCTAAATTCTTAATCTTAACAAAATTATACCTAAGGCGTATATATACCTACATTTCATCAAATTTGTAATAATAATTCATTATTAACTACATATTATAATAAATATATAAGAAGATATTATAATGATAATAATTACTCCTTGGGTAAAAAAAAAAAAAACAACATATAATATATTTTAAGGTCACTTAATAATTAATATGGTAAAATCTTTGTCACCCACATTAAATATAATTATAATACATATAACTAAAATATTCTATATCATTTCAATCTGCTCCTACTACTTTATTATTCCTATATATACGTATATAAAAGTATCTGTATATATAATAATAAAGTAGTTTATGTTCTAATACTTACTTTTAACATTAATTTATTATCTTAACATACATTATCATATATATGTATATATATATAATTTGTTAATCAAGGTTTACACTCAATTATACATTTACAAACATGCATAATATACACAAGTACCTATAATATAAATATGTATAAATATATATATTTTTACTTATTAAATAATATATACATATATGTACATACATATATATATATACATATATTAAATATAGTTCAAATCGTTAAGACAAGTCTTAAGTTTTTATATACTAGAAAAAAAAAATATCGGATGTCAACAGGAGCTCTACCCACAAAAGATACTGACTGTACTAAAACCAACAACAAAAACAATAAAAAAAAACACAAAAAAAAAAAACATAAAAAGAACTTATCATAGGTACTCTTGTGTGAAGGAAAGTTCTTGATACTTGTTTGATGCAATGTTTGAAAAAAAATAAAAATCAATGTTACGAAAAAATATTTTAGCATAGTTGATATTCAAACTATAAGATATTATATTTTAATTGACAAACAAAAAAATGGTTTTAATTCAGAGAAGAGTTCATTTTAAATTTCTTAAAAAATATTATATAATAATTTCTTAAATTTCGTAAAACTTTTAAGTAATCAATCAAAGTTTAAAGCAGAGGTTGTCTGCCCTGTGTAACCTTTCACTGTACTCCAGAGTCCAGTAGTATTAAAGGATGATACACTCCTTCAATTAATATAAGCTTAACTCATTTTTAAAAAGCTCTATCCTATAAAACTTCGCTTATGTCAAATTAAATGCATTTAAAACGAGGAAGATTATAGTTGCCCTTGTCAACTTTTAGATACCCGTGCATACCCACTAACCGTTATTTATTTTCCCTATGCTATTATAAATATTACAAAAAAAATATAAGAAAGTAAAATAGTTAAAAAAAAATTTAACTTATTAGGTATCCCATAATTTTTGATTAACTGATGCTATTATAAAAAAAAAAAAAAAATAGCCCACCCTAAAAGTTGGTCCGAGTGATGTCCAACTTTGCCAACTAACTTGTCCTATTACTTTATCTGCCCAGTTTTGATTTTAACCTCATAGCTTCATTAGATATCGAATTGATTACTTTGTATGGCAGCTGCCCGAAAACGGGTCCGTAACATTTTGAAACTTCATATAAGTGCTCGATTCATTATATAACTAACAGTGTGTAATTTTTATCCTCGTAGTATAATCAGTTTCCAAGAAATTCATATTGGTGCAAAGAAGTTGTATAGCAGCCCCCCGAAAATGGGGCCGTAACATTTTGAAACTTCATATATGTAAGTGCTCGATCCATTATATAACTAACAGTGTGTAATTTTCATCCTCGTAGTATAATCAGTTTCTAAGAAATTCATATTGGTGCAAAGAAGTTGTGTGGCAGCTCCCCAAAACCTTGATCTGGTCTTAAACAAAAAGAATAGGGAACCTCAAAAATGTCCAAAAAATGTTTTGTCTGATTTTCAAAACTCTTGCTCTAATTTTTCAATTCTATCTCTTATAATTAATTTTTAATTCACCAATATATTAAACTTAAGCAAAATCAACTTCATATGATCATATTCATATAATAATCATCATATCCATAATCTATCAATCTATCAATATCAATAAGCCATTTACTTAAAAAAAATCTTTGTCTTCTTTTTTGCTTATCTTAAATAAACTACGCATCATTTAAATCATATGAAATTCTAACTCGAAATCGTTATCTACTTTTTGTAACAAAAACAAAAAACAAAAAAACAAAAAAACAAAATTCATATAATTTCAAGATGCAAGCAAAATTTAAAATTTTTGTATGAAAATGTTGGAGTTGAAAAAGTTAGTTGTTCGAGAGCTACCCGAAGTTTTAGTCCGATCTTAACCAAAAAAAAATAGGGAACCTAGAAATTGATTGAAAAATATTTTGTGAAAATTTCAAAACTGTAGCTCTTTTAGTTTTTGAGTTATCGTGCTGACACACAGACGGGCGGACGGACGGACAGACACACATAGCTAGATCGACTCATTTTTCGATTCTGCGCCGATACGTACCCTTGACACTATATCTAGCTCGTCTAGATCGATGCGTTACAAACGGAGGAGCAAATCTAATATACCCGATGTCATATATGTATGCACGGGTATAAAAACTTAAACTTGCAGTTTTAAACTGCGCTAAGCGTTGCTTTACACGTCAGCTTATAAACTGAAATTCACAATGATGTTTATAAATTAGCTTTTAGATTAAGGTACACCTATTGTGAATTAAATCATATTTGTCTATTACAATTTTTATACTTTAACATTTTTCATAAATTATTATCAAATATTATTATAATACTAACTTTTAAAAAATAAAATTCTTTCATAATACTTAAATTTTAAAATTTAATTTAAAAAAATTAATATAATTAAAAATTGAAACTCTAATAACAGCAACTATTTAAACTCTGAAACACATATTTAATGGGCATAATTTTAAAAATATCTTTTAGGTTTCAATTTTTTTTTTGAACTTCCCTTCCTATACCCTCGAGATTTTGCTAAGATGATTATTTTTTGAAAATTAATTTTTATTATTAATAATTTCTTTGATCATTTTGTCTTTACTATCAAAATAATACATCAAATAAATACATCAAACGTTTTATATGTGTATTATGAGTTAATGCATAAACTACTTATAATATCAAATAATTAAAAGTAAAATCATTTTAAATGGTAGGTATTTCCAAAAAATTAAGTAATCAGAAATTAAAGTATGTGTAAGAAACCTTTAAAAATTATTGATTTTAGTTTGACAACATTCTATTACGAGTATACCAGAAACTTAGAAGAACTTAATGGAGATGGACTCTGTCCATCTGTCCGTCCGTTGCAAAAACTTTTACCAATTTGAAATAGAGAAAAGAAAATTTAACTACGGGTGGGATATTGCAAATAAAAATAATTTCTTGGAAGAACTTATTTCTGTTGCCCTACCCGTTATGAAGCTGCAGCTCACAAAGACTGAAAAAGCCCTAAATTTAAATTATTATAACAAGGGTGTTTTTAGTTTTTTTTTTTTTAATATGAAAACGTTAAAAGACAGCGGCTTTCATTAGCTTTACAAAAATATATGGCCCTAATGTATAGAGTTACAATTCGGTACAAATATATTAGGCCTAAAGTTATAGAGTTGCAATGCGGTACTAAAAATAAGCGTTATGCGAAACTTAAAATATTTGCATTTATTTATGTGCTATTTTTAACACTTGTAACTTAAATACCCGTTCAAACTTTTTTTTAGTAATATACAAAATTTAAAACTTTAAAATTATATTTTAACATGCGTAAAAGATTTTCCTTAAATTTAAACGGGCTCCTTAAAATTGAAGAAAGTGTCTCTTAGTACCTTTTTTGTTTAGATGAAAAAATTCTAATTCTAAAACAAATTCCAAATTTAAGAGGAAGTTTCAATTTAATTCCAAAAATCTCAAAATTTTGGAAAGGGGAGGTGGGGTTAGGTCCTTGATAATAAAAATTTTGCTTAGTAAAAATTTGGGAAGTTTCGTCATTGAACCGTTTATAAGACATTATAAACTAATCATCAACATTAAAACACACCAACTAAAATCAACACAAATATATTGTACTCCTAATGGGGAAAAAGTCGAACCAAAGTGATGACAAAAACAACCACAGAAAAAAATTAAAATGGCAAACAATAGTCAAGTAAAAATCAATTCATATTCAATTTTTTACTTAAAAGTGTTTTTTTTTAACGATTTTTTATTTTTTTTTTATAATTTTTTTATTTTTTGACTTTGATTTGAGCTTTTTTTCTTTCAATTGCCTGTCAATAATTTTTTTAAGTGAGCAGCTTATAAGTTTTTTTATATAGTTGCTATAGTTATGTTGCAAAAAAAAAAAGAAAATTGTTTCAATATTTTTAACACTGTTTTTTTTATTTCGTTTTTCATTCTTAAAGTGAATTTCACCTTTTTTTTTAAAAAAAATAAAATAAAAAATTCAAAATGATTTCAATATGCATATGAGCGAATATTTAAATAAATATGGAAAATGAATTTCAATAAAAACAGGATGGGTTACATGAAAAAATATTATGTACTAGGTGAACGAGGAGAAACTTGCGATAGTCTGGGAAATCACTAATGCTTCCTTTATAAGAAATACACATTGAATTTATTGAACTATTAATCGTTACCTAGAACTGGGGACCGAAATTTTCAGTAAAGAAACTAATTATTTTTTTTCCTGTTTTATCCTCAGATAAGGGGATTTTTCCGCAAGGTGTCAGTGCGATATTGCATACTCCTATCACTTGACGTACATAATAGATAAATGTTGTGGTTCTGTCATATCGCATATGCTTATGTCAATGGTGTCAATTTGACAGATGCATATGTTTATATAGCTAAAGTTAATTTTTTATTTACTATTAAGTTATAGGTTATTTCGGGAACAACATAATATTATTAATATTTTATATTTTCATTTGTTTATTAATTATTATTTTTCTATTTTTAGACTATTAATAATTTTAAGTTATTTTTATATAAGTTTTTTTATTTTTATACTGCTATATAATATTTATTGAGTTTATTCAGCCAGGGATCGAAACCACAACCTTTCGCATAAAAAGCCGGCGCCACAACCACTGCGCCATCGGCTCGATTAAAGAAACTAATTATACCTACTTAAAATTATGAGAATTGAAAAAATCCATGATAATTGTAAACTAGTATATAATTTCCCAGGTGGGCTTTTGTAGTGAAAATAGGATTTCCTCATTCTAGAAAAGGCGACATGTAATGGGTCACTACTAAAAACAGGCTTATTAAAGTAAAAATATATTTTGTCAAAAGTTGATAATTATAAATGCTGACGTATGATGCTTAACGAATATGAAACTCCGTTCGAATACATGATTTTTTTAAAGTAAAGCCCAAGTTGGAATTTGAAGGAATCCAAGTACTATGCTGCAAAAAAGGGGATTTCGACAGTGGTTGTATAATTATTACTCTTCGATATACATGATTGTTTTCAATAAACAAAATTATAAAATATTATTGTTTTTTGCAAAATGCATTCAAACCCAAAAAATTCCTTTAAAGTATTGTTATTGCCCCAACTTTGATTTTTAAAAATTTGCTATGCAAGCCAATACCACACATTTTTTATATACAATACATAGTATATTAAGTGCCTCGTTCAGTTATTGAATTAAGAAAATATGAACACAAATTATAAGAATTAATAATTGAAAATTGTGCAGACTTCAGTTTATACGTTTTCTATAATTTATGAAAATATTTTTTTATGAATATTGAATTTCTTTTATTCACTTTTATTCTACGTTAAGTGCAGTATTCATTTTGGCTTTGAAATAACTTTTTGTTACAAACTAATGGCATATATATAATATATATATATGTATAAACATATAAATTTAAGCAAAAAAAATATATGAATATATATATAAAAATTGTTGATTATAAATGGATATTCAAAATTAATCAATGAATTAATCCATTTTAAATAATAAACAATTTAAAAAAAATTTTAAAAATGTAATCGGAAACGGAAGTGATTACTAATTGTTATTTTAAAATATTGTATTATTTTGTTTTTGTTTGATTGTTTTGTTTAAAACAAAAAATAAAAATAATTAAATTATTTGAGGATTATTAATTATATATTTATTATTAAATTATTAAAAAAAATGCTAAGTAAACCTTTGGTAAAGAATATAGGATTAGGGTATACACAAATACTTTAATAAACTTGTGTATTTAAATACTCATATATTTAAATATATATACAAAGATTCACGAATCTTAAAATGAAATAGTACGTGAGATGATTGGTATTTTTCAGAAAAATTTAAACGAATTTTTTTGGCTTAATCAGACTCTTTAATGGATACTCTGAAATGAATCACTTAAATTTTGTAACCCACTTATAACTTGTTTTATGGTTTTACATAAGATGTCCGAAATTCAAAGTTCACAAAAACGTAGGTGAAGAAAAATTTCCTAAAAAGTTAAAATTGTGCTGGTGGTAGGTTTATATTTTTAACGGTTTTCGAGATAACTGCCTTCAAAGTAACTTCATCAACTTTTTAAATAATTAACAACATATTTGGAACTGGTACAACATAAAAGATTTGTTAAATTGTCGAAAATTAATTGAAATCATTGTCGACGCTGTATATCGTTTTGTCATGAATTTTCAAAAAAGTTTTGAGCATGCAGATCTGATAATATAGTTTTAAAGTAAATTAGACTGTTTCCGATTGTATCGTGTTCGATTACAATCTTTGTTATTTTTTTGCAAAGCATGATTACTTTATTGAATACAATTTGAGTGTTGTTTCAATTTCTTGTGTTTCCTGTACTGTCAGAATATTCAAAATGGCCATTACACAGTGTTTTCTATCATGTAATATTAGTTTTGATGAAAGTTTTATTAAATTGTAGAATTTAATATTATATAATATAAAAATATAAATGTAAAAGAAAACTTAGAATTATAAATATTCTTTAAGATGTATTTTCTTTGGAATGTAATCATTAAAGATTTAAATTACTATTGAATTCATTTTATTCGTGATTTCTTCATAATTTAAGACTTTTAGAGAAACCTTAAAAACTTTTTTTAGTTTTTTTACTTTTAGCTTTGTTTCAAATAAGAAAAGAGTTTTTTTTTTATAATATTAAAAAATAAAAAAAAACTTTAAAAATGTACGAGTATTTATAAATTTTCTTCATCTTAAAAAAAGTTTTTGATACTAAAAAATTTTCTCCGATCAAAAGTTATTAAATCAAAAAGTTTTACGAATAATAAAAAAAAAACACAAAAAAAAAAGAAGAAAAATATGTTTTTATTTAAGTTTAAATGTCTAAGAGTATATTCAAGTCAAATATTAAATTGAATTTTTTCGATGAATTTGTTAAAACTTTTATAAGAAGTTTTTATTTATAAATTTAAGTTAAAAAATTTTAATTTATATTTAAAAGAACCGCAAATTTTTTTTTTAAATATCTTTTATATTCTGGGTTATCAAACCATATTATTTAATATTTATCATTTACAAACAATAAGTTAATTTAAAAACTTCAGATTCTATTATTTCATTCTCAAGAGGTTTTAATTGTTAAATTGTTTTGAAAAATCATTTTTGAATATTTTAATTAGCCAAATTTGAGAACTTTTGGTTATATTAAAAGTAGTAAAATTTTTCATTTACTTATTTAAAATAAATTGATTATTTAATTCTATCAATAGTAAAAGTTGTAACCAACCTTAATTTTTTTGAATATTTTTTTTTAATTTTATTAAAGACAGTTTTTGGTTTTTGAGAGATACTAAGGTCATTTAAGAAAAGGTTTTAGTCTTAAAGCAATCATTGAAATATCAATTTATATAAAAGCAAAAGTTTGTTTGGATGTAGAGAATAGACTCCTAAGCTGCTCAGCCAATTATCATGCAAATTTGTATATAGAGGTTGCCAAGTTGCCCTATGGTGCAAGTAGTACTTAAACTTCTTTATTCTGAAAAGAAAACGGTTTGACCGATTGATTTTAAATTTTCTATACGTGATGCTCCTTAAAATTGAGTTGACGTTATTAACAGATTTGGAACTTGTTAACCCATGTCGGTCCGACGGTTAGTCCAAATAGTTTTGGAAACAAATTTCGTTCAATTTTTCGAAGTAATGCTTTGGCTAATTTGTGATCCTCAAAAAATTCATTGGGGCTCAACAGCTTTTTATAGGTTTTTTCGTTACTTTATTCTAAATTAGAAACAATTTGACCGATTGATTTCAAATTTTGTATACGTATTCCTCTTTGAGAATGGAGTTCACTATATTAAAAGACTTGGAATTTGTTAAGCCATACCCACGCTTGTCAAAAAAAAATATTTTGCAAGAGTGTTACGTGCAATTTTGCGCAATAAGAAATTCTTCTTAATAACTATGAAAAATTTCAATTGCAATTTGATAAATTTTACTGAAAAATTGCTAGATTAATACTAGAAAAATAGTTTGAAAAAATATTGCTTTAATATATTTTAAAAATAACATTTACACCATGTGTAATTTTTGTGTTAAGTTTTTTCAATTGCATCAACTTAAATTAAACCTCCAATTAAAAGCGCAGCAACACGCACCGGGTATTAGCTTGTTTTCTAAAAAAAATAATGTATTTAAAAATATATTTTAATTCTAGACGATCTATAGTATAGAGCTATATTAAATTAACTTAAAAATTAAATATTAATCTACCAGATATACCCATTAATATCAGTTGTTAAAACATAGTTTTCTGGTGAAAGTCCAGAGTCGTTGCAGTGTAACAAGAAGATCATACATGAAGAAAATCTGAGAACAGACTAATTCATTTTATAGACATAGTACACTAGGTTAAATACTTGTGGTACTGGTATATGGTACTGATGCTACTGGTAAAGTACTGGTAAAAGAACCACTCTGATAATGACAAAGAGTACGTCCAGGATCCAGGATTCTCGTAGTGTAAGAAAAGGCTTATAATTAAGGAATTTTAGAGAAATTAGTTTATCAGTCTATTCACTAATTCATAGTACAGACACAGCAAAAAATTGTCAATTGCACAATATTTAAATTAACAAAGAGTAGACCAACTTACTCTGAGATCGACTAGATATTATTGATGAATAATTTTTCAAACTTTTCAACTCTTCACCAGTGAATTTCAGTAGTTTACAAAAGTTTTATCCTTTGATTTAATGTCTTATTTTATTTTATTGTAATTTTATTATCAAAGTTTTGTTGAAAATATTTTTTGTAAATCTATATTATAAATTTTCTAAAATTATTATTTTAATATTCAATTTTAGAGGGCCTCGGTGCGTTAGTGGATAAGCATTTGGCTTACTAATCGAAGTGGTGCGGGTTCGATTCCCGTATGGGCCATGCATATTTTAATTGAAGAAAATTATTAAAAAATAATTTTTCTTTACAAATCTCCATGGTTACCAAATATAATTTAAAATATACTAATATATAATATAAACAAATTAAATAATATTACTTATAAATTGATAGAAAGTATTGGAAGTGGGTGCACAAAAGGCCACAAGACCTAATTTTTAGGATAGCATATGTCTTATCAAAACTATATCAAAACAAACAAACAACAAATACTTAATTTTTCTATCACACAACAATTTGAAATTTATTTTTTTGCAATATAAAATTGATTTCAAAATTCTTTTTTTATAATTTTTTCATTATCAATTTGAAAAAAAATAAAAATTTCGATTGAAGATATATTTTTTAGAATTTATATTTTGATATTACCTTTATATCAAAGTAAAATAATAACATCAAGAAAATATTTTAGGGTTACTATCAAAGATAAATGACAGATTTTTATTTTTTAATTGACATATTGAAAAAGAGGTTTGCATATGACATTATTCAAATAAGAAAAAAACAAATAATATGACAGAAATAAAATGATTTTTTGTTTTTTTTTTTAAGAACTAAGAAAATATTATATTTTTTCTCTGAAAAAAATAAATCTCAGTTAAATAGATCACAATTTTTATTTTTGAAAATTGCTTCTAATATCTTATAATGCTTCAAATATTTTTTTTAGATTTCTTTATCTACAATAAAATATTGAAATGAGAAAAATAAGTAATGTTCATACACTTGACATATTCAGATAAATTACAAGAAAGTTTTGAATTTAATTCAAGTATATTGATCAAAAAATTTTCACAGAATTTGAAAAATCCATTTAAAAAAAAAATTTTATTTTCTTTTGCCCCTTTAAATATGCTATTTTTCTTTGAATTTTTTAAATTTAAAAAGAAAAAAAGAAAGAAAACTAGAAAAAAGAGAGATTATAACATCTAGATTTTCCGTTAAAAGCTTTACAAGTTTTCTAGTGTAAATAAAAAGTTTTACTTTAAAGTTTTTTACATCTTGCCCCTTAAAACATGCAATTTAATTTTGAAAATGTCCGATTAGAAGATCATTGTCCCTTAAAATATGCAATTTTTGTTTGAATTTTTTAAATATATTCTAGACTAGAAAATAGAGAAATAATAAATTTCAGATTTTCTGTTAAAAGCTTTACAAGTTTTCTAGTGTAAATAAAAAGTTTTACTTTAAAGTTTTTTATATCTTGCCCCTTAAAATGTGCAATTTAAGTTTAGAAAATGTCCGATTAGAAGAACTTATAATTTATATTAAAGTTTTCCATTAGAAGCTTTACAACTTGTCCAACTTAAATAAAATGTTTTAGTTTCGAAAAAAAATACTTTAGTGACAAGTACTTTTAAGTAAGTTAATAAAGTTTCCAATTGATTATTTCGTTATTATTTAGTTTTTAAAATGTTTAATTTACAAAATTTTAATATCGCTGTTGTGGTGTAAATTTTTAAAAGAAATTCAAAAAGTATAGAAATAGCATTTTAAGAATTATTTTATATTTTTTTAATTCATTGTGCTTTTTTTGTGGTAAAAGATTCTTGAAGTGTGAACTGAATAGATATAAGTTTTCTAAGAACTTTACTCAACTATATAAAATATAAAGTGTTAGCGCTTATGATAAGAGTTTAGTTTATAAGTTATCTACAAAATGCATTCTTTTAGTGTGATATTCTGTACTCAAACTTTATTTTCTTTATTTGACAATATCTTTTTTTGTTTTTTTTTTGTTTTATTTCAATATATAGTTGATATTTCAACTATCAAAAAATATTTCGAAAGTTTTTCTATTGTCAAAATAACTGGAAGCAAACAAAAATTGCCTTTTTTTTTGTTCAATCATTCAAATCTACTTCAAAATTTTATTTTATACCCATACATTATTAAAATATCTAAGATAAAATCAATTCCTTAATTTCTAAAAAAAAATTCTTCATCTTCTGTCTTTTTCTATGCTTAAACTTGAAAAAAAAAAATATAATCTTCTGTATAGAGTATTGCACTTGAAAAGTCTAAATCAAGATAAAAACAAAATACAACGGCAAGACTCAAGAGTACTTTAATATTTTATGTAGTTTTGTTGTTTTTTTTATTTTTTCAAATGTTATATATGACTACTATAAGAACAATGTGCAATGTATTTCAATTTACTATTTCAACTTTACTATTAAATATCGAATTGTATACGTATAGATGTTATGCCTTTATATGTGTTTAGGGTATTATTACTATAAAATAGTTTGTAAAATAAAACTAAAGAAAGAAATTCTACTCATGGATGACCTCGAATAATTTATTGAATATTGAAAAAAACAGAAAAAAAACTATTTGAAAATACCAAGTGTTAAAGAAATATTAAGTGAAAATTAGGAAAATATAGATGGTATATATAAAAAAATTTTGTAGTTTTGTAGAAAATTTTAAAGGAACATGATAATAATTGAAAAAATTTATTAAAAATATGATTCATATACTTAAAAAGACCTCCGAAACTTTAGAAATTGCTAATATAGGGTGAAATTCCATGAAATCTTAGTTATTGTCCTTTTTTTTTTGGATTGAATTCGATGCATTAGGTCTGTTCATTTCTGTAAGTGAATTTAAGCATTCAGTTCTAGTATTTTTATATTTTTTATAGTAAAGTAAAATGTAAGTAAAAATTTTTAATACTAAAAATAAAGTACTCATAATGCCTCTGCCAAAAAAGTTCCAAAAACCAAAATGAGGAAATTTCAGTTTGGCATGAGAATGATGATGAATTTTTGCAGAAGAAATTATTCAAAAGTTTTATAGAAATTTTTGGGACTTCTTAAAGCCATTACTATAATTGAACTTTCATATCTTCAGGAAAAGGTGAAACTTCCGGAAAGGGGTTGTGAGCTATCAAGATGACGTCATCACATAACGGTACTAAATATCTCAAAGTTTCCGAATATATATACCATTAGTGGCGATGGCGCCATCTAGTGGTCGAAAAATGCATTACAAAATGTTCCTAAGATTTTGTAGCATTTTTATTAAAATGTTATATTTTTCCTGTTAGTCCATAAACTGGAACCAACATCTTACAATATTGTAGGGCATGATATTGTCTTTCATAAGCATCTTGTTTCATCTGGATCGGTGCTACCATTTTTGAGATATTGCAATTTAAAGTGGAAATTTAAAAAAAAAAAAAATCAAACTTTCAAAAAAACTACTATAACTGTGAAATTTTCAAAAACACCCTGTATTATTATTATACCATTAGAAAGGTCTCTTAAAACTCTTTCCAACGGTATATAATAAGTATGGCATATGTTGACAAATAGCCCCACCAGAGAACATAAATGCAAAAATGACGCAACAATTTTATTAAAAAATACATTTTCATACTTTATTTGTCATAAATTTATTTTGCCTTTTTGTTTTCCATTTGAAATATTTATTTTAAAATTTAAGAATGTACTTTATAGTTTGATACAATATTGAGTTGGGTTTTGTTTAGAAGATTTTTGAGGTACTTATATGTATGTAAAGTATAATTAGAAAGGACCTTAGAGTTGGTTATAAAGTCAGAATTATACGCTTTTTCCAGAATATTTATATACTAAGATTTTGAAGATTGACAGGGTTTTGAGTTGGATATAAAATTACGCTTATACTGTTCCAACAACCTGTATAACGTTTTATTTAGCCCTTTCGCTGGGCCCTTTCGTTGGTTGGGCGAACAGGTTGTTCGCATTTGAATGCGAAATAAAACCATATCATTTTCTAAAATTTTACGAAATAAAGCCATAAAGTAAAATTGATACAAATTCTAATACTAAAATGAAAAGAATGGTATAAGAATTCGGATACCTAATTCATTCAAAAAATTAATAAGTTCCTAATTTTTTTTAATACACTGTAATAAAACATGTTAAATAATATTATATTTTCATTACGGGGGCTGCCGCCCCCGAACCCCCGCTAACTCAATTATTGAAACTAGATTTTGAATCCAACACTATAATGAAAAGAATGGTATGAGAATTCGGCATAGCTATTTCATACAAAAAATAATCAACCCTAATTAATAAATATAAATATTCTGGAAAAGAGGGCAATCCTGGTTTTGAATCCAACTCTAAAATCCCTCCTAATTGAGAATCCCATATATACACATATATAAATATTCTGGAAAAAGCGTAAAACCCTGCTTTTGAAACCAACTCTAAAACTCCTTCCTAACTATTTAAATAAAAAAGTTTGGAAAATTAAATTGCTTCTATTTTCACAAATAAAATTACTTCTGATTTTGTAGCCTAAGGGCCTTTCTAATTATATTTTTACATACATATTTAAATAAAAAAAATTTTAAAACTTTGAGGTTATCACCTCCAAATTCCCTCAAAACAAATTGTCAGAACCAAACTCAATATTGTATCCAAACCTAAAATGCATTCTTACATTTTTAAATTTGCCAAAAAGGCAAAATAAATTTATGACAAATAAAGTATGAAAATGTATTTTTTAATAAAATTGTTGCGTCATTTTTGCATTTATGTTCTCTGGTGGGGCTATTTGTCAACATATGCCATACTTATTATATACCGTTGGAAAGAGTTTTAAGAGACCTTTCTAATGGTATAATAATAATACAGGGTGTTTTTGAAAATTTCACAGTTATAGTAGTTTTTTTGAAAGTTTGATTTTTTTTTTTTTTTTTTTTTTAATTTTTACTTTAAATTGCAATATCTCAAAAATGGTAGCACCGATCCAGATGAAACAAGATGCTTATGAAAGACAATATCATGCCCTACAATATTGTAAGATGGTGGTTCCAGTTTATGGACTAACAGGAAAAATATAACATTTTAATAAAAATGCTACAAAATCTTAGGAACATTTTGTAATGCATTTTTCGACCACTAGATGGCGCCATCGCCACTAATGGTATATATATTCGGAAACTTTGAGATATTTAGTACCGTTATGTGATGACGTCATCTTGATAGCTCACAACCCCTTTGCGGAAGTTTTGCCCAGGAAAATCTAAGTTTTTTTCTAATCTGATAATAAAAAATAGGTACATGTAGTTTCCAATCAAATTATATATCACAATATTCAAAATCAATAAGGGGCTGGAAACAGAAACGGAAACTTTTTGTTTTTTTTTTCACTGAAATTATTTATCAAAATAAATTAAATTTTCCAAGTAAAGCATTCGTAATATCCTATTTACACTACGGGTCTATTACATGTTATAGCGATCGATCGTGTTACATGTTTTAAAAATTTGTATTTATACTATGAAAATTTGACGTTTTAATAAAAAGTATTGCTTGACGTTTTTGTTTTTTTTTTACAAACCAGGTTTTCTAAAAAGAAAAAACAAAAATATGACATAAAGAAAATTATAAAAAAATCATTCAAGATAAACACAAGTTTTTTAAGGGATATGAAGATCCAAAAAAAATTTAATAAATCGAAAAAAGAATTTAAGTACACAACCATCAAAAACAACATTTTATACTGAATAACTAGTTGTTATCATATTTTATTTGACAGCTTTTTTTTCATAGAATTTTTCTAGTTATAGGACTTTATAACAACTACGCAATAAATTAACACTGATAACGTGTTATCGACCTGTGGTGTGAAAAGGGTATAAAAAGTTTTAAAATATTTCAAAAAAGTCCTAAAGTTTTCCCAAAGTTCTATAAGGCAGTTGTTAGGTTTCCTCATTTTATTTCAGACATTCAAACAGAAACCTTCTAAGAATGGATTTCAATTTCTAATCATCAAAATTTTAAAATTAGTTAATCACACAAGATGTCTGAAAGCAGTGATTTAAATGATTTCAAGTGTTAAAATAATAATTCAAAATTGTAACAATTACACACCATGTATTCAAAAAACTGAATTGAATTTAATAACATAAAATTTTGTAAAATTAAGTTCATTTTGAAAATTTAGTGGAATTTTTTCCTGATTTTCCTGTCAAATAAAATCATATTTATACTATATTTGCCCAAATTTATATCAAAATTAAATAGTTCATCCATGAATTTACGATTGTCGTATTGATATTTGAAAAACATTTTGCACAACCCTTGTTTTGTTTTACAATTGTCATGTAAAAATTAAATTTATTTGTAAAAATTCAAGATGGCTGAAAAATATTTGAAAAAAACCAAAGAATAAGTAATATTTTTAATTTTCCAAAATATTTTATTACATACATAATTAATATATTATATGTCAAATGATTAAGTACTTTTTTTTTTTAAAAAAATTATGATGACACTTGACATTTCATTCGATTTTTTACAACCAATTGTACTGGATAATTAAATCGATTTTTGAGTTAGTGAACGCACTTTATAATAAAATTTTAAATATTAAATTGTATTCATTAAATTTTAAAACAATTTTATTAAAAAAGCGTCAATGTTTAAAAATAATTCTACTTTAAAGAGATTATACCATTTAGGAGCCAATTAAATAACTTTTTTCTATTGAATTTAAAATTATTCAATCAGCCTATAAATCTTTTTTTAATTTTTTCTACCATTTTATCAGATTTGAGGCCATTTGCATTTAATAGAATTTGAAAATAACAAAATATAAAACGAAATTTAAGGTTAAAATTTTGAAAAAAAAAACACCTCTTTGTATATATATATTCAAAATATAAGAGCAGCTTAGAGGACCTTGACTTTTGATTATAAATTGGAACAAGGCTAAAAAAAATTTAGTCTTTCAATTTACACTTATTATGAAGAATTTAATATACTAACTATATATATATATTTATATATATATAATATATATACATAATAATTACATAAAAACATATACATTCATAAATATATGTTAAGATTGAAACAAATATTAAAAACTTTTTAAAAATCATATATTAAATTGTATAGCAAAAGAAAAATAAGAACCTTGAAACTAAATTTTCCTCTTGTCTATTTTCTCTTTTAAGTTTTCCAAGTTTTTCCAAGTTTTTTGTTTTTAGTATAAATATTATTTAGCGATCGATCACTATTTATGTCAATTATATATTTAAAAACAATTAATAAATAACAAAATGAAAGTATTCAAGAATGGTTTTCTTCAATTTTCCACCCAATAAAATTTATGAAAACAAAATTAATCAATTTATACAATAAAAGAATATTATGAAATTGAAAACTTAAAAATATTTTACTTAAATCTTAAATACTCGCATATAAAGAAATTTTGAAATGCATAATATAAAATATTTGTCATATATTTTGGGAAAAAAAAAATAATATGTTAATCTTTCATCAAAAATCTAATAAAGGTCTGAAAATAAATTGTTATATATATATATATATGTAATGTATATATGTATATGTTTTTTTTTCAACTGACCGTTTATAGATTATGTACATTAACATAGGGTACATTATGTATACCCTTATAAATTATTCAAAACATGTAAAATTTTTACTTATAAATTGATCTTAACTAGGACAAATGACTGTGATTGTGACCAAAGAAAATAGAAAACTTAAATGATATATAAATGTTATATAAGTTGCATGAATGAATATTAAAAGCTTTAGAACAATTGTATATGTCATATATATAATATCCAAAAAATTTTCTAATCAATATTAAAATTTCTATTCAAATAACATGTTATGATAATTAGAATATTTTATATTATGATTATTAACTAGTAAGATTTCGGTTAAATAATTGCTTAGACATTGAAATAGCATTTGTTTTACTTTTCGTGAATCTTAGTGCCTATCCTAAATTAGACCGTATAAAGTTTGATAAATAAACGCTATAAGATACATTATGATTTACCAAAATAATGGTGATTATAATGATTCGTCAGGCGTCACTATACTAGCGTCACATCTATGGCAGGTTGTAGCGTCAATTTTAAATTAAATTATGCTCTAATGAAATCGTCGCTTTGTGATCTTTATTTGATCAAATAAATTTAAACTCTGTATAAATTAAATACCAATGCGTTTATTTTGTAATTGCGACTATTGTGTCGTTTTTACGACGCTTTGCATTTGGTAAAACTTTATTTGAAATATTTGAAATGTCATAGCGATTATTGTGTTTCTAACAACGCTCTGCATTTGGACAAACCGTATTGAAAACAATTGAAATGTCATCGCGACTATTGTGTTTCTAATAACACTCTGCATTTGGTCAAACCGTAGCGTTTTTAAAGACGCTTTGTATTTAGTCAAACAGTATTCAAAATAATTGAAATGTCATAGAGATTATTGTGTTTCGAGCAACGCTTAACATTTAGTCAAACCGTATTTAAATTAATGCATTCTCTTTAAACGTCAAAGCGACGAAAAAAATGACACAAGCTTCAATTCACCGCACTTAAGACACTCTATTTTATTCTTTCGCGTATACCACGAAAGAAATGTCTTATTAATTTACAAAAATTATGAATTATTTAATATAATATTACAAAATTAAATAATTAAATAGAAAAATTAATATGAAAAAAATTTAAAGAATTAGAAAATTATGAATTTGCTTTTAATTAGAAGATTTTTCAAATTTCCTCTGATATTTCAGCTCTAAAGTTACTTCAATCTTCTTAAATTTTAAGTTATTAAACTTTTGAACTTATCTTCATAGGCAGTACACGAAATATCCTATATGTATTATAGGAAGGACTAACAAATTTTATTTTTCAATGATATTAATAATACCTTTAATGCATCGTTTAACTATATAAACATAACAAATTTTCTTTTAGTATTCAATTCTGATATTTAATTTTTGTATAAATATTATGTTCATAAAGTAAATATTATAGTATCCCTTTTATAATATTCCTTTAATATTTATTTATCCAGATATATTTGTGTTTCATTATATATTTTCTCATATATATATATATATGAATATATAAAAATATTATTATAATATTATCCATATAAAATAACTATGGTAGAACACCCGTATTATATTTAATCACAAGTTAAGCTCAACATTTTTTTTGTCTAAATATTAATATTAAAAAAAAAATTATTTTATTTTTTTTGAAAATGATCACGAGAAAAAAAACAACAGAACACACACTCACACTTTTTAGATTAAAAAGTTCATGTACACAACGGAAGATGACAGCATTCATAGTAAATAATAAAAAAAATTTTTTATAAGATATTCAATGAATTTATATACAGTAAATGTTCAATAAAATGAACTTGCTTTGAAATTCTAAAAGGAGGATGATTTTTAAAATTGGTTGTTAGTGATTAGATGGAAGATTTGGTAGGCAAAAATAATATTTTTTAAATATGCTATCAATATCAAATGGATTAAACTAATATTAGGCAAACAAATCTGTTTGTACCATATGCTCGTTCTGGAAGCAAAGGAAATGCACTGCAATTTATTCTTACTATTATCAAATGCAAAATATCTAAAATTCTATTATATTTATATATATATTATATATTGAGTTCCTTTTATTAAATATTTAATAATTTTATATTTGAATAACTAAGTTATAATGACAATTGTTTGTTTTATTTTTTTGTATCTGTGAGTTATAAGTATTAAAATAAATTATATTTTTTTATTTGCTCATTTACACCCAATGATGAGCAGAATAGCTGAACCAGATGAAATACCTTTTGACTTCCACTCAGTTCACTGAAGAAGTTAACTCTAATACTTACTTTAACTCTCCAATGATCTATGTATTCCACAGAAACGACTGCGATACCCAGATATCTTAATTTTTTGTTATACTTCTTTTCACTGCCTTTCGTAAAACCGCATAAAATTTTTCACTTCGAAAACCACATAAAACTTTTTACTTCCACTTTTCGCAACCATATAAAAGTTATCACTTCTACTCATTTCATTGAACAAGTTTTCCTTTTAAGTCACTTTTACTCTCTAATGAAAGGTCAGTACATATAGCATTTTTACTTTAACTAAGGGCTTTTTTATTTTAATGAAGCCTTTGTATTTTAATTGAATACATATTTATTTAAAAAAAGAGTTTTTACTTTAAGTGAATACACATTTATTTAAATTTTACTTTTTTAACTTTAAGTGAAGACTTTATTTTTTATTTTTTCAGTTAGAATACAAAGCTTACATTTAAATTAACAAATTCTTCAATCAAATTAAAAAAGTACTCAGTTAAAGTAAAAATTGTATATATAAATTCCATTATTACATACTGATTTAAAAAATTCATAAATTTAAATTCTATTACTATACTTTTAAAAAAATTTCAAAATATTTCGCTGGTTTTAGGTTTTAATTATCGCAGCTCGACTGTAAACAAATAAAAAATAGAATAAAATTTTATGCTTCCAAAATATAATTTTTTTTCATTTGTATTTCAGAACAAGAACGTCAATTTTGGAACGTGACAATATTTAAAAAAAAAAAAATTTTAAAAATAATTTCAGAAAAAAAACTTTCACTTATTTTATTTTTCTTTCTATAAAATAAAGGAAATAAAATGAGAGCTAAAAAAAACAAATCCTGAACCTGTTACCAGTTATCATTCCTCTAAAATATTCATAATATATTTTAGGGTACCCACTTTTATTTTTAATTTGGGGCATGGTAATGCTAGGAACATTGATGTAATATTGTTTAAGGTCTTTTGATGTTTTTGAAAATTTTTTTTTCTATTTTTTGAGCGGTAGAAATTTTTTTTTTTTGGAAGTAAAGTTCTTAGGCATTTTTTTTCATCTATTATACCTGCGTCCGTGTTGTTTTAACACCTTTCCGTTTATGTTTTTAAATTTAATGTTAAAAATGTTAGAACAGTATTACAGTTTTCTTATTGTGCAAGAAAATATGATAAGATTTTGTAAAATAGAATATTAAGAAACAAGTAAGGCGAGGTGAAATAAGTCCATGGGAGAATTTTGACTTGCAAAAAAACCCACAGTTCGGAAAACTGGACAACTTTGATTTTGTAACTAACGTTGATTTGATTCCTAATATAGAATCTCGCATAGGCAATATTATATATGGTGCAGTTTAATACTTAATTCAATTGTTTACAAATATAATAAGGAATTATGTCTCACTTTTTAGGGGACTTTTAGCTCACTATTGGTGGAGAAATCTCCTGAGGACTTTTGACTAATTTTTGGAGTCAAAATAGCTGTAAACTTTTGTCATTTCGCAGAATTTATAATGTAAAAAGAATTTTTGCAAGTTTATTTATTTATTTATGAGCAGCCCCCTACCACATACAATGTTATAAGTGAGTGACTCAGCCTTTCCTTTTAAGGTGTTGCAGGTATATATTTTATATTATGATATAAGCTTTTATGATCTAAACTATAAATTATATATTTTTATTAAATATGACCCGACCAGGATTTAAACCCAAGACCTTTCGATCGAAAGGCCGACGTCCTGACCCCTACACTACCGATCGAACTTTTTCAATTTCTTTTGGTGTATATTTTTAAATTTTCATAAATTTCCTTCTAATTTTTTGGTTTTGGCATGGGAAATATTTTGATGTAAATTATCTGGGGAATTTTAAGAATTATATTTTATACATTTTAAGATCAGATCATTCTTGAACTGATGTAACATAAACGATTTAATCCAATAGGAAATTGTAGTATAAATTTCATTACTCTGTGATCATTAATTTTGATAAAATGTTAATCGTGATAAATGAAATAAGGTTAAAAATGGTTTTTCTGAAAGAAATCAAGCAGGGTTTAGTATTACTTATATAAATTTTTTTTTGGAAATTACTAAATTTTGTGAAAAATGAAATTGAAACGGAAATGAATTTTTACGTTAAATCCTTGGTGTAAATACATGTGCAAAATTACATTTTAAAATGTAATTATATGTTATATTACTTAAATTCGTATACACATTAATAATAAAATTATAAAATGTTATTAATTCTAATTTCCATAATTAAAAACAACAGTTGACAGAAGATTTCTAATGGTATTTACTAATTTTAAACTAAATTCACAAAAAATTACACAGTAGAAAATCCTCCAACTTTCAAGTCTACTAAAGAGTTTAATTACAAGCCCGAAGGTAAGAAGAAGAAGATAAGAATAAAGCAAAAGGTACAAATGCTTATTTCCAAATTAAAAACAGAACATCATGCCGTTGCACGCATTTTTTTTAAAATTTATACAAGGTCCCTTATTGAATATTTTTCTACAAATCGTCGGGTCGAAAAGGGTTATCCAACTTTGTAATAATTTATAAAAGTCCAACATCACTATTAATTAAAAAAGAAAAATAAACTCCAATCAAAGCGTTTTTAATTGAGAGCGACAAAAAAAGTTTTTTAAACACCTTTTATGCCTACGTGGGTTAACGAATTCAAATTGTGGGAAACTTGTTCAATTTGTTCTGGTTGCTTGTTTCTTTAGCGTAAAAAAAACATTATTACAAGTGGTTTCAGATTTATAGCCAGAGTTACTTGAATAAAACAAATTATTGGGCCGAAATGGGTTAACATTTAAGAAATAAACGACACACTTCATTCCCAGATGAACATTTCAACAAAGTTAAGTGTTAATCGGATGTACGCTATATATTTCTAAAAAATTTAATACGTAAGTTACGCCAGGGTTTTTTTTTTTGTTTTTTTTTATTCCTTTTCAATCATTTAAAGAGTACAGGAACAGGGCATTTACCAAGTCTATTTAGAGTAGACTAAGCTTCAGTTTCAATAATCGTTATATTCACTAAGTAAGTCGTTGACTACTCGGCTGTAGCTATTGTATAAAATTATGAATACATAAATGTTAATTTGGTGCGCCATCTATTATCTTACACAAGAGTTATTTATACACTATATATATTACGATATAAATTATTACGATATAATTATACAATTTTATGATAATTTTTCATTATAATTAAGATTTTATTTCAATTGAAAATTGATAACTAAAAAATTTTACCTTATCAACCTTATCACACTTTTAAACAGATAAATGTAAAGTTTGCTTTAAACACAATTTGTATCTTGTATTTTGAAAAAATTTAAATTAAATTCATCCAAAAGTGAATTTAAGAAATTTTTGAACACTTCTGTAATAAATACATTTTATTTATAAAACATTGTTTTTATATATATATATATATATCTGAGTTTATATATAATTATATTATAAAAATTTTTTTGTTTAGTTTTTTTTCAAAAAAATATACAATTTAAAATATAATTTAATTTTTTTTTATTTTATTTTCATCAGCAACTAAATTTAAAAGTACAAAAAAAACTGTGCACAAAAATTTCGAAAAATGTTAAAAGAAGAGAAAAAAAACCTTGAAATCAGCAGCCCTTAAATACCGGGCGAAAGAGAGAGAAGAATACAAAATTACGGTTCCTCAATCCTAACAGTAAAAAAATATCAAAGAAGAAAAAGTAAAAAAAGTTACTGATTTGTTTTATATATTTTTTGAGGTATCTTTAAGATACATATGTACCTTAAATTTAATATATGTATATAAATATATATATATATATATATATATATAGAATGTGTTAAGCGTGAAACAAAATAGACGAGACGTAACGAACTAAAACATTTTAAAAAAAAAAACTAAAATCAAAAACAACGAGGAAGATTATAGTTGCCCTTGTCAACTTTTAGATACCCGTGCTTACCCATTATGGTGTATAAAATAAACCGTAATTTACTTCCCTTTTACATTTAACTCATTACCCCATAATTTTGACGTAAAAAAAAAAAAAAAAAATTAACAAAAAAAAAAAACAAATCACAAAACAAAAAATAAAATTTTTATTCATTGTCCCATAACTTTAGCTTAAAAAAAAAAAAAAAAAAAAAATTAACAAAAAAAAAAAATCACAAAAAAAAAAAACAAAATTTTTATTCATTGTCCCTAACTTTAGCTTAAAAAAAAAAAAAAAAAAATAAAAAAAAAAAAAAACAAAAAAAAAAAAATTGGCCCACCCTAAAAGTCCGAAGGTCCGAGTGATGTCCAACTTTGCCAAGTAACTTGCCCTATTAATTTATCTGCCCAATTTTAATTTTAACCTTGTAGCTTCATTAGATTCAAAGTTATTGAATCGAAAACTTTGTATGGCAGCCCCCCGAAAATGGGGCCCTAACATTTTGAAACTTCATATAAGTGCTCGATTCATTATATAACTAACCGTATGTAATTTTCAGCCTCGTAGTATAATTAGTTTTGAAGAAATTCATATTGGTGCAAAGAAGTTGTATGGCAGCCCCCCGAAAATGGGGCCCTAACATTTTGAAACTTCATATAAGTGCTCGATTCATTATATAACTAACCGTGTGTAATTTTCATCCGCGTAGTATAATTAGTTTTGAAGAAATTCATATTGGTGCAAGGAAGTTGTATGGCAGCCCCCCGAAAATGGGGCCCTAACATTTTGAAACTTCATATAAGTGCCGGAGTTATTATAAAACTAACCGTGTGTAATTTTCATCCCCGTAGTATAAATAGTTTTGAAGAAATTCATATTGGTGCAAAAAAGTTGTATGGCAGCTCCCCGAAGCCATGGTCCGATTTTAACCAAAAACAATAGGGAACCTAGAAATTGTCTAAAAATGACTTTGTGTGAAATTCAAGACTCTAGCCCTTTTAGTTTTTGAGTTATCGTGCTGACACACGGACGGACGGACGGACGGACGGACGGACGGACAGACACACATAGCTAGATCGACTAATTTTTCGATTCTGAGCCGATACGTACCCTTGACACTATATCTAGCTCGTCTAGATCGATGCGTTACAAACGGAGGAGCAAATCTAATATACCCGATGTCATATATGTATGCACGGGTATAAAAAAATTAACGAACTGAAACTTGAATACCTACCTATGTACATGTTATATATAAGTGTATAAGTTATATACTCATAAAAATTTCAATATTTCAAATTTAAAATGAATTGAAAAATTAAAATATTCAATAAGTCTTTTGTTTATAGCGTGTAATCATTATCGAAGTTCAAGTAGTATTAATGTGCAGCAATTTAAATTAACAGAAGAATAAATTAATTATTATTAATTTATTATAATATTGCAAATCATATTTAAAAAATTTTATTATATTATTAAAAATATCGACTACCAAAGTGATAATCGTATAAAGGTTTTGCTTATATTGCAAAAAGAGCATTGATTCTAAAGCCGTCATAGGATGACTGCTATTATAAATTTATGAAATAATGTTATGTAAATGGCTATTCTTTAGGATTCTTTTATTAAACGAACCTTTATCGACGTTTGATTCCTTAATCTTTTATATTTCATTTGGTAAAACATCGAATCGCCAAGATTTATCAGAATAAAAAAAAAACTGATTGCATACTTTAAGGCGTATTTAGAATACTATTATTTAATGATTAAGATAATATACAAATATAGGTTATAGAGAATCAAGATATTAGCAATTAGCCTTTACATTAAGTTGTAAATATTAATTGTATAATTTTTGAAGTAAATGTTGACTTATTCCGCCGCTACCAAGCTATGTTAAATGATAACTGAAATTTTTTATTAAGGTGCTTTAGCTGGTTGTTGGTTTTTTTTCAGTTAAATACGTTTAAAAGCTTGTGCTATAGGAGAAACGTCTAATTGGGAAAGAGAAGAAGTCCCAGTCTAATATAGAAAATTTTTAGAAGTCCTTGACAAATTCATTTTAACTTTTTAGTACGAAATATTTTTGTGAAAAGATGTTCCAGGTTTTGAATGTATAAGTAGACACTTATATTAAGATGGCTTGAAGAACTTTAATCAATTCAATCAAACTCTTATCGGAAAATCAAATTATCATTCAATAATTGTATTATCAAAATACCAAAATGAAATTATCTAATCAAATTAAATATTAGATAAGAGATTGCAATATAAAACTAAATTTTAATAAATATGTAGAATTAAAAAAAAAATAAAGAAAAGAATTTGCACTTAACATTTACAACGAATTATATTCATTATTGCAATATCTAATAAAAAAAAATTGTAATAATTTGACATTTACTTTTTATTTCATTTCCTTCCATTCTGATTTGGACTTAATGATATTGATTTCGTATTTCCTTCGTTATCTTTATTTTGTTTTCCATATTATTTTTTTCCGAAGTTTTCATTTCCAGGACATCTTTGTCTCCCTTTTTTGATTGTGTCTCTTATTGTTATTCTACATTCTTATATAATTTCATTTTATTTTTTATTGTTTTTATTTTCTTTTTATTCATTGTCACTCCGAATCATTTTAAATATATGAATATATATATAATTTTTTCTTATTCTTAGTTTTGTATAATGTGCACTTTATTTGGAATCTACTGGAACCCTAACCAGTACAAATAAATTTGTTTTTTAGGTTTCGTCCTTAATTGAATCCTTGTTTTTTATAAAAATATGAGACTGATGGCAGGACTTTGCAATTTCACTAATCAAAAATAAAAATTTTTTATATTGGTATGGATATTATATGTGATCATATTATTGATAAGTTATTTGATTGCGTTATTATAGATTAAAGGGTTTTTGGGTATTAGATATTAAATAAAGGTTATATTAAAATATAGCCGATTATAAGTGTAAGGTTTACTGTGAAAATGTAATTGGATTGATATTGATAATGGAATTGATAAATTATAAAAAAAAATGTTAAATATGGAAGGATTCACAACCCGGGCTTATAAAATCCTTAATATTATGGTATGAACTTTAAAATAAAGTACTGGAGAAGCATACAGTACTTAAGTTTATTTGGATTAAATCTTATGACTTTGAACCGCTGAAATAATTTTATTGTAATTTTTTTAAAAATTGTAGCCTTAAAATATGCAATCTAATTTATTTAGTAAAAACCCCATCAAAATACTAAAAGTTTATAACTAGTAAAAAAGTTTTTACAATTAAGTGCAAGTTTGATATTGTAATTTGAAAAATTAAATCTACAAGTTTTTCACCACTCTAAAGCGCACGGAGCATCCATAAAATTGAGTCTTATACTAGATTAAAGCATAAAATAAAGATAATAGAAAGATGGACAAATTAATATAAACTTTTTTAGTACGAAATATTTTTGAGAAAAATAAAAGATGTTCCAGGTTTTGAATGTATTAGTGGAAACTTATTCTATTTAGAAAAGATTTTATTTACTATAATAAAAATATTTATTTACCCTATTTTTTAAATATTATATACATACTCACTCACATATATATTTCCTAAAAAATTATATTTTAAAATATACATACAATGCATCAATCTCATCAGCGCACTCGGCGTTTAATATATACACACAACCAAATATCTTATACAAGAATTTATCACCTTTAATTACCTTATACAAGAATAATTTTATATCTATTTTAAATTCCCAATTTACGATATATAATAATACGATAAAAAATCTGCAATGCAAACCGTTACTATACAAAAAAACTCTTCTTTGATTTACGATATAAAGAACTATTCAAGATTTTTTCAATTTAAAGGTTGATATTTTAACAGCTGGTTCAAAGTTTAGATTATGCTTAGATTAATAAGGTTTTAATTTTCTATACCTACCATTACTGTTATATAATGGAAAATATAAAAAAAAATAGAATAAAATTATTTTTTTATCAATTCTTTCTTATTCACCTCTGTTTTATATATTCTTTTGCTCAAAATCTATCTATATTGATTAATACTTTAAATATATAAGTATGTGTGCAAGATCTACAAATACATCAGAAGAAGAAAAAGAAAAAAGGTTATAGGTAGATATTGATTTTATTTTTTTACTTGATTATTTTACTGTTATTCTTATTATTTTACCGTTTACGATTATCGAATTCAATGTAGCAAAGAGCAAAGAGCAAGTGATGAAACATTAACTTCCTTTAAAAAATTGTAACTTGTATAATAAACATAGTATATGTATGTATATAAATTTATATACGTATATAATAAATTTATCCTTTACAAATGCAAAATACAAATTTGTAAATGTCGAGAATCACTTTTCACACAAAAGAATTTCAATAATATTCAATTTTTTGAATTGAATGACTTTAAGTAGACAAATTGTAAAAGAAATTGTAGAAAATTATTAAAATTATATTTATTTACATTATCTGTACAAATATATACATATGTGTTTATTGGAAATATATATTATACATATATTCTAATAAGAACCTAATTATATATAATAAAATAGAATACAGGGTGTTTTATAATAGTTTGCCCATATTCCACGTCACACAATGATAAATAACATATCACTACAAGTTGTAGAAAATTCCACTACCTAGTATGCATTGTAGAAAATATCTACGTAACATATACCATGATATTGACAATAGAAGAAAAGTGACTAGGGCAATGTTCGGTGACTAGGGCAGCCAATATGATACATGTGTAAAAACAACCTTATCATATGGAAATTAAATCTGGTTAATTTCCAAAACAATCAGACGAAAACTACATGCATTCATCAATCAATAAGGGTTTAAATATCATAGACGTAGCATATACTGACCAAACACAATAAGTAACAATGACATCTGGCAAGTTGCTAAAGCAAAACCGACTGCGTAAGAAATCAAAAGAAAAACTTAGAGTTGGATGACTCTATACTTGCTCTTCGATCGAACCACACAGAAATAAATTATTTATAACATTATATATTTAAAATTTTTTGACCTTATAAGTTGTTCAAGTTTTTAAAAAATTTATTGGATGTTCATGCTGTTCATGTCAAGTCCATTACATAACCCTGCTGCTATTTAATATATTATAGAAAATCTCTTGAAAATTAATTTGATTCCAGAAACAAAAATTTGATCTTAATTGAATAAAAAGATGCTTTAACATAAACAAGAATGCTCCTTGAACTGATAAATTAATAAATTTAAGAAAATTTCCAAGTAAAGTGCAAATAATTGATTATTGGATTTAATATTTTATTAGTAATTTTTATTAATTAAATTATAAAGTTGAAGTTTTTTATTTGATTACTTTTATAGTTTTTGGTAATCAATATTTTAATGTAATTTTTAATTTAATTTCACAGCATTAGTTTTTAAAACAATATAAGTGTAAACATTTTTAAACTGACCGCATATATGAAATGTGTAAAGATTGGTTTTAATTTTATTTCAAAAGATTGTTTGCTTTTTTATACCGAAAATTTTAACCTCAGATTTTTACATACAAGCATTACTCTAGTGCGAAGAAACCTGAATTAAGTGATTTCACTGTGGTACCTTCCATACGTGTCTGTTATAAAATTTCATATTTAAGATTTTGATAACATACATGCACGGATTGAAAAGATTTTGCAGTAAATTGGACTAACGCAAGTGGAAGTATACTACGTCATTTTATAAGAAAAATTAAAAATAAAAATCTGGCCGACTAACTTTAAGCTTTATTTTTAATTAAATAACATATTTTTTCACAATTTATACACATTCGCCATCTCTATTAATTATATGCGTTTTATAAAAATTTTTCAAAACATATTTTATGTCAAGTTGCTTTGATATAAATTACCAATAAAAATCTTTCAAATGAATTTCGTATTAGTCGCACTACGCTTTTCTTGCAATAGCGGTTAATTCTGTATTGGACACAGCTAATTTTTTCAATAATGTATTAAAAAATTTTAATGAGTTTAATGGAAAATTTAAGAATATAATTGTACACTTATATTAAATCCATTTGAAACTTTAAAGTTATAAATTGTAAAATATTTGATTAAATATAGAGTTTTTTTTGGAATCCTTTGATTTCAAAACTTTTTATTCTCATGACAAAATCTTTAAATCAGAACTAAACTAGAGGTCAAAATTTAAACTCCTGTAACTATTAATGTCTCAAATCAACAAATTTTTTACACTAGGTCCCTCTTAGTGGTCCTCTACCAAATGAGTTATTCGGAAAACTTTTTACATAATATTCAAAATAAAATATTTTTGAATCTTCTTTATTACTTTTAAATGAAATATTTTAAATTTTTCCCCCATTTTTAAAAAAAAATGTTAATTTTTTACATTTAAAAATTAACATCCTATTTACATTACAAAAAGATATATACATTAAATAAATACAGGTTTTTTTTTATTATGTTCTTTATTTGTTTTTCCTTTTTTAACCATTTCCCAATTTTTTATTATCATTTTTTTTTTTGTGTATTTTTCTTTTAATTTATTTTTTTTATCCTAAAAGTATGCAAAGTATGCATATTGCAATACTGTTTAATAGTATTTTGAACATTGAAGTAATACAAAAAAAAAATTAAAAGAAATGAAATGAAGTGAAAATTGTATTTATATAATATTATAGATAGTATTTTTGAATAAATTAACTTATTTTATATTAAAAATGTAATAGCAAGTACGAGTACAGACATATTTACTTTTCAATAAAAAAATTATAAGTAAACGATATTATATAAAGTAATGGTAATGGAAGTTTGGGTAATGGAACTCAGTAATTTTGTAAATTTAATTTGGCTTCCCAATGCGATAGAATTATGGTATTGAATAAGGAATAAATTAATTAATTAAAGTGTTAACGTGTTTTTTTTTTGGTTCACAGACTTTTCGATTACATTGAAAACAATTGGTATCGAACAAAAGTCTAATTTATTAAATTTAAATTTGGTTTTAAATGCTAATACCAAGGCATAGTTTTAGTATATTCAAGTTTGTTCCGAAAATTTTCCAAATTTTCCAAGATAACTTAACACAACTTAAGGAAATACGTTTGTTATAAGCATTTAGCCACTACATGGAACGGTGTTTCAATCGACATGTTTTTAAAAATTGGTAGTAAATATAATTACGAGGGGCCTCGGTGGGTTAGTGGCTAAGCATTTGACTTACAATTGAAGGGCTGTGAGTTCGATTCCCGTACGAGTCATGAATTGTTTTACAAATATCCATGGTTACGAAATATATTTTAAAATATACAAATATATAACATAAACAAAATAAATAATATTACTTATAAATTGATAGAAAGTATTGAAAGTGGTTGAACAACGGGTTGCAAGACCTATCTTTTATTATGATAGCACATCCTATCCCCCATATTAAAACAACAACAAATATATTTACAAAATCCTTAAAAACTGTGCATATTTGAATTAAAGATTCCATTTTAAAATTTAGTTTAGCAAGAGCGTGATTTTGGAGTGTTAAAATCTCAAAAGGAACTCTGCATAAAATGGGTTGAGTTTCAATGGGTGGGGTTCGATTTTTTTCACTATCTCTTGTAAAAAAATGTAAAAGCTTACAATCGAAATCATTTCTCTAATTCATTCTTATTTCTGATAGTTAATTTATTGTAATATTTAAAATTATATTTTAATTAATTACATATTAAAATAATCTGAAATAATATAAATTAATATTAAAACGATTCCTAAATGGGATTGAATTCAACTGTGTTTAAAAGTTAAATAAATAATAATTTTTTTAATAGAATATTTTAAATACTAAAATCGAAAATTAAATTGTAAAAGATTTTTTTACGTCAAAACTTCACTTAAAGTAAATGTTTGCCATTGTTTTCCTTTTGTTTTGAAAATTATTCAAAATATTGAAATATTATAAATTATAATTTTATAACTACCTAAAATAAAAGTTATATAAAATTCATATTTTAATTAATAAATTTAAAAACAAAATTTCAATGGAATCTTAAAAGTTAAATTAAAAATTAAAAAATCATTTCCATACCCTTAGTACTATTTACATCGGATGTGAAAATTCAAATTTTAGGAAATATCCTGTAGATTTAAACTTATATACGATATTAACGGAATTTTTATTATATACAAGTACATATATTATATAAGAAGCAAAGTACAAAAGAACTCTTCCTAATATGTAAATCTAATTGAAAATTCCGAATAGAATCAGTTTTTTTTTTTTTTTGTATTCCTATTTGTATCCATGGGCAGCAAGTATCATCTAGACCAAACCAACAAACAAAAGCTAAACCAAATCTACCAATTCAATTTTTCATTTAAACCATTAACATTTTGTTTTTTCTTTTTTTGGCTTTTTCTCTATTCATGTGTAAAATAGAAGAAAAACTATTTAATATTCAGATCATTTTCATATTATATACAAATTTTATACGAGTACACTTTTATTTAAATTATTTTGAAATTCTATTCTTGATTTTTCCGAATCGAAAAGAAAATAGGAAGGAAATGAAAAATTCAAAAGTGAGTTGAGATACAAAAAGGATGGCAAGAGGGTGTTTTAAAAAGTGTAAATAACCAAAAAAAAAATCTATGAAGATGATTTTAAGATTATTTTAAGATTTTTTAAAAATACCAAATGATCTAGATTTTCGGTCGATTTGATAATTGGGAATCGTGTATAATTTTATTATGTAAAAATTAATTAAGCTTAATGTATTGTTAATTTTATACTCGAATTAGATATTTTCGAAGAATATTTGACATGAATCGGAATAATATCGTTTTTCTATTGGATTAATTTATGATTGATTTGGAGGAAGTTTTCTACGGCACAAGAAATATTTTTTTGATTGATTCTTATAACTCACAGGGGAATTTCTTTAAATTTCTAATATGTTAAAAGTATCAATCAAAGTTTATGTAAGAAGTTTGCCTAAGCAACGTAATATGAGTTTATAGAAGTAGTTGTGTCCTGTAGCACTTCTAAACTTAACAGAATATCTACAGATGAGTTCAGAAGTGTTTGCCTAACTAAGATAATTAATCAATGTTATTACTCCTTTAAGCTGTTGATTGAATTAAAGGGCAATTATTTATAACCCTACATTAGTACAATTTTAGAATTTGGAACTAAAATTTACTGTTTTAATTTAATTTAAATCTTTTAATGCGTAATATCACTGAATTAATTCTATTAACTTGTTTTGAAATCCTTTAAAAAACAATTTTTTTTGCTGTTACTCCACCTGGGAGCATAGGGTTTTAATTTGAAGAATCCATTCATTTTTATATGTTTATATTATTTCATTCCAGCATATTTCGTGTCTTCTTAATTCCGTCCGAACAAGATCCGTTCTTCTCCATTTTGTTCTAGGACTACCTATTGACCTGGATCCATTTAGAAGATTCCATATTAGTGCCATTCTTATTATGCATTCCTAATTTTTTCTAAATATGGACAATTCACCTACCATGATTCGATCCTAATTCCACTAATTCAATTACATTAATTCGTTTTTATTACGTTTAATTCATTTTTATTTGTGAGTCAATGCGTGTCCGGCGTCAACCTATCTCTTCTATCTTTCATTTAAGAAATAATATAAATTGCTTATGTCTATAATTTTCAAATTTAAGTAAAATTAAACTGATAGTGTTGTATGGACCCATATATTATTACATTGTATGAATCTTTGTAAGGCATTGAATGAATCTGGCAAAAAACTTTTAATGAATTAATGAATTTGATTTATATACTATTAATCTACAAAAAGAGGGTTAACTGTATTAAATAAATTTTAAAATAAAAATAATTCATAAAATAAATATTAACTTTATAAAAATTGTAAAACTTGTGTTGAATTTTTTTATAAATTTAATTTTAGTTTTTATTTATCTTCTTTTTCAACAAATATTTTTATACTTTCTTTAAGTTTTCAATTATTATAAAAATATTTGAGATCTAGTTAAATATTGTTTTATATTTTTTGAAAACTTAAGAAGATTTTAAAATATATGAACTTCATTTTTTTCATTAATTAATATCACGGTTAAAGTTTTACTACTACAATTGGTTTTTGAATGTTTTAACTAATATATAGAATATTTTATATATTTTAATTTAAATTGCTAATATGAATATGATTTGCATTTCTAAAAATTTAAATAGACATTTAAAAACTTCCTTTCTCTGAAAAAATACACAATTTGTAAAAAATTTCTATAGCACATCATTTTGTTTTGTATATGTGAGTTATAAACATAAATTGAAATTTATTTGTACAAAAAATATTATATATATAGCTTTTTGATAAAAAATTATTATTTTTATATACATGAGTCATAAGTTTAAATTAAAAATTTTTTACAGCTTTAGTGCTGGGTGACACAGTGGTTAGAGTGCCGACTTTTTAGCGAAAGGCCCGGGTTCGAATCCCGGGAAAGTAAAAAAACTTTGATTTTCGACTCAACTCAGCTAATATTCGCCATTGGGTTCAAATTAATTGCTTAATCAATATATAATTTATGATAATTATATATCTCTAATAAAAAATACATGAATATAACAATATAAACAAATAATATAATTGAATAATATAACTCACAGATATAGAATACCATATAACTCAAATAAAAAATATTACATTATAAACAAAAATAGGATTGTATCTAATGAAAATCTAAAATGTTTTTACATATTATAAGGCCAAGTCATGTTTAAATTGTATGTGAAATTCATTAAGATCTTAGCGCTTAAAAAAAAAAAAAAATATTAGCATTTTTTCTATAGTATGTGAGTTTTAATTTTAAAGTTAAAATTTTCGTTGTAAATTTCTAATTGAAGGTTTTCCAAAGCCGATCCAATGCATCAGAGGTTTTCTTATTTTCAAAACTTAATAATTTTATCTCTTGACAGCCCAATTTTTGTCCTTCAATCATTCAATCGTTTCTTTCTAAAATCTCATTGTACATTAATTTTTACAAAATTTCATTAATATTACGGTGAATAATGTTAAAAGGTTTATTTGTTATATAAATTTAACTGGCATTCAAATGGAACTTAACAAGAAGGTAAATCATGAATACATCGATTGTTGTAGAAATTTGTATACCCATTACAGTTTTCCTTAATAGGATGTTAATAATTAGCATACAATTCAAAATAGCTTATGAATTTTTAAATCACAACATCCCATTAAAGTAAAAAGTTATTAAAAAACGAGGAAGATTATAGTTGCCCTTGTCAACTTTTAGATACCCGTGCTTACCCACTAACCGTTATTTATTTTCCACATGCTATTATAAATATTACAAAAAAAATATAAGAAAGTAAAATAGTTAAAAAAAAATTTAGCTTATTATCCCATAATTTTTGCTTAAAAAAAAAAAATATTAAATTTTTAATTCATTATACCATAATTTTTGCTTAGAAACAAAAAAAAAAAAACCATAAAAAAAAATAACCATAAAAAAAAAATAGCCCACCCCAAAAGTTGGCCCGAGCGATGTCCAACTTTGCCAACTAACTTGCCCTATTACTTTACCTGCCCAGTTTTAATTTTAACCTCGTAGCTTCGTTAGATTCACAGTTATCGAATTGACAACTTTGTATGGCAGCTGCCCGAAAATGGGGTCGCAACATTTTGAAACTCCATATTAGTGCTCGATTCATTATATAACTAACAGTATGTAATTTTCATCCTCGTAGTATACTCAGTTTCCAAGAAATTCATATTGGTGCAAAGAAGTTGTATGGCAGCCCCCCGCAAATGAAGCCGTAAAATTTTGAAACTTCATATAAGTGCTTGATTCATTATAAAACTAACCGTGTGTAATTTTCGTCTTTCTAGTATAATTACTTTTGAAGAAATTTATATTGGTTTAAATAAGTTGTGTGACAGCTCCCCGAAACCTTGGTCTGGTCTTAACCAAAAAGAATAGGGAACCTTAAAAATGTCCAAAAAATGTTTTGTGTGAATTTCAAAACTCTAGTTCTAATTTTTTAATTCTATCTCTTTTAATTAATTTTTAATTCACGAATATATTAAACCTAAGCAAGTAAGCATCATATAATCATATTGATAAAATGATTCATTCAAAATATTACACATATACATATTATATGAATATACATATATATAAATTATTTATGAAGCCATTTACTTAAAAAAAATCTTTGTCTTCTTTTTTGCTTATCTTAAATAAACTACGCATCATTTAAATTATATGAAATTCTAACTCGAAATCGTACAAAACGAGGAAGATTATAGTTGCCCTTGTCAACTTTTAGATACCCGTGCTTACCCACTAACCGTTATTTATTTTCCACATGCTATTATAAATATTACAAAAAAAATATAAGAAAGTAAAATAGTTAAAAAAAAATTTAGCTTATTATCACATAATTTTTGCTTAAAAAAAAATTAAATAAAAAAAAAAAAATATTAAATTTTTAATTCATTATACCATAATTTTTGCTTAAAAACAAAAAAAAAACCATAAAAAAAAATAACCATAAAAAAAAAATAGCCCACCCCAAAAGTTGGCCCGAGCGATGTCCAACTTTGCCAACTAACTTGCCCTATTACTTTACCTGCCCAGTTTTAATTTTAACCTCGTAGCTTCATTAGATTCACAGTTATCGAATTGACAACTTTGTATGGCAGCTGCCCGAAAATGGGGTCGCAACATTTTGAAACTCCATATTAGTGCTCGATTCATTATATAACTAACAGTGTGTAATTTTCATCCTCGTAGTATACTCAGTTTCCAAGAAATTCATATTGGTGCAAAGAAGTTGTATGGCAGCCCCCCGCAAATGAAGCCGTAAAATTTTGAAACTTCATATAAGTGCTTGATTCATTATAAAACTAACCGTGTATAATTTTCGTCTTTCTAGTATAATTACTTTTGAAGAAATTTATATTGGTTTAAATAAGTTGTGTGACAGCTCCCCGAAACCTTGGTCTGGTCTTAACCAAAAAGAATAGGGAACCTTAAAAATGTCCAAAAAATGTTTTGTGTGAATTTCAAAACTCTAGCTCTAATTTTTCAATTCTATCTCTTTTAATTAATTTTTAATTCACGAATATATTAAACCTAAGCAAAGTAAGCATCATATAATCATATTGATAAAATGATTCATTCAAAATATTACACATATACATATTATATGAATATACATATATAAATTATTTATGAAGCCATTTACTTAAAAAAAATCTTTGTGTTCTTTTTTGCTTATCTTAAATAAACTACGCATCATTTAAATCATATGAAATTCTAACTCGAAATCGTACAAAACAAAATACAAAAAAAAAAAAAAAATAAGCAAAAAAACAAAAACAAACAAAATTCATATACATAATTTCATGTTACAAGGTGCATAGCTATATTTCAAATTTTTGTATGAAAATATTGGAGTTAAAAAAGTTAGCTGTTCGAGAGCTACCCGAAGTTTTGGTCCGATCTTAACCAAAAAAAATAGGGAACCTAGAAATTGATTGAAAAATATTTTGTGAAAATTTCAAAACTGTAGCTCTTTTAGTTTTTGAGTTATCGTGCTGACACACAGACGGACGGACGGACGGACGGACGGACGGACAGACACACATAGCTAGATCGACTAATTTTTCGATTCTGAGCCGATACGTACCCTTGACACTATATCTAGCTCGTCTAGATCGATGCGTTACAAACGGAGGAGCAAATCTAATATACCCGATGTCATATATATATGCACGGGTATAAAAAAAATACAAAAAAAAAAATAAACAAAAAAAAAACAACAAACAAAAACAAACAAAATTCATATAATTTCATGTTACAAGGTGCATAGCTATATTTCAAATTTTTGTATGAAAATATTGGAGTTAAAAAAGTTAGCTGTTCGAGAGCTACCCGAAGTTTTGGTCCGATCTTAACCAAAAAAAATAGGGAACCTAGAAATTGATTGAAAAATATTTTGTGAAAATTTCAAAACTGTAGCTCTTTTAGTTTTTGAGTTATCGTGCTGACACACAGACGGACGGACGGACGGACGGACGGACGGACAGACACACATAGCTAGATCGACTAATTTTTCGATTCTGAGCCGATACGTACCCTTGACACTATATCTAGCTCGTCTAGATCGATGCGTTACAAACGGAGGAGCAAATCTAATATACCCGATGTCATATATATATGCACGGGTATAAACAAACAAAAAACAAAAACAAACAAAATTCATATAATTTCATGTTAAATACTTCATGTTAAAATTTTTGTATGAAAATATTGGAGTTAAAAAAGTTAGCTGTTCGAGAGCTACCCGAAGTTTTGGTCCGATCTTAACCAAAAAAAATAGGGAACCTAGAAATTGATTGAAAAATATTTTGTGAAAATTTCAAAACTGTAGCTCTTTTAGTTTTTGAGTTATCGTGCTGACACACAGACGGACGGACGGACGGACGGACAGACACACATAGCTAGATCGACTAATTTTTCGATTCTGAGCCGATACGTACCCTTGACACTATATCTAGCTCGTCTAGATCGATGCGTTACAAACGGAGGAGCAAATCTAATATACCCGATGTCATATATGTATGCACGGGTATAAACATGCAATAATATAAAAATAGTATAAAATTTATTCTTTTTCAGGTCTTTGAAAAACGTTTTTCTATTGTTTCCTTTATTTTAGAGAAAAAAATTCATTTAATAATTTTTTTTAATACAAATATATATATAAAAAGGATATATATATATATATATATATATAAATATATATATAGACTTTTATTTTAACAATATATTAATATTAAATATATACCTTATGTTTTGTGAAAAGTATCTTTAAGATATAAAAAAAAATGGAGTCCTTTTTTTTCAAAATCCTTGTTTTTATATTCAAAGAAGGGATAATATTTAATTAAACGCAGATTATGAACGTATATACGTATGTTCCTGTACTCGTTAATAATATTGAAAATAAAAAAAGCACACAACAAAAAAAAGGATAATTAATTTATATGTATTAGTATTTAATTATTCCAGATATGATGAAAAATTAAATGAGAACATTCTTTTCTAATCCATTAAAGAGATTTTTTTATTACATTTTTTTATCTTTTTGATTTTATTTTGGTTAATTTTGAAATCAAAAAGTATAATAATGAGATTGGCTGTAAATGGAAGATCTTATTAAGTATATAAGTATATATATATATATATACTTTTTTTTATATATATAGCAGCATTGGTTCATTCTTGACCATTAACCCAGAACACATGTATTGTATCTCTGAATATAAAATATGTACAATTCTATTTTATACAAATTTAAATTGCATGTTATATCCAAATGACACCAAAGTTCTCAAGGATGTTCAACAGGATGTGGTAGAGATAAACCACTCGATGCGTTAACGCGTTTTGATCCTGGAACTTCTTCAGAAATAATAAAGCTTTTATCTGAAGTATCGTGACTCTGGGAAAACAGGAATTTGATTTGAATACAAAGTTGTTTAATCCCTTATTTCATCATTATGATGTATAAAAGTTTTTAATAAAGAGGTTTAATCGATTGATTAATCGAATCGTTGAATTTGTAAATGTTTATTGCTTTTTGAAATGATTGTTTACTGCAATGGAAAAACGTTACTACGAATCTCTTTACCTTCAGGCTTATATTCCTCAATCGCAAAACATCGATAATCTGTAAATAATAATTAAGTAATTAACTTTAATCAATGTGTTTCTTTTTTTTTTCATTTTAAACTCTGTAATTAATAACCTTGATATAATTAGAAATTACTATTAATTAATTACAGTGTAATATGATAAATATTTTTATAAAAAAATGTTCTAATTAAAAAAGAAAATTTACGCTCTTAAATAAATTATCAATTATTATAAATATTATAGTTAAATTTAATTAAATAAAAGCATATACGAAAAATTTGAAAATATAAAATAGTATAATTTCAATAAAGAAATCAGTTTCGATGGAATATCATATTAATATATGATATATAATTATTTTATTTTTCATTAATGACTCAACTCACGCTGATTTATTTTATGAACTACTGTTCTTTTACTTAACTTAGACTTAAGATAATTTTGTGCTGATTTTAAGATCATAATTTTTCTGTTAATATACTATGAGACTTAACATTTAAACTACAGATATTTTTAAAATAAATAAATTTTTATGTCTATTAAGACCAAATCCCTAAAGCCAAAATCTCCAAAAAAATATTGCTGTTCTCTGAATTGCGATATTCGTTCTTTACAGAATATTTATATTATATGTGTGTGGAGATTTTGTCTTGGGGTATTTTGTATATTTAATTTATCAAGCTCTGTTCTTCTCCTTGTGGTATGGATCCACTTAGAGGATTTCATAATAGTGCATTACCTCCATTACCTTCTGGTGATTTGCCCCAATATTGGATTTTCGTTTTTTAGTGCTCACAAGTCTGCATTTCTTAATCTGTTCGACTAGAATATTAGACATTTTGAGACGTTTATTTAAGAGGACTTGTAATTTATTCTTAATGGAACTAGTGAGCAACAATGATTCGCAACCATATGCTAATATAGATTTTACGCACAAATTGAATGCGTTTGGAGATTTTGTCTTAGGGTATTTTGTCTTAAGGATTTTGTCTTGAGGAAGACTTGTAATTTATTTTCAATGTCATTATTGAGCAACTATGATTCGCAACCATATGCTAATGTAGATTTTACGCACAAATTGAATGCGTTTGGAGTTTTTGTCTTAAGGATTTTGTCTTGAGGAAGACTTGTAATTTATTCTCAATGGGATTAGTGAGCAACAATAACTCACAGCCATATGCTAATGTAGATTTTACGCACTAATTTGAATGCGTTTGGAGATTTTGTCTAGGAGGATTTTGTCTTGAAGATTTTGGGTTTCATGATCAACTCTTTTATGGATTAAAATTACAGCACTTTAGTTTTAAGAATTATAATCTTAACTTAGATTTCTTGACAAAAAGTGAACTTTTCTTTCCTTATAAATTGATTGGACTTAAAGTATTTACACCATTAATTTAGTACCTGAAAGTGAAATAAAAATCAATCACTGTATTTGAAATTATTTATACATCTTTAATTATAAATACGAGTACAGTGATTAATTTTCTCACTGCCAATAAAATAAAAAACGATTTCCAAAGCAATTGCTGCAATTTCATACTAATATACGTTTTTTATAAAAATTCATTTAGTATTGAAATTTTTTTTTAATATATTTTAGTTTAATTGAACACAAAAAAAAAGTTAATTCGTCTTTAAGAGTAATCTAATATCAGATTTTAATTTAATTTATTATTTTGACAATTTGTATTGTTTTTCTCTTACATTTAAATAAATGATCGTCATTTTAATATATTCAATTTAATTATATATATTATTTTCTTTTTTGCAATATTTTATGAATATATATATATATAAATGTACATACATTTATACTGTTTCTCAAAAAATACATTTAAAGATTTATTGAATCGACAATAAATGAAGAAAGAAGCCAATGATAAAATAATAAAAATCAATCAGGGCTGTGTTTAGTTGTTGTTTTTTTTTTTTTTTGATTTTATTTATTATAAAAAAAATTTAAATTTGATTTTTTGTTTTTGTATACGTACAAATCAAATAAATTATAGTCAATTTCATTGTATTATATATAATATATTATATATATCTATATAAATATATATATATAGGTATATAATAATAAAATATATATAAATTAAATTTTATTGAATAATTTTTAAATAAGCCAGATTTCAACCGTTTAAAATATCAACTGTGACATTTAGAAAGTGACGTAATAAAATGAAATGTCAAAAACTTTCTTAAAAATACTGTCAGTGCATCATATTTTCTAGCACATTTTTCGTTGAATAAAAATTCAATTAAAAATGTAATCCATCTACAGATAAGTAAGAAAATTCCATGACATATCTACAGATAAGTAAGAGACAAATAAAAGGATAAAGGATTATAGCCATTAGTTTAATCTCCCACCCATGTTTACAAGATGTTTCTAGAGCATTTATATTTAAATTAAATTTTCTAAATAAAGTTGAGTAAGTGAGTAAGTAGGTTAGATATGAACGCTAAAGAACCTGTTAAGATAAATTTTTTGACATCCTTGGATTTCCATTTTTCATTAAATAAAATAGTATAAGTTATTATTATTACTTCAATGTTCATATTATATAAATATAAGTACATCTTAGGGCCGGTTGCATTTTATGCATGTGGGCCAGCAAATTTATAATATTTCTAAAAATATTTTAACTGTGATTTCCTTAAACCGGGTATTATTCCACAATTGATATATCTAAAGTTGATACAGTCATTGTATGTATTTGTATGAGTTTTTAACAAGGTAAGATAGAATTCAGATTGGCCTTTTTTTTTGCGTATAATGATCAGATACTCTTTTAAAAGATGAAAATTAATTTGTTCTTCTTTTCATTTGAAACTTCTGCAGAAAAACCTAATTAATATCACAATAGAATAGTGTCAACTTAAACCCCTCAATAAAATATTGATGATTTGACGATTTAGGAATATAAGCAATTTGGCATTTGACATTCAATTTGACATTTACAAAAACTGTCAGCAACAAATGTGTTATAACAATATTAAAATAACTTCATTTCATCAAATAATTCGTAGTGTGAACTCTGTATAAGAATAATTGTGTCATTAATTTTTATTTAAACTAATTAAATAAACTTAACTGGCGCAACAATGTATTGCTGATTTATTAACAGCTTCGAGATCAGAGGTGCAAAACGAGGTGTATACAAAGTTAAGGGAGGGGAAACCACCACCCCATTAAAACAACAACAACAACAGTTATATGGAAAATAATTAGACGTATTGTCTAAAGTTTGGATATATCTCTTCAATTTCGAATTTTCATAAACTTTTAAAAATATTAATATGTCGTCTTCATCAAAATGTTATCTTCAAAAATTTTATTTCGAAGATTTAATAAAATCTTTTTTTTTTTTTAAATTTGATTACTTTAGACCTTATATTCAAATATTTTTAATGACAGTATAAAGCAAGTTTATACATCAGTTTTCTTTTATTTTTTAATACTTCTTCAGTATAATAATAAAAGTAATAAATAAATCAAAAACAAATCTGAAAAAAATACACAAAAACAAAATATTATCTTAAATCTAAACTTCTTCATCAACTTTACATTCTTCTCCTGTTTTTAAGTATCATGACATAAAGAAAAACAAAAAATTTTTCCAAATATACATTTAAATATATATTTAAGTGAAAATGAAAATGGTATGAAAATATTCCAAAAATAAAACAAGATATTATATAATTTCTTTTATTTATAAAAAGAAACTTCCAAATAACTCATTTAAAATTCATGCGTCCTTGAAGATTAATTTTTCTTTCCAAATTAATTCAGGAAAAATGGAAAACTATTAAATGAATTTCCAGTTTAAATTCGTAAACTAAACTAAAACTTATAAAACTATAATTTGAGTCTTTTTTTTACGAAAATTCAAAGGAAATTGAAAGCTAACCATTCTAAATGTACATAGTTCCTTGAAACAGCTTGTGTAGACCAGCATTTTTTATTTTATTTTCTAAAGGAGGAAAAAGGTACCAGAAAAACTGTACCTCCTGACAGTGGAAGATTCTTACTCATTAAAAAAGCCTTCCTTCTTAACTAGAGAAAGAGAATAAAAAACCCAACCTGCTTGCGCAGTATAATCGACTGAAACGTTAAGTTGAATTGTAAACCTATTAGCAATAAGTTGACTTCTCTTTTGAATTTTTCTAAGATCTCTAATACAAATGTATAGTTGATCAGAATGTGAATGGGGATTAGGAATAGGGTTATGGCAATTTAGGATTACGAAGTTCTGGGAGTTATATTTAAAGTTGTTAATGTTCAAAACTACGGACAATTAAAATGACTATTCAATGCATATTCAATCAAAAATGAGTTATCAAAATAATTATTATTTGAAATGATAATCTTTATTTTTGAATTACTTTGAACAGTTTGAGCTTTTTAATTAAAAATGTGGATTAAAACTTTAATTGTTATTTAACTTAGATTTATTAAAATACCTATTTGTTTTGCATAGGCCCAATAAAAATTATATTGTTAATTCACAAAGTCTCTAATAATTCAAGTTAGACCTAGACCTATCTATACACCATAGATGCATGTTGGAACAGCAGCTGCTGCTGTTGGATGTATAATATTCTTAAATTAGAATTAATCCTATTGAATTCCACATACAATTACTCAATGAAGCTACACTATGCTTTTATCACATATAGAATTGCTTAAATCTTGCTTCTGAACAATTTTATTTGTTATATTATAAATTATTTAGGTATCTGTGAGTTATATTATTGAATTGAAATATTTTTTAAATTAATTGTAATCCAATGACGAATGATTGCGGAATAGAGTCGAAAATCAAATAAAAGTTTGAGCACTTGAACTGAAAAACCATTCCACTAAAATATGGAGGCGGATTTTAATCACTGTATAGCTCAATATCCAGCCGGCGGTATTCAGCTCGAAACGTATAATCAGATTTATTATTGTAATAAAGTATAGATTTTAACTTTTTTATACATTAAATTAAATTAATAACATACATATATCAAATGGAGTAGGCCTCTGCTTCTTGATAACATTAAAAATATTTTATATATATATATATATATATATATATATATTTGTATCCTGACAATATTGTGCAAGCTGTGGTCTTTTTCTTTTATTATAAATTTCTTAATACTTTTTTTTCCTATTCAAAATTTTCTTAGCCTTCTTTTTATGTATGTGTGTGTGTTTGATGCTTTCAATGTTGTTGTTGTTGTTTCTAATTTACTTTAAATTTTTCTTCTCTGTATATTTAAGAAAAAGGATCTCAAGAGATATTAAATATTATATATTTACTTTCCATTTATGTATATATATATAATATGTTTATATATATATATTTATATATATTATGTATAAAAAATTGTATTAAAATACAATGAAAGAAAGGTAAAAAGTTACATTCTTAATTAAACGTTAACAATAACATTGACTTTAAAATAAAATACAAAAACAAAAAAAAAATTAAAATAAAATCGGATAAAAATTAAACAAAGAAAATATAAAATATAAACAAAAGAAAAAAAAAAACAAAAAAAAAAAAGAAAACACAAACACAGACAAAACAAAAAAAAACTCAATAACAGAAGGAATAACTTTTTCAAATTTGATTTTATTCAATAAATTATTTTACATCTTATTCTGTTTTTTTTTTGCTTTTTTTTTTCTTTTTTTATTTACTTAAACCTGACATTTAATTTAAAATCATTGATGGTCTCCTTATTTCTTAAGACGTTTATAATGTATATTAATATTTTTAATTAATTACTTTGTCTTAAAGTTAAATTTAATCAATTATCTAGAATAGTGTTAAAAAATTGAATGCATTTCTAAAATTAAAACACTTATTTATATACAAAATATGCTTGTACACAAGCTGTGACCAATTACCTTTGGGCTCTGGCATGTAAAAACCCCAAAAATTTCGGATTCTTGAAATTCCTTATTTTTGAAACTATATAACGAGTATATTCTAGAGATTTTTAAATTCTAAAGTGGAAGCCAGGGTTTTAAAATCCAAAACTATGGCAGGCCAGTTTATAGAACCGGAGGTTGAAAATTAAAAAACCAGAGCTGCCAAATTAGAATCCAAAAGTTTTAAATTGGAAGTTAAGATCAAATTATGAAATGGCAGATATAAATAGCATATGGAACCAGAGGCTTAAAATGAAAGTCCAACTTAAGGGCAAATTTAAAAAAAAAAAATGTAGATTAAAAAACTAACATTAGGAACCTGGGGTTTAGATGAATTGTTAAAATCAATTTTAATATTAAATATTAGAAACTGGATTTGATGCTAGAACAACAGAACCAAAATTAGAAACCAGAGGTTTAATAACGAAAATATAGGCCAATTTAATTGGGTAATTTATGGGATCAGAGATTCAAAATTAAAAACTAGCGACTTAAAATGAAAAGTTAAGATTTATTTAAAAAAAAAAATGATGTGGAAACAAAACGTTTAACATTAGAAAGAAATGATTGAGTCCAATTTATAGAAGCCGAAGTTAAATATTAAAAACCCGTAATATCATAGTAGTACTTAAGAAGACTGATTAAGCACTGCTCTGATATTTATAGTATAATTTATAGAATCATATTAGTTCAAAATTAGAAACTAGAGGATGGGCTTGAGTTTTAAAACCATAATATTAAAATTATTGGAACCAGAAGTTCCACACCAGAAGTTCCATGCCAGAAGTGCAGGCCAATTTATTTCAAACTTTAAATTTTCAATCAAAAATCAAGAAAATTTTAAAACTTAAAGCTTGTCCAGTCAACTTGAATATTTTATTTAAAATTGAGTTTTGCTTTTTTAATTTTTTTTTAATTTTTATAAATCCAGAAAAAAACTAAATTTCAATATCTTTGTATCTTTTGATACAATTTTTTTTAATCGTATATAATCGTATAGTATATAGTATTTTATCAGTATTTCTTAAATTAATCTATAGCTACAAAAAAAAAAAATAAAAAAATAAAAAAATTAAAATATTACTTCGTTAGACTTTTAAATCTTAAGGGGCATCATTGTATTCTTCTTTTTTTCTTTTTTCTTTAATTTTTTTTTTTTGTTTTTTTTTTTCTTATTTATATGTCGAAGATGATAAACTTTTAAATTTTTTTTTATTTTTAATATAGACATTTTTTATAGTTGCCATTTTAAACATATTATATACATAGTGTTATATAAGCTATAGTTTTATATATAAGTGTTACATGGATTTATTAGTGATATATATTATATAGATACTATGGTTAAAGACGCCCACCTAATTGTTTTTTCAATTCTGGCAAATTGAATATGACGAGTTTTCTAAATCTTTAAATATTTTTTCAACTAGCCTTACTAACTATATTTAAGGAATAAATTTGAGAAAATTGTCTGTGAGGTAATAAGACTAATTGAAAATCATTTACCCGTAATATAAAGTAATGTATATTGTGAATCAATAGATTATTTTAAAGCTCAGTGATAGAATTATTATAGGTATACCAAATTAATAGATCAATAAATATCGACAGATCTTAAAAAATGATCCTAAAAACATTTCATAACTTCCGTACCTGTCACGTGATCTAGTAAATCCCAGGTTATGTGAGGTTCCTGCTCACTAAATTAAATCCAGCCCCCTAGCCAATGGGAAAAATTGTCGAGCTATAAATGTTCATCCAGAGTTGAATAGGAGGCCCAGAAGAAATAAGTTGACTTCTTCCTTGAATTTTCTAAATCTTAAGTTTTGGAAAAAACATATTGAAGTAATGTATTCCAGAATGTGAAAGTGTGTTTTATATAAGTGTTCCCAAATTTAAGAGTTCTAGCTTGAAAAAGCTCTGCAGTATAGAAATGAAATTTAGCTTCTAAGCTTGTATTACATTGGAAGGGTTGGATTTTTAACATAATATTTTTTTTATCTTCTAAAGTTAAGATGTTTATAGAACTGCAAAATAGCTTCAACATTTCGACGGTGACTTAATAACGTGAAGTCTTTTGTGACGTCATTGTTTTTAAAAAAACGAACTAATTCAATTTTAGCTTTTTTAGCGAGTGATGCTGGGTGCTACAATCAAAAGCTACTGATCCGAATGTAAAACGGTAATTATTCAATTTGAAATAACGGTAATTTCACAAGATTGGTATGGCTCTTGCATTACACAAAATAGGGTAAAATACCTAAATACCATGAATACCTTACCTATCGTACTATAAATATAACTTAAATAATCTCAACATCAAAACTATTTTATATTTCATTATGTAATTTTATTTTAATTTATAAGAATATTTAAAACTATAGTCATACGGTTAAAAAAAATATCTGATTCGATTATTTCCAAATGTTGTTGTACAAAATACGCTCCACTGCCTATGCCTATGTGATTTAATAATATATAAATTCACGGCCTGGTATATAAAACATTACGATGAAAACATTGTGATTTATGAAAACACTGAAATTTAAAAATGTATAAAAAATATAAAAAAAAAATAACAAATTTTTTTATATTAAACTTTTATATTGCCCACCCGACTACTATTTATATTATGAAAAAAAGGTAATATAAATAAAACGGAAGATAATTTCCGCCAGAAATCTGTTAGCGACATTAAAAGATCATCAAAATGTTTCATCCTTTGTTTTGTTTTTATTTTTTTGCCTGTTGTTGTTTCATCTTTGTTTTTATTATCTCATGCCCAAATCATCATTTCATCATTCCTTCAAACATTTAATAGCAATTTTTCTTTAAAAAAAATACAAAATAAAACATTACTAAAAAACAGAGACTTTATTTTATCGAACCAAATGACAACTTTATTTGTACTTAAAAGAAATATACAGCTAAAAACAGGGTGTTATTTAAATAACGTAATTTAATAACGATACCTTACATAGATACCTTAAAAATTCATTTTTAATTAAAATTAAAAGAATATTCATCTAAATAGTATCGAATTCCTAAGATCATGTTATACTTTAAAAAAAATAGGGATTCCTTTATTAATAAGCAAGGGTTATATGTCTTATGTGATTTTTTTATTTCGCCTATGTTTGAGTTACCAATTCTACCATCCAGACTTATTAATATAATTTTTGAATGTTTGGCTGAGACAATTACAAAGCGGCAACACTTATTTTAATTTGCTCGCGTTCATGAGAATGTAGCACGAAATTGAATTGCATCGGAGTAACATCGCTACATATGCGCTACATAATTTATTTATCTACTAAACTAAACGATTTGAAATTTACATTTGATTTATATTTCAATTTTAAAATACCTCACTTCCCAAAATTCCCATTAAATCTTGTAAACAAAGATGTTTTACATTAAAATGTAAACACACGTCAAGAAAAATCCGCTACACAATTTACCATAAAATTTCTTTGCTTCGAAATCCCCTCATTTTCTTGCAACACGGCGCCAGATAAATAAATTATTCAGTAGAAAATTTTATTGACCTCTGCACTTTTCTTGTAGCAATAGATGCTACTGAACGTGACCATAGAAACTCAAAAAACGTTTAAACCAATGAAAAATAAAAATAATAATTAAAAAGTGGCAACACTTATATCAGTTTTATATATTAAAACCAAAAACGAATAGAAACAATTACGAAACGGAAACACTTTAATAATTCTTAAATTTTAAAACCCAAGAAAATTAAAACAAGAAATTAAAAGACGATTGAAAATAATTGCGAAGCGGCAAGACTTATTTTAGTTTCAGAATTTTTTGGCTTACTTTCTCTGTCTTTTACAATAACAGACCCAGAAACAATTTATGTCAAGTCGCACAGGGTTCCATAAAAGATTTACTAGAGAATAGTCAACACTTTAATATTTCAAGTTAAAACAATGAAATTTTCACGCAAATTGCACCAATAAGTATCAAATATAAAATAAATGCGTCTTATGACGCAACTTATATTTATTCGAAAACCTTAATAACAGTTATTGTATTTTTGATATCAAACATATTTGAAATAAATTGAAATTTTCTAAAACTAGTAAAGCATTTTTTCAGATATAATTAAGCACTCTGTCCCAAAATTTCACTAAAAAACAAAGTATAAACATTTTATAATTTACTTATGATACCATTTTTTACCAATTTAATGATGGTGTTATCCATTTCAACTGATTTATATTATCTGATCCAGAAAATTTTTATAGTTCTCATTTTTCTTGTCTAATTGAATTTTTGATAATCTAACGCGTTTTTGATTTTATTTATTTGATTTAACAATAATTTCGGAACAATGATGAGTAAATACCCAAATTGTTTTTCAAAGTATCTGTTTTTTTTTTTTAAATTAAAATTTCCTCTGGATATTAAATTCCATTTCATTGGATTAATAATATTCATTGTATTCTGTTGTATTGATTATATTCGTATAATTGAAAATAAAGGTTATTTTAATAAAATTTCGAATAATGTTAAATTGAGGGGTTTAATTTTATAATTTCCTTCCTAATTTTTAATTTTTGTTATTTGATTTTTAAGTGTTTCGTTTGTACTAATTAGAAATAATTGAATACATACTAATATTGTTTAATTATAAACCAAAGGTTATTTTGTTGAAATAATGTAAAAACAAATCAGTTACGAAATGGGAATAATTAAAAAATTAGTAATAATTACAACATTTATACTAATTTTCGATTATTAATTGACTTTCGAATTTAACATAACATTTTTCACAGATGAAACAATATACAATTGGTTACAATTATTCTTAATTATTCGAAATGTGGGATTCATACATAAAATTATTTATTTATAATAAAAAAATTAATATCTAAAGAGCTGCTCTAATTTATTTAAAACAAAATTGTAATTATATGGATCTTGTGGCTTTTATTAATATTGAAGATTTATTAGTATCTAGAATCCTTACGAAGTTGTCAGAACAGGATCTCAAGAATTAAAAAGTTTTTGATTATATGCAAAAGTAGGACTTCGGAAAAAAACATTTCTACCCAATGTTTGGCCAAAATTCGATAATTAATATCCTTTTGACACTACGCAAAAAATGCACTAAATATCCTAGTTTTAAAATCATACTTTTAGTCTAGGATCGTTATACATTAATCTAATCTAATTTGACGTTTGAATTTGTTATTACAACAATCCGATGGCTGGTGTAGGGGTTAGTTCGTAGGCCTTTCAATCGAAGGGTCTCGGGTTCAAACCCTGTTGAGGCATAACAAATAAAAAGATACAATTTATATCATAACTAGCTAATACCCGGTGCGCGTTGCTGCGCCTCTCAATAGAGGTTTAATAGGAGTTGATGTTACTGCAAAAAGTTAACACAAAAATTACACACAGTTTACACATGTTAATTTTGTAATGTATGAAAGCAATCTTTTTAAAACGATTTTTCTAGGATTATTCTAGTAATTTTTGAAACTTTCTGTAATTCAAAGCAGTACAAACTACTTTCAAAAGTTTGACGTCATTTACTTCCAAAAAAATTTTTTGACCAATCGTAGGACCGACTGTTAACATACTCAATTCCATTTGCAAGTTGCTTCACACATATAAAATTTGAGGTCAACCGGTCAAATCGTTTCTAATTTAGAGTTAAGTAACACAAAAATCTATAAAAGCCACTGTGCCCCATTGGGTTAACGAAACTATACTTTCTCTTTGGGCAAAGCAGTATTGCGCTAAATTGGACGTAATTTTCTTCCAAATCTTTTTTTTGTCAATCGTCGGGCCGGCATGAGTTAACCAATTGCAAGTCTGTAAAAAGAGCTAATTTCATTCTCAAAACGGAACATATATACAAAATTTGAAGAAAATCGGTTAAACCGTTTCTAATTTAGAGTAAAGTAACAAAAAACTTTATAAAAAGCTGTTGAGTAGCAATGGGTTAATGCAACTCAATAAAATTTTTGTGTGGGCTTTCTTTTTAGCCAAAGCAGAATTTCGTAAAATCGGACAAAATTTGGACCCAACATTTTTTTTGACCACCCGTCGGCCCGACATGGGTTAACAAATTCCAAATCTGTTAATAGTGTCAACTCAATATTCACAGGAGAGCATGTATACAAAATTTGAAGAAAATCGGTCAAACCGTTATTAATTTAGAGTGAAGTATTGAAAAACTAAAAAAAGCTGTTGGGCCCCAATGGGTTAATGCAACTCAATAAAATTTTTGTGTGGGCTTTCTTTTTAGCCAAAGCAGAATTTCGTAAAATCAGACAAAATTTGGACCCAACATTTTTTTTGACCTCCCGTCGGCCCGACATGGGTTAACAAATTCCAAAACTGTTAATAGAGTCAACTCAATTCTCAAGGAGCATTACGTATACAAAATTTGAAGTTAATTGGTAAAACCGTTTCGAATTTAGAGTAAAGTATTGAAAAAACCTATAAAAAGCTGTTGGGCCCCAATGGGTTAATGGAACTCAACAAAATTTTTTTTGGGGCTTTCTTTTAAGTCAAAGCAGAATTTCGTAAAATCGGACAAAATTTAGACCCAAAATTTTTTTTGACCACCCGTCGGCCCGACATGGGTTAACAAATTCCAAAACTGTTAATAGTGTCTACTCAATCCTCAAGGAGCATCACGTATACAAAATTTGTAGTCAATTGGTCAAACCGTTTCGAATTTAGAGTAAAGTATTGAAAAAACCTATAAAAAGCTGTTGGGCCGCAATGGGTTAATGGAACTCAACAAAATTTTTTTTGGGGCTTTCTTTTAAGCCAAAGCAGAATTTCGTAAAATCGGACAAAATTTGGACCCAAAATTTTTTTTGACCACCCGTCGGCCCGACATGGGTTAACAAATTCCAAAATTCTGAATAGTGTCTACTCAATTCTCAAAGAGCATCACGTATACAAAATTTGAAGTCAATCGGTCAAACCGTTTTCATTTTAGAACAAAGAAGTTTAAATACTTGCACCACAGCCCCAACTTGGCGGTCCGTTAGAGCAAAATTTTTAGGCCACGATTTCCTTCCGAACCCAAAAACATCTATATACAAATTTTCATGAAAATCGGCTAGGCAGTTTAGGAGCCAACTCGCTACATACAAACAAACAAACAAACAAACAAATAAACAAACTTTCGCTTTTATATATATAGATTTAAAAATAAAATAACTGCCGCACATCAAAAGGAATGCCTGAATCACTCGCTTATCGCATTGTGTGCTGTCGGGGACTGTTTATAAATAAATAAATAAAAAATAAAAACAAACAACAATGCCATTTTACAATAAAATACGATGTAATACAAAAAATTTCAAACAATAATCGAAAATATCAAATACTTTTTTAACCCTTAAAATTAACTAGGAGTTAACTTCTATAAAGAATCTGGTTCATTATGACAGCAATTTTTAATATGAAAAACCTAGTTACAAACAACGCATTAATCTGGTTTCTTCCAAGAACCTGCTTTTAGTTCATAGTGTGAACATAGTACAAGTACTAAAACTAAGTATAATTCGATTTAAATACAGATATTAGAAACTAAAAATAATAATTTAAAGCAATCAGTCCTTTTTTTATCAGCAAATTACAAAGTATATTTCAAGTCCCATTGTACTCACTTGTTTTCATATACAAATACAAATATCATACATAACTATACACATAAAAATCTGTATTCAACTCTTACATGAACATTTACCAAGGCTTTTAATTAAAATATTAACATAGATATACAATGTCTATTTGGAGTCTAATGATATAATACAAAAAATTTTATAATTACATTTATCAAATTTTTTAGTACTCTAGTACAAAACATTTCCAGGTAATCAAGTACTCGAAAACAACTCTTCAAGTCTAATATTTCATCTTCAAAAATACAAATAAATAAAAAAAATAGTTATTAACAAAAATTGCGACATTTATTTAATTATTACTTCAATTAATTTTACCTCTAGTTGTGAAGATATTTTCCGCCCTCAATCTTTGCATCCCTATCTTTATACCCGTATGACTATATAGTCAAAGGGTATAATAAATTTGCCATTACGTTTGTGACGCAGAGAAGGAAGGGGGTAGATATAGACTCAAGTATATGGATCGGATCAGAATCGAAAAATAAATCGATTTAGCGATGTATGTCCGTCCGTCCGCACGATAACTCAAAAACTAAAGGAGCTAGGGTCTTGAAATTTTCGGAAATATGTTTTTTTGCAATAGCCGTCATCGATATTTAAATCCAGCCATTTTGGTCCATGGGCTCGGGTAGCTGCCCTGCCATACAACTTTCTTTTTTATATGAGTATTACTCAGTACCTTTTGCAGCTGCGTGTCTGAAATTTTCCTAAAAATAGTTTAGTGTAATGGCCAAAGATTCTGCAAAATTTGGTTGGTCTACTGTAGAGGGTTCGAGTAGCTGCCATACAACTCCTTCTTTTATATGAGCATTATACTACACCTAATAAAGCTGTATGTTTGAAATTTTGCCAGAAGTAATTAACCGGATGATATAATATATATGTTACGGTCATACGGGTATCCCAGAGTTGACACAGTCTACTCTACTACACTCTTCTTCGATTTTAATGACTTTTCAAAAAATAAAACAAAAATTTTTAAATAATTTACATTTTATTTTTGTATGAAATATTTCCTATTAAATTTATATTCTCTTGTTTAGTTCCTTTTCCCAAGTTTTTATTTTTATAACTTGTCTTGTTATTTTTAATTTATTACAACAATACCTTATTTTTGTGCGTTTTTTTTTTATCAAGAATGGAAAAGCGGAAAAACAGTAAATGGGAATTGTTTAGAAAAGTAAAAAACAAAATTTAATAATTGCTGAAGATGACATAAATTTTATATAATAAAACAAAAAAAAAATTAAAAAAAACAATTATTATTTTATGCGACTACTTTTTTTTATTTTTTAATATTTTTCCATTAATTGTTTGCAATTTTCCTACACAGGTATTTTTAAATTAAAAATAAAAATAGAATATTCTAAGGAAAATTTTTGACTTATTCTGACATTTTCATTCAAGTTTTTCTTTATTTTTTCTGAATTTTTAAAGAAAAACATTTCCTTTTTTGGAGATGTCCTTTTTTTTAAATTAATTATATTCAAAAGTGAAAAAACCTTTCTTTGACCACAAAAGAAATACAATTGACAGCCAAATTAATTATATTTTATAATGAAAGTAAAATATAATAACCTCTAATGGAAATTGAAAATAATTTAAATATTTCATGTGGAAATTAATTCTTTGAATATTGACGTATGCACTCATATACAGTTATGATTTATGAATAATGAATTGTGCTTTATATGCTGACGTAATAAGATTTTCATAATCAGAAAGCGTATCACTTGCCTACATTTTATACATACGTAGTATTATTTGCTTGTATGCATTTGCCTGTAGATTCGTTTGTGTGTATTTCGCCTAATAACGCAGAAATACTGAATGGAAGAACTTATTTTCTACTGAATTTAATAAGAATGGTGGGAAAGAATTCATCAGTTTTGCACTAATCCATTGAAAGCTTTTTTACTTCGTTTCAATACTTTTTCAGTAGTAAATATAAGTATTTTTCTCAGTTCTTTTTCAGTAATGAACTAATATTAATTTTACTATATTCTAAAAATTATTAATAAAAATTAAACAAAATAGGTATCTACCTTTTAGTAATTTTTTAATAATAACAACTTCCGCCATTTTAGATTTTTACTTCGATTAAATTTAATTACTAAAGATGGAATAAAGTAACACTATATTAGGTACAAAAAGAGAGCGATATAAAGAGTAACTGTATACGATATTGTTGTTTCATTCATTTCGCCTAACTTCAGTAGTCATTCACTACTTCTTCAGGACTGAATGATCAGCATTAAATTATAATTACCTATTCAAAAACAATTTTTTTATTCTATAAAAATGTAAAAATTCATTTGTTTGCGGTAGTAACTGCTGAACTTAGGTTATCAGAGTCATTTATTTGTACTTCATTTGCCTGTATTTGCATATTGTGTATGACAAAAAATTAGGAGGAATTTTAGGATATTCAATGGGAGCTTCGAGGTTACAGCCCTCATTATTTCAATGACTTTGTTACTGATATAATTTTTATGAACATAAATTAGGAGGGGTTTTAGAACTGAATACAAAAACAGGGTTCCCATGAAAATGAAATACATGTTATTGAAATGCATTCAAATGAAATAAAGACTTGTAATACCAACCATTTTATTTAGTGAGTTTTTTACTGCACTCAATGATACTATGCATATATATAATTATGAATTTTTAAATTATCAATAATTTCTGCTATGTTTTTAAAAATAATTCTATAAATTTTTAATATTCTGATTAAAATTAAAAAAGATATTCCACCATTCCATTCAAGCATTTTAAATTTATAATTTTTAATAAACAACTTTAAAGGTGCACTACAGATATTCCTCCAAACTAAATTTCAATACAATATATCTTTTGTATCATGTTAGTAAATACCGAGATTTACAAGTGTAAATTTAACAAAGCATATCAATATAATAAAAACCATAAATCACAGATAAAACTTATATCTAAATTCTCTAACTCTATTTATGCATATTAGACTATTTAGTATATATAGTAATAAACTATATTAGAGATAAAAAAAAAGTAAAACTAAAAAACACTCTTTAAAAGGAAATAATTCTTTTTTTTAAACTATCAGAATTTTAAAACTATAAAATTAGAAATATTTTTATACTAAACACGTATTCTCATTTTCATTAAGATAAGTTTCACACCTGAAAAATTTTTTTTACAAAAACATATGACACGTATAAATAAAATGTACAGTTACCGGCAAAAAATTAAGAGTATAATGTCTATTAATTTTCAAAAAAAAAAACTCTTATTTTTTAAGACATCTTAGCATTTTCACTTGTATTAATCATTAAACTTTTAAAATTTACTCATGCAACTCGCGAAATCTTTTCATCTGTGAATTTCAAAATTTTCAATCGCACACATAATGCATATTGGTACATATTGGTGATTAGTATCAAGATTGGTATCTTTAAAACGATTAATATGCTAACTTCGGAATTTAGAAGGTCTCGGTACCTTATAAAAAAATATCTTTAAAAATTATAAAAGTATATCGTAATAGTTTATATCATAAAAGTAAGATAATATAAAATAATATATATAATATAACTCCTGTAGAAGATAATAGATGTCGCACAATATTTGACATTTGTGTATTCATAAACTAATATACAATAACAACAGTCGAGTAATCAACGGCTTTTTTTTTTCTTTTCCACTCCCTTAAGGAGTATAGGGCATTCACCAAGTTTATTTTAAACTAAGATTCAGTTTCTTTAATCATAATATTCACTAAGCCATTGATGTCTCAGCTGTAGCTATTGTATAAGGTTATGAAATATGAATGCACAAATGTTAACTTTGTGCGCCATCTATAATCTTACACAAGAATTATTTATATATTTTTATTAAATCTTATTTTATATTACGATATCAACTATTACGATATAATTATACAATTTTACGATATTTTTTTATTAGATAAGATCTGACCGGGGTTTGAACCCAAAACCTTCCACATGAAAGGCGGTTCAAAGGCTTAGTGTAATACTATAAGTTATTAACACTATAATTTTGTAAGTCACTGTCAATTTATAATATATATTCACTAACATACAAATTTATATGCACATGAACTTGATAAATGGCTAAATCTATAAGTAAATATTAGATTTATACAAAATGTAAAATGGACTTAATATTATTATCTACATATATAAAACTGTTCACATGTTCACAACAAACAAAATGAAAAATTAAACTGTAAATAAAAATTCTAAATCGTATATGCATGTGAGTTGAGTTCTAATGATGAAAAACAAAAAAAAAAAAACAAAATAATAATTCTATTATAAATTTAAATAAAACATGTTATATGCATTATATAATCTTTATATTCATAATTTAAAATATTCATTTTTTATGGTGGAATTTTATATGTAAATTTCAACACAAAAAAAAAACAAACAAACTTTACTAAATAAAACACTGTCATACATATTATAATAAAATACATTTATTCTAAATAACTATTAATTCACCTGTATAGTCACATACACATTTATAACTAATCTAAAAAAAACGGTAGAGATTTCTCTGTATAAATGTCAACTTTTAAAAGACTAAACAAAAAACATGATATTGTGTAAGTTTATAAATGTATGTGTGTTTAAAAAAACAAAAAAAAAGAGAAATGTCAGATAAGAAAACAAAAACAACAACAACAAAATAAATTGTCATTTACAAAACAAATAATTTAGAAGGTGGCGGGGTAGTTAATGTGAGTAATATTAAAGAAAAGGATTCAAGCAGTAGAGTAAATAATATACCATCAATTTAGTTGATTTGCACAAAAAAGCATCACTAATATATATACATAGTTTAGAAATGAACTTGGATCAACCGTTATTATGTATATATAGTTTAACAATTTTTTGTAGTATTGTTATTTTGGAACGCGCGACAAAACGAATAATTTAAAATAAAAAAAAAAAAAAGTTAAAGAGTTGATACTTGCTTTTTTGCATTGCAATTTTCTTTGGTTTTTCAGTTTTTCATTTATGTTTTTTTTGTTTTTATTTTTTTTTTTTGTAAAGTGAATATGCAAATTTAGTATGTCATAAATTATGTAAAATTTGTTGTTTTTTGGTAGTCTTTTTAACATACATAACAGAGAATATATTTACATAATATATTTAATGTTTTTAGCATATAAAATTGATGTTCGCTGTATTTGAGGTTAAATTATGGTTTTAAGTTGTTTTTTTTTTTTGAAAAAAGTAAGTGTGTAAAAAAAAAATTATATTTTAAATAAATATTAGATACAAGAGGAATAATGAATTGTATTTTTCTTTTTTTTTAAATAAATTCTACACGAAAATTTAAAAGAATAATGTAAATTTTTAATTCTTCGTTTAGTTTTTAGGTTAAAAGTTTTAAGCTACAAGTTTAAAACAAGATTTTACGAAACTTAAAATTAATTTGAAGGAAAATTCATGTAAACACTATCCTTTGTAGCTTGTAGATGTAAAAATGAAGTGTTATTTTCATTTAATTTACAAATTAATATCCATCAAGACAATTGATATTTTCATATAAAAGATTGACTAAGAATTGTTTATCTGTCAGCATATAATACCCTTTTCACATGATATTGGTTTGTTTTTTTTAAAGTGTATGTATTTATTTAAGTTCCTGCGTATCTTGAGACATAGAAGTCAGATCCAAAGGACTAAAAAAGAAGAAAAAAATGAATACCAAATACAAAAAATATTAAATTTTTAGGTACTTAAATTTTTGGAGCTATTTTTAAGATCAGGCTTAAGAGTCAAATATTTTTATTTTTCTTGCTGTATTTAGAATCTTCTATAAATTCAATCAGTCAGTACTTTTTTTTGCAATTTGTTGATGCGACTGCTAGGCCAGAAGAAATGCGACGGATTAAAAAAGAATTTTTCTTATATAATAAAACGTCTTTTAACTTCAACTCTTTATTAGCACTGATCATCTTTTTCTTATATTTTTTACACATACACATACATATTTAAAATGCAGTTATAAGTTTCTAAATAGCATTAACATTTAAATTTTGACATTTTATCATAGTGCAAAACAAAATTAAGCCTTTTTAAAAAAATACCAAACTTATTTGAAAATAAACATCTTTCATTATGAAGAGAATATCAATACTATATTTATTAGTTTTGTTATATATACTGTTTTAATTAGTTAAAGCAAAAAACCCTTTGGTCTAGAGATAACCTTATTCCATGTTTACACTCTGAACTACAAACAGGTTTTTCGAAGAAACCAGATCCATGCGTGCTTTGTTACAAGGTTTTTCATGTTTAAAAAAGGTTTTTCATGATTTTGAAAGTCCTAGTTAAGTTTAAGGGTTATAACTAGGTTTTTGATTCAAATTTTTTTGATATATTCGATTATTGTTTGAATTTTTTTACATCTCTACGTGATTTTGTTGTAAAATGTCATTGTTGTTTATTTTTAGAAATAAACAAATAGCCGTTTTTTTTTTGAATTTTAAAAGAAAAATTTTATTTATTATTTAACAAAATGTCGTAATATTAAAATTTAAAATGTAAAAATAATATTACTTCAAGCAGTAAATAAATTTTTTCCTTCATTTTTAATTTATTTTATTCACAGACAATTTTGTTTATTTAAAGTCAAAAATATTGCTGTCATGGAAACGTCAAACAATACTAGGTTCATGCACAATTTTAGTCTGAACGGTTGATTTCAAAACTAGGCTATTCAGTAGGTATTTTGCATAGTGTAAACATGATATTAGAATGAATCTTAAAATATTTTTTCAATTCGATTCTTAGAAATTTTATAAATATATTTTACGTACTTAATTATTAATTTAATATGAATAAAATCTTGTTAAATAGCATTTAAGTAGAACTTATAAAAATGACATTAAAGTACTTTTAATCTTTTACTTGTATAAAAAAAATAATAAAAGTACTTAAAAGTACTCTTTTTATATCGAATTTTATTTTTCAGAAAATTCAAACATTATAATATTACACTTAATTAATATTTCAACTTACTTTTACTTTTACTTTAACTTTTGTTGCAAAATAAAATATTAAACGCTTGAAAGTGTAAGCCAAAGTTCTTAAATTGAATTAAACTTAATTTTTCGTTGTAATACTTCATTTAATCGATTTTATTTATTTTTTCCATTCTTTAAAATATTAAAACACTAATAAGATATAAATATACTTCTATAAGACACTTGCACAATTTAAGCATATCTAATTTAATATTAATACTATGCTAAATCTTCATTTCATAATATAACAAAAAACTTAATATCTGTACCTTCTGTACTTTCTTAAAATAAATATACAACAAAATAATAATTTTTTAAAATCATTTTAAATATCAACTGGGAAATATCATACGCATTAGGGACTAGAATCTTTTCATATCTTATAAAATATTTTATATTTTAAATCCAATAATTAAATAACATTTCCTTTTCTCAGAACGATTTTTGATATCTTCTTTAAAATACCAAAAAGTTTAAAATAATTTTGTTCAATTTTTATTTATTTGAAAATATTTGAGAAAAATTGTTTCATTAATAATACCAATAATTCAAAAATGATCTAATTTCAAAAATGAAATTATCACAATTGTATATACAAGTATTTTTAAGTCTTTTTCCAATGATTTGAACTATATTCCCATTAAAATTCATTACTGAAATAAAGTTTTAAAACAAAAATAATCTATAAATTCAATTTTTCATTTAAATTTTTTAAATCAATTTAATACTACTGAAAATCTATAGTACTTATCTTTTAATCTCTTTATCAATTATATTTAAAAAAATAAAACAATTTATAATGATCGAATAAACTTAACTTTTCTTTAAATAGATTATAAATCATGCAATTTTTGTATCATAGTTCAAACAGTTTAAACTCTGAATTTGAACTTTATTTTTTTTATATATTTTTAATAAATTGTATCAGTACATTATAAATTAAATCAAAAATTTTACTACAATGCATTGAATATAATTATTATTACCATTTCCTGGTTAAAATCATAACAAAATCACAAAAAAATAAAAAAACAACAAAAATCGATTATTTAAAAAAATTCCTATCTATGATTCTGTTTATTTTTTTTTTCGATTTTAATGGAATTAATTTCAAAATATATGGGAAAGGTTTTGACAGTTTTAATTTTAAATTTATATTTAATAAAAACATTAATTTCTTTTTTCCTATTTTTTACACTTTTATTGCAAAACTTAAAATGACATCATTTAAATGTTATTGAAAGTTTATTACCGTTTATATTATAAATTAATTTTATTTTAAATAAATTATTGCATTAATCTTCAGATTTTAATAAAATTTATATATAAAGTAGTTTTTAAAAATAAAAAATTAATTTTTAAAATATATGTTTATGCGCTAACTGTTCAGTTGTTACGCTAATAAGCTAGTCTATACAATAGGTGAATGTTGGAACAGAGGGTCATATTATATTCGTGTTATTAGAATTGATCCTAATGAATTCCACTTAAATTTAAATACGAGACAGTACTAAGTCTTATAACATGTAGGAACGTCTGAGATTTTCAATAGATACAACTCTTTTCTGGTTTATATTGTAATATTTTGTATTTGAGTTATATGGTCTTCTATGTCTGTGAGTTATATTATTCAATTAAATTATTTGTTTATATTTGGCATTTGTTTATATTGTTATATTAATGTATTTTTCATTAAAGATATATAATTTTTAATTATTCATTAAGCCATTAATTTAAACCCAATAGTGAATGGTAGTTGAGTTTACTGGGATTCGAATCCGGGCCACTCTAACCACTGTGTCACCAAGCCAAATAAGTAATTGCTACAGTTATGCAAATAATTGTCATAACTGAAGCAATTAATACTTAAATTATGCCCTAATTAACTTATTCTTGAAAGGCGTAACCTATTAAAAAAATTTAGTCTAATAAGATTTTTATTAGTTCGTAATAAAATCTGGAACTCAAAGTCAATTTTTTTATATTTTATTAATTGGTGTCCATGCACGTCGAACGCACGTAGAACGTACATCAAAACATTAAAAACTATTTAAGTTAATTTTAGTTAATCAAGAATAGCAGAGTAGTTATTAAGAGTTATATCCTATAGACATTTGAATGCATCTTCTCTAATACACAAGATTCCTTTAATTCAGAACGTATGGTTTGCCTAACTTTAGTTCATCTAAGGATATAACATCGATACAACAACGTTTTAGGCATCTAAGACGAAAAGATCTTTTCTATCTTTTTTTTCAGCTCTCATTCATTAAGTTTAAATTATTCTAAAAGTCTTACATATACTTGCATCGCAATTACAATTCACAAAATATGCTTTAAAGTCAACTTCTTAAAACAACCCAAAAGGTTAAAATTCATCAATTTTATTAATTGTCTTAATACAAAGTTGTTCCCTCTAAATATAAAATTTTTTCTGCACAATATCTAATATTTTACCATTGAATTAAACTTTTAATTAAAATGGGGTAAATAATAATAATTTATATAAAAATATTAATTATTATATTTTCAATAAAATCAATAAATAAAAAAAAATAAATAAAAAAAAATTCTGATTTATCAATTGTTGTTCAATGAAATGTAACAAAATTTATGCTGTAATATTTTAATTAAAAACAATTTCCGATCGAATATCATAATTTAGTGATACATCCTCGCTTTCTGTTTTTTATTCCCAATTGATTCATTCTCTCAAGTGATTCATTTATATTAACAAATATATAAACATCAATAAATTATTTAAAACATAATTTTCAACCTAAGTGATTCAATGATTACTGATTAGTGATTACTAAATAAGTATTCATTAATGAAGGTAAATTTTAAATAGATGTATATGTGCATAAATTCAAAAAATTGTAGAGATATAAGTGCAATATAAAATAATTTTAAAAGTACTTTTCGATTAAATTTCCTTCGGATACATACATGATTTCTAAATGAAAAACGTTTTCATTTTTTTAAAGTGCTACCTGTCTTTTGTTAGGCTTTTATAAGTCTAATAAGACTTATTACATTGTTGCAACAGTGGGGACATATTATATTCTAATTATTAGAGTTAATCCTAATGAACGTGTAATTTAAATATGAAATTGCACAAGGCCTTGTAACATGTACAAAAGTTTTTGATTTTCAATACATTAAATACAATTCTATTTGAATTTTTAAATGTGAGTTATATTATCAAGTTAAAATATTTGTTTTTAATTATTGAATAAACCATTAATTTTAAGCCAATGCCTGAGCCGATTTTGAAAACCAAATTTATAACATGTAGAAAGTTTTTTTCCCTTTTACTGGGACTTGAACCGGAGCCTTTTAAATTAAAGGTCCAAACTCTAACCACCCAGTCGTTGTATTATCGTCAAAGCTGACTGATTAATATTTCACAACTAGTTAAAGTTACATTGTTGTCTTCTCTTGTTAAATGACTTGTTAAATCAATTAACCCCCCTCCAACTATCATTCACTCATGGCTTTCAAAAATTTAAGCAATGGTAGGCAATGGGTTAAATACGAAGGCGATTGATAAGAGTTATTCTTACATTAATAAATATGTCCTCAACTATATTATTGTGAATAGTTTAACTTTCCAAAAAAAATATTAATTTATATGAAGAATAAAATTTAAATTACCGGATCATTGTGAATGATTTTAAAATCTATCCGGCATCAATTTGTATTTTATATTTAAAATTTAAAATTATAATTTTTAATATTAAGAATATTTTTATAAGAATAAAGTTTTACCATTATGAAATATTCCCATGTACACACAGATATATACACCATTGTAAGAATGTGTAATTGTATGTATATTTGTTGAATAAGAACTGAAATTCAAGGTAATATAATTTTTTACATCTAATGAAACCCCTTTTTAAAATTTTGTAAATTGTAAATTGATGTAATAATGTATACATTCATAAATATAAATTTAAAAATCCCCAAGTATTATAAAATATGCATTTTAATTTAAAATAATATAAAATAAAATTTGAATATTTTAAAAAATAGTTTATTAATTCCTATTTTGAAAAGTTTAACAGTTTTTAAGTTAAAACAACTAGAAAAAAAATATAAATATAATAAAATTCAAATTTTAAATATATAAATTATATTTTTACAGAGTTGCTTAGAGATACTTTAAGAAGTTAAATATCTGTTAACTGAAACATTTCCTAAATGATGATCTATTAATAACATTTAAATATAAAATAATATTTTATTAAAATTTAAACTTTCTATTATTCCAAAAATTCGTTTAAGTTTAAAACAAAACATACATATATATATATAAGATATATATTAGATATATATTCAGAGATATATATATGTATTATAATTTAAAATAAATAGTTTCATTTATCCTTATTATTATCCTTGAATTATTTTAGTTTTTATTATTATTTTGTTCTAACCCTTATATATATATATTTTTCTTATTTAATATTTAATCAAAGGATTTATGTACGTGTATATGTGCGTTTCAGATACCTTAAAATATTAATAAGAACACAGTTATGGAAAATTAAATTGGAGTATTACTTAAAGTATTCTTTAGTTTTAACAAAATACTATAAACAATGTCTATTAATGGTAAATTGTAAATTAAAAATTTCAAGGCCCTAGCTTGAACCGTTCAGAAGATATGTATATCTGTATTTTGCAAAAATTGAGTTTTGTGTAATGTAGTACCGTATGGCAAGGCAACCCTAAACATTTGCCTTGTAAAAATTTATAAAGTTTATGAAACCAGCTATCATTTGCCGTTTTCAGATTGAAAATATATGTAACAGAACTCTTGTTATAACAATTTAAATATAGGGCTTTTTCCAACTTTGGGTGGCTGTAGCCCCGTAACAGGTGGGGCTACAGAAAAAAAATCTTCTACGAAATTATTTTTTTTGCAAAAACTACCCATGGTTAAAATTTCTTTACTCTATTTCAAACGGTGTAAAAGTTTTTGTAAACATACGGACGGACGGACGGACGGACAGAGTGAAGTTATATAGGCACATTTTTACAAAATTTTTTGAAAATGTGCTGAAGACGCGGAGAAATTAACAGTTAATTTTCAAAATTATCAATTTATAAAAAATTGCAATTTGGAAACTCTTGTTGAAATGGGCCAATCCATTATTTTAATTTAATTTTTTTTTTTAAGTTTAATCAAAATTTGTTTAATATAAAGTAAAACTGAGGGTAATCTGATGCCCTAATGATGTAATCGGAAGCCGGAACTTTACTACTAAAAAACGCTTAATATTCAAGCATATTAAAAACTTAAACAAATTGTATACTTAATCCAAAGAGGAGAATTGTTCAAATTATTTACAAATACTGCCTTTAATGTTGCCCATACACGGCGGACTATGTAGTTCAATAAAATGTGTTAAAAACTAAAATTCAAATTGTCAGACAGTTTTGACATTTAATATATTTTGCAAAACAAAAAAACAAAATGGTTAAAAGATGGCTTGATGATAGGTTGGATAAATGTATGGTATAGTTTGCAAATATGTCCGCATACCAAATTAACAACCAAGTCCGCCGTGTATGTGCGGCATAAAATATTTAAATTTTGATTACAATTCCTTTCCGTCAACTGTATTTACTTAATTTTTCATATTTATATATTTCTTTACCAACACAATCCCTTTTTTTCATAACAAAAAAAAACGTATAGTCCTATATCCCGAAAAAAAACACATAATATAAAAAATAATAAAAGAAAGGATGAAAAAAAAAGGATTTTAAAAAAAAACGAGGAAGAGTGTAGTAGAGTAGACTGTGTCAACTCTGGGATACCCGTATGACCGTTATATAAACATTTTATCATTATTAATATAAAAATTAATTATATTTGGCAAAATTTCAAATATACTAGTTTTATTAGATGTAATGTAATGCTCATATAAAAGAAGGAGTTTTATGGCAGCTACTCGAACCCTCTGCAGTAAGCCAACCAAATTTTGCAGTAACTTTGGCCATTACACTAAACTATTTTTTGGCAAAATTTCAGACACCCAATTTCAATAGGTATAGAGTAATGCCCATATAAAAGAAGGAGTTGTATGGCAGCTACTCGAACCCTGGGCAAAAGACCAACCAAATTTTGCAGTAACTTTGCCCATAAAACTAAACTACTTTTTGCAAAATTTCAGACACGCAGCTGTAATAGGTACAGAGAAATGCTCATATAAAAAAAGAAGTTGTATGGCAGCTACCCGAACCAATGAACCAAAATGGCTGGATTAAAATAGCGATGACGGCTATTACAAAAAAACGAATTTGCGAAAATTTCAAAATCCTAGCTCCTTTAGTTTTTGAGTTATTGTGATTACGGACGGACGGACGGACATACATAGTTTAATCGATTTACTTTTCGATTCTGATCCGATCCATACCCTTGAGTCTATATCTACCCCCCCCCCCCCTCCTTCTCTGCGTCACAAACGTAATGACAAATTTATTATACCCTTTGACTATATAGTCATACGATTCTAGGCTCGTTTATCGCAAGCAATTCATCGCGATGGAATTCATCGCAAGCAATTCATCGCAAGCAATTCATCGCGATGGAATTCATCGCAAGCAATTCATCGCGATGGAATTCATCGTAAGCAATTTATTATTATTTAATTATTTAACTCTGGTAGCCAGAACAATCGCGCGATTTTTTTTTTTTCTAACATTGTATATACAAACACACATATAAATATTCTGGAAAAAGCGGTAATCCTGATTTAGAATTCAACTCTAAAATCCAATATTACATTAGGTATCGGATATTCATCGCAATAAACTTCGCGATGAATATTTCCTTGCGATGAATTGCTTGCGATGAATTGCTTACGATGAATTGCTTGCGATGAATTGCTTGCGATGAACTTTGCTGTGAATTTATTATTGCGATAAACTAGCCGGATACCAGTCATACGGGTATAATATATTTTTTTTCTTTCTGTATGATTTCACTCAAAGCTATTTTAACTGTTATTTAGAATATTTTTATACCCGTATGACTATAGATCAAAAGGGTATACTAAAATTGCCATTAAGTTTGTGCCACTGAGAAGCTGAGAGGGGTAGCTATGGACTAAATGGTATGAATCGGGTCAAAATCGAAAAGTAAATCGATCTAGCTATTTATTTCGATAACTAAAAAACTAAAGGAGCTAGGACTCTAAAATTTTCACAAATACGTGGATAGTCGTGGACACAAAGTCGTGGATATTGAAATTCAGCGCGTTTTCTCTATGGGTACGAGTATCTGCCATACAACATCTTTTATATAAATATTACTCTATACCTAATAAAGCAGGGTGTTTGAAATTTTGTCAATAGTAGTTAACTTTAATGACCAAAACCTGAATAAAATTTAAATAAAAAGCTGTAGTGAATGAGGTTCAAAGAGCTAACTTTCAGTTTATATTTGTTTTTGTTCAAAACTTAAAGTCCAACAAGTTGTGCTTTCAAAATATTGCCAAAATTAATAAACCCGATGATATAATGTTTATATGTATTATGGTTATATGTGTATCCCAGAGTTGACACAGTCTACTCCACTACACTTTTCCTAGTTTTTACATTTTCTTTACCAAACACCAAAAAAAAGGATTCTAAAAAGTTTTTTTTTTTGTTTTTTATTTTTTTTTTTGCCTCCGATCAAGGATAATAACTGATAAATGAATATTTTATTGATTTTCATCAATTTTCGGTTAACTTATAATTTAAAAATAAAAAAAATGGCTGGTGTATAGATAGAGATGGAAAATGCATATTAGCCTCTTTGTTTTTTTAGTTTACGTGTATTTTTATAGAAAAAAATGAATAATTTTTTTTTTATATAAAAGTTTAATATTTTTTTGAGGGAAAGCTCCTCTAACAGTATGGGGAATAGAATGATAGCATTTCTTCAGCTCAGTGCAAAAGAATAAATGAACCTGATGATGATGTTGAATTTTTTCTTATTTTAAATTATAAAAAAAAGATTAAAGAGGTTAACTTGGAATTGATAAACTGTGTTTATATGTATGTATGTATGTATATATATATAAATGAAAAATGTGATAATTATCCTTTTTTTTTACATTTTATTCTCTGTTGTAGAAACTTTCAGAGGTGAAAGGGGAATTATTCCTATGCTACCATTTTGGATTTATTTTTTGTTTTTTTGAGACAAAATGCGAGAAAAAAAAGGACTAAGGACTAAAAGTCCCTTCTGTTCTTAATTTTTTTATAATAATTTAGGTTCATTCCATTTTTATTATTGTTTTTATCAAAATCTGGTAATTTAAAAAGAAAATCATTTATTTTTTTTTTGGAATTAAATTGTGTTTATTATGGTGATAATGGTGAATGGTGATTTTTAAATTTTAGGGAACCGTTTTTTGATTATTAAATTTTTTTTAAATAATTTCTCATTCATTTTGTATAGATGAATTATATGTTTATTAAAGAGTTGAAATGTTGATTTATTTTGGTATGGTGGGAAAAAAAACCTTTAGTGGTGGATTTTTAATTGAATTTGACATATATATCAAATTGTGTTATTTAAAATTGGAATGAAATAAGGTTGAAACTGTAAAGACTTTATTTTTTAACTTTACAAGATATTTTTTAAAAGTCGTTTTAAAAAAAAATATATTTCAAAAAAAAAACGATAACAATATACTTCAGTATAAATACAATGCAATATTTGTTACATTTAATATTTTTCAATTTATTTCCATTTATTTTTTTTTTTAAGTCCTTTAATTAGCGTTCCTAACTTTGTTTTGAGCTATAATCTTAAGTTATGGCAACAACGGTACAGGAAGTTATAATCCTGGAAATTTAACTCATTTCCTTAGAGACTTATGACACATTTACTAGGACTTAAATTAAAACTTATAGCAATGTGCCATAACTCCCTAAGAGACTTATGGTCCTTGTACTTTTGACTCAGAGTGGTGGATCATAACTCCCTTACACAGTTTTCAGCTGAAAAGTTATAAGTATAATATTAAAACAAATATATATTTTAATTATATAGCATCAGTGACTGGTACGTATATATACAGACTTTCTGTAACTATAAAATCAAAAAAAGTTTGCCCACATTTTGGAGTTTGATTCTAAATCTGAGGTATTTACTTTTTCAAAATTAAGAAATTAAATTTAAATATAAACTACATTAATTTGTAGGGTATTTTGAAAAAAAGAACTTATGTCCCACTAAATGAGTTATAAGTTCTTAAAGGACTTATGACTCTGGAAGTTATGACTCTGGAAGTTATAACACTAGAAGTTTGACCGTGGAAGTTATAATGCTGGAAATTATGATCCTGGAAGTTATAACCCTAGATGTTATGACTCTGGAAGTTATGACCCTGGAAGTGATGACTCTGGAAGTTATGACTCTGGAACTTATGACCCTGGAAGTTATGACCTTGAAGGTTATGACCCTGGAAGTTATGACCCTGAAAATTATGACCCTGCATCGGCAACAACTTAAGAATGTTATTTATTGTTTTTTCAATATACGAGTATGTAGTTCTTTTCAAGCTAGTTCTGGATCTCTGCCTTTGATGTGATAGACATTCCAAACTTTATGCACTTAACATTCTTCTCTGATTTCTTATTATATTGTATTGTAAAATCTATTTTTTTTTTTGTATTAATTAGCAAATTACGATAACTCCAATAGATACTAATCCAATCTTAATTATCTTTTCTTAATTATCTAAAAATTTGTTTTATTAAGATCAATAATAATGTATTTAAGATCTATACCCAAAAGAATTCATACTAAGTACTCTTTTGCAGAATATTAATTTATCTTAACCCCACGGCCTATAGTTATTCAAAACATTTTAATTAAATTACTAAATCAAAAATACATCAAATTAATAACTTGACATTCAACTTTTATTTTATCATACAAAATCATTTGACTTTATTTTTATTTTCATAAAATTTATGGTAGAAAATTTTTTAAAATTTAAATTAATTTGTATAAAAATTTATATAATTTTAAAAAAAATTTTATATATTATATATATATATAAAAAATTAAATTTATTTATTACAATATATTAATTCAAAATGTTCTTGTCTATCTCGGCAGTGGCGTCTGATTTTGACGCTTCTGTACTAAGAGGCGGCCCAAATTCAAACACCCGTCCTTGGATACCAGTTGTGGCATATCTGGAACCTCTGCCGAGACCGACTAAATCTCCAAGTATGTTATAATTAAAAAATAAAAAAATGCAAATCGTATAGAATGTTAAAAAAAAATAAAAGAATATAAAGTAAAAATAATTAAAATAGTTTTTAAATAAGCTTAAATCTTATACTGAAATCTTTTTAAAAAAAAAATTCTAAGTGTTTGTAGGTTTAATGAAATTTAATAAATGTGTATTCTAGTTGTAGATTATTAAGCTTATATATATATTAATTAAATATAACTATATTATTAAAGTAAAACTTTTTATTTATTCATTATAATTATTTAATTAAAATATTAGCCTTATACTAGTCTTTTCATTAAAAAATAATATAAAACGCATAATTAGAACATTAGAACATTTAACAATATTATTAATATTTATTTTTTATAATTTTCATAGATTTTTACCATTGCTTTAATCATTTTTAATTTATTAGAACTTTATATTTTTTGAATTCTTTACATTTTTAAGTTGTTCATTTTATTTCCAAGAACATGAACGCCTAATTATATGCAATAAAATTCAATTTTTTTTTTAATATAATCATTTAATTGGTTTATTTATATTACTTAATTAAAGTAAATTATTATTTGAATATTCAGAAACTCCTTCCAATTCGTGAGGTCGAATCTCACTAAAGGTGAAAAAAAATACTTTTACCTAATTTTATATATGATTCACTAATCAGTCTTCATTGGGTTCGAATTAATGTCATTGAGGTCAGTCAGTACTTACATATTTATAAACAAATCATTTAATTTAAAAATATAACTCACGGATATAAAAATTACTCAAATATAAAATCAGAAGAAATAGAATTTTATCATTCGTTTTTGGGTTCAATTTAATGACATTTGGGTCAAGATTTACATATTTAATAACAAATAATTTAATTTAATAATATAACTCACAAATATAGAAATGACACAAATATAAAATCAGAAGAAATAGAATTTTATCAATTGAAATCTAAGATATTCTGGATTTAAAAAGTTCAAATACTTCTCAAGTAGAAGTTTTTTTAGGATACCTTTAAAAAATATATCTGGTGTCTTCCTTCTTGTTCCAACACACACATAATGAGTTGAAAGAGATTTTTTAACCCAACAATAGTGACTTCCACATAATAGTATCACAATTCTTTAAGAATGTAATAAATTCTTATTTCAAACAAAAAAAAACCTGAGTGCATAATTTATTTTAGAGTTCAAAAAATTATTAAGTACTATAATTATAATTATTTTAAAAAATTATTGCATTATTAATTACGTAAAATATCATAAAATAATTCATATAAAAACTATGTAAAATATTTTACGCACGTGGCTATCATTAAAATTTAATCAATATATTTTTGTTTTTCAAGGAAAATTTTATTGTGACTTATACTTGGAGGACATTTCAAGTACTATATACCTATTTCAAGGATTTCATTGAACAGGGTTTCATTTTTCAAGATCTACTGTGGTTCTTTTTGAACATTTTTCTATTATTTCTTTCAAATTTTTTATTTTTTATAAAAAGGCCAATTTTAAAAGGGAAATCTCAAACAGAGCAATTTTAGGCAATTCAAATGAAAGTACATTGTACATTTTGGTTTATGTATTGTCTAAAAAGTACTTAAGAAATTTTAACTTTTTTTTTTTTTTTTTTTTTTTTTTATTTTATAACAATTATTTTGTACTATGCATACATTTACATGAATAAATACTTAAAGAAAACAATGAAACACTTAAATCTTACATAATAATAATAAAAATATAAAAAAAAAAATAATAGTTTATAATAAAACAATAATTCATAATATTCTGTTTATTTTTTTTTTTAAATTATTCTTTAAAGGAACAAAAAAAAATTGTAACAACTTTCGTCCTTACAATCGCTTGGGATGTTCATGTCCTTGAGCTATATTCTTTCTTTAGATCAATTGTGTGTTTTTTTTTTTGGTGTGAAAAGTAGCTTTTTAAACTTTTTTTTTGTTTTTTTTATTACAATTTTGATTGTTTTTTATACAATAACTATTTTTTTTTTTAATATTATATTGTCTATTCTTTCTAAAATGTTACTTTAATTTTTTTTTTATTTTTTTAACACTTAGATTAATTGCATACCACTATAGTAAGAACAGAATTTTATTGATATGTATATATAATAGTATTTTTATAAATATATATATATATATATATTTTTTTATGTGTATAAAATAAATTTTCAATCAAGGTTTTTTATTATCTATTGTAATAAAATATGATTACAAAGAAAAAGAGAAACTTCTCTACAAAATAATAAATATTTTATAAGATATGTCTATTTCCTTAATTCTTCTTTATTGTCTTTATTTTGAAAATTTTCTTTCAAAAATTTAAAGTACAAAGATTTAAAATAATTATTAATATTGTTTCCACTAAATTACTTGAAATTAACTTTAATTGTATTTTTAATTGTTTTCTTTTATTATTAACAAATCACATTTTAATATTTCGGAATTTAAAATAATTATTATAAATTCTAAATAAATTAGAAAAAAAAAATTGTATTGAGATATTAAAATTTACAAAGTATCTTAATCAAATAAATGATTTAAAATTCGTTTTTGTAATTTTATTTATTAGAATAAATGAATGAATGAATGAATGAATGTGTTTGTGTATTCAATTAACTTTAAAAAAAAACAGAATTACTTTAATTAGAATTCTAAATTCTGATAAAATGTTTTTCTAGATTTTATATAATTATAGAAATATTCGTAAAGTATTTAATAAAGTTTCTTTAAAATTGTAAAAATTATTATTAATTGTTTTAAATTTAATTATTTTAATTTAATATTTTCGTTTTGTATGGTACGAATTCGTGATTTGAAGAGTTTTCAATTAATAATATAAAACGTTAAATCAATACTTCCTTAAATTTTTTTTTTATCCTAAAAATATGCAATTTTCTTATAAGTTTAATTTGTTTATTATACATTAAATACAGTAGAGACACTGTATTTTATGTGATAAGAAAGTGAAACAAGCCTTATGATAAGGCAGATATACTATTCGTGATACTATTTATTTTGTTTATATCAAATCTGTTATAATAAGAGATGCTGCTACATGAAGTAGCATGTATCCTTTTTGACAAATATAACATTTAGCAGTTTGCGTGTAAGCAAATAATCAAGACTTTTACGCTTCTGATTAGAAAATGTATAATTAATAGTTGTTTTAATAAAGGTTCAAGGGAAAGTATTTTTAAATATTTTTTTGGTTGTTAAATGCAAATATATTCATAAAACATTATTTTTTTCGCTTAAGATTCTCATTATTTTTGAACTTGCACTCCCTGATTCAATAAATCAAACACCTATTCGGTACACCACTGAGGCCACTATGTTGGTTGTTGGATGTTTTTTATTAATAAATTTTTCTTCACCCAGAACAAACATGTCGTACATTAAATTTTTATCAATGATATCGCTCGGAACTTATTCTATGATTTTACATGTAGCTCGCCTATTAAATTGATTTAACGCTGGGTGGCACAGTGGTTGGAGTACCGACCTTTCATGCGAGAGGCCCCGGGTTCGAATCCCAGTGAAAGTGAAAAATCTGGTTTTATAACTCGACTCAGCTACCATTCACCACTGGGTTCAAATTAATGGCTTAATCAATAATTAATAATTATATATCTTTAATAAAAAATACATAAATATAACAATATAAACAAATGCAAAATATAAACAAATAATTTAATTGAATAATATAACTCACAGATATAGAATACCATATAATTCAAATACAAAATTATTACAATATAAACAAAATAGAACTGTATTTATTGAAAATCTAAGACATTTCTACATGTTATAAGGCGTAGTACTATCTCATGTTTAAATTGTATGTGGAATTCATTTGATCAGTTCTAATATATGAATATATCTCCCCTGTTCCGACATGCACATATATAGTCAGGTTGTTTAGCCTATCACAGTGAACAGTTAGCAAGTAGAGGTGTTATAATCATTTTTATTTAGAAACATGAAATGCTCAGAAGCTATAAAATCTTTAATCATATTCTATTTATTAATTCGTTTTTTTGGTAAAATATATTTGAAATTGAACTTATTTCATTATAAACCTGTCGATGCCATCTGTGTTTGATTCTTTTGTAAAGTATTTATTGAGAAAAAGTGCTTGTAGTATAAAACTAGCACTTCACTTACATTATAAAACTTTAATATAAAACTAGCACTTCACTTACATTATACCAAATTAGTTTGTTATCAAATAGTGAAATAGTGACTCTTGGTTCCATTTATATTGGTTTTTTTTATAGGTGAACCACTAAGTAATTCACTGTGTTTTTAACTAAAATACTTAAATGATATCCTGTAATTCCTTTGAATTGCTTTCCAATCAAACCTTTTAGGTAACTGTAAGTGTCTTTGAATAGTATTGTTTCACACTCATCACTTTTCATTTTAAAGAATTTTACAACCATAGACTACTCCAAATATTTTTAGAACACTTCGTTAATTATTATGACATCATCGGTTACCATTTGATTGTAGGTTTATTTGGATTGTTATTGCAAAACTCTGCTTATAAATTTAATTAAATTTTCCCAAAGTTATTTTACTGCTCAAAATTTTTTAAAAGTTAATAATACCAAGGTAAATAATTATTTTTTCAAGATATTTTAAAATCACAGTATTAATTATATTAGTTAAAGTATTTTTTAAAAATGATTCAATTCATCCTACATTTTATATTATTCTTAAAACAATCCTTTAAAATTTAACTAAACCCGAAACTAAAGCTAAAATTTAAAATAGTCAGAAAAATTTAATTAGTACAAAAAAAAATTATGCTTTAAAATATCAAAAGTTTCAAATTTCAACCAAAACTAAATTTATAAATTTTCTACATAATATGTACGTATATATTAATTGTCTTTAGTTTTTAAAGCAAATCACAAAAGAATATTTAAAAATTTTAAGAAATAAGAACAAAGGCAGCCATAAAGAAATTTCAAACATTCCAATATGTTTTTAAATATGTACATATGCATATAATAAATTATAGTTTATAAATGTTAAATTATGAAAATTTTTGTGTGTTTCAAATATTTCAAATTATTTTATTTTAAAATCGTGAGAATGTATCATATAATATACATTTGAATTGTATATTATATACTTATATATATATAAATAAAAATACTATAAACACTATAAACCGCAAAACAAATAACTAAAAATTTCCGCTAAAGAATTTTTTATAATTTTTCATATTTTTGATGTTCCTTTTAGTTTTTGTGAAAAAAATTAAACAAAAATTTAATATCCTATTATTTACATATAATGTTTATATAATTATATTTATATAATAATATTTATTTAATATAATTATAAAATTTTAAAAATATTTATAATGAAATTTATTAAAAAAAAAATTAAAATATTTTTTTCATTAAAAACTGTGTCATAATTCGGTGAATGCCTAAAATTAAAAAAAAATCTTTTGGTCTGCTTGGATGATCGTAATATCATGGGTTATACATTGTAGGTAGTGGGTTGGAAACTAGGACATAATTAGGACATATTTATGATATAATTAAAATTTCATTAATAAAAAAAGTTTTCTTTTACTAAAAGATTTGAAAAATTTCAAATTAAGTTGCCAGTTTTCTTTAAGCTAATTTATCTTAATTTCATTTAATAAATTCACTAAATTATTTATTTATTTATTTTTTTATAAACAGTCCTTTATCTCATACAATGTGATAAGGGAGTGAACCATATTGCTTTCCTTTTCAGATGTGGCAGGTTAAACTATATATTAATTTTATTAATAATATTATTTATTTTGGTTACCTTGGAGATTTCTTAAGAAAAATTATTTTTCAACAATTATTTTTTCAATTAAAAATTCATAACCCGTACAGAAATCGAACTAGCACCCTCTCGGTTAGTAAGCCAAACCCTTGTCCACTATCCCACCGAGGCTTCAATTGACTAAATGAAAGTCAATTAATTTTATTTAATAATTTAATAATAATGATTTTATTAAATCATATTAGTAAAAGTTATCAAAATTTTCAATAGATACAATTCTATTTGTTATATATTGTAATTATTTTATATTGGATTATAAAGTATGTTTATATCTGTGAGTTATATCATTCAATTAAATTATTAGTTTATATTTTGCATTTGTTCATATATATATTGATATATTAATGTATTTTTTATTAAAGATATATAATTAATAATTATTGTTTATGTCATTAATTTGAACCCAATGAAGAATCGTAGCTGAGTCGAGTTCGAAAGCCAGATAAAAGTTTTTTCACTTTTACCGAGAATTGAACCCATGTCTTTCGAATGGTAAGTCAGCACTCTAATCACTGTACCACCCATCCGTTGTTATACTTGTTTCTTTCGAAATAAGTTCTTGAATTCATTTTCCAATTCTGTTGGTAAACCAGCTACAATAATGTTGTCTTTTCTTTTTTGCTGCTTATCTTCAACCAAGGTTTCCTCTAGCCTGCGTTATTTTTTCTCCAATACTTGAGTATGATTTTCCATTTCACAATTTTTTAAATTTTCTTGTTCTTATTTAATTGCTGCGTTCTCTTGAAAAACTTTATTAACTTTGAGAGCTAGAAAAATTTGTGAATCCCAGATTGTGAATTACGAGTCCGGGATTGTGAATTACGATATTAGATATTACTACAGTACTTTCTTTCTCCATCGTGAAATTAGAGAAATATAATGATAGTATTATTCGCATGCTTCACATGGAAATGTTTTAAATGGAGATTCTCCAATTGGAGTTGTTGAAGATGCATCTTTTCAGATTACACATTGATTAGCCGTTTTTATTAAAAATAAATTATTTTTATTAAATATTTATTTTAATTAGTTCTTTGATTTTAGTAGTAGGTACCTTTTTTTTTTTTATTATAAAAATTTTTAAATGAAAGTTTCAAAATGGATTTATCTATATCTAGAGCCATTCTAATTTATTGAATTGAGTTTTTAAATACAAATTTTAATTGAAAATCTCTCTGAAATTAAAAATTAAAAGATATTAAAAGAATGTTTATAATTAAGATTAATCAGAAAATTTAAATACATATAATATTATTTGATTTTTTATTCTCTTTAGAATATTTCTATGAATTTAATCAATTGAATTATTTTTATCAAAATTGAATTATTAGTTTAAATTATTAAATTAATAATATTCTTCATTTATTACAGTATTCTTAGTTTTATCACTTTTAATACCTTCTATATATATTTTTTTTTTTAATTTATACTTAAGCAATTTTTTAGTTATTTTTATTTTTTGTATTTCTTTTTTTCAATAAATGTGTAATAAATGTTTTTTATATAATTATAATTATTAAATTAAATTTAATTAATTTATAAAAATTAAATCAAATTAATTTCATATAAAATTGTTTTATAATAAAAATTATATATATTTTTCTTTCATTTTTTTTTAGAATGTGATCAAACATTTGTTTATCGTGTTGGTGGGCCACAAAATGGTACATTTACAGCACCAGCATTTCTTAATCCAACGAATCATTCACGACAATGTTTATACATCTTCCTAGCAGGCCCTGGTCAACGTGTTGAAGTTGTTTTTACACATTTTGCTTTGAGGGGATCGCCACCAGAGTAAGTTAAAAAACTAAAACCTAATTAATTTATATTAAAAATTTTTGTATTACATATTCCATTAGAATTACTAATTAGTCACTAATTAAATCATAAAATTATTTTTTAATTAAATTAAGGTGTCTTTTTTTAAAAAAGTATTATATGAACTTTTCAGGCAATTTTAATTACGATATAAGTTTTTATTTTTTAATTTATTATCACACACACGCTTAGATAAAAAAAAACTTGTTTGAATAACTTAAATATATGCATTAACATATACAATAATATACACATACAGTTGCGGACAAGCAATCAAATCATTTCAGCTCCAAAAATTATTTAAGATTTTTTATTATTCGGAAATTTTTTAGATTTCAATTAAAAGAAGGTGATTCCCTTTTAAAACTCCCATTTTTACTGTTACTCCACTAAAGAGCATAGGTTTTCTACTTGAAGTCTCTAATCTTCTGTGTTTGACGTTTTATCTTGGTTTATGTTCCAGGACAGATCACACCTACTTATTTCTTATAGGACAGTGCGCTCCCATTTCATACTGGATTTACCTCTTCCTCTATCATCTCTTTGTGGATTCCAACATAGTGAAATTCTAATTATGCCACTTTGGTATTTTCTCAATGTGTGTCTAAATTCAATATTAGGTTCTCAAAATCTATTTAAATTCTACATATTTAATATTTTACGCACACTTAAAAACTATTGTGTTCCAAGAGTTCAAGTCCAGTACATTTGTTTGTTTTTATTCAAAAGTACAAAAAATACTGATTTTATGTGATTAAAAGGTAATCATATCTAAAAAATTAAATAATACTGTGTTACCATGGTATTTAATCCATATTGTAGGAAAAATTTTCAACAAACTTTACCACTCATTTTATATTTCAAATGTAAAAAATTTTAAACAAAATATTAAAATCATAGTATTTATAAAATCAAAAATCTGATCATAATATAAGCTCTTTCACATGCTGTGATTTACTATGGGAATTCATCTAAAGTCAAAATGCTCTTTAAAAATATAAATATGAAATGCATCCTTCTTTTGAACAACAAAAAAAAAACAGTTTACTCTTTTACCTATAAATATTGAAGTATATAAAGAACGTTTTTAAATCTTAAAAAAAAAATAAAATTTTCGATATTTAAATCAATTGGGAAATTTAAAGTTCATTTTAAAAAATTTATTTTGTAAAATTAAATGAAGAAATTATTGAGACATTAAAAACAGCTGCATTTTCATAACTCTTTAACAGTTGCATTTTCATAACTCTTTAACTCTTTAAAATATATTATAATATAATTAATTAGTGTTATCATCTTTCCTTGTCTTAATTGAATAATCGAATGTCCTGGATCGAATTTAATTGTGTTCTATCTTTTTGTTGCGATTATTGTTAATTCAAAAAACATTTCTAACCGAATAATGTTCTACACAAAATTTAAGTTTTGAATGTCTCTCTGCTTCCCACACGAAGTCCTATTAAACATCTTCTTGTTTTTTCATTATTCTACATTCACGATTTGACTTTTGGAGTTTAATTAACTCTTCCACATCCATTCTGCACAAGTTTTTAAAACTTAAAAGTACATTCAATTTCTTTATGTTAAATACTAGTTTCGAAATATCCGTTCCAAAATTTCTAGCTGGCAACCAATTTTTCGACCATACTTGTGTCTTTCTTTTATTTTTTATTATGTTATGGTATACAATGGTACTTTTTTATAAAACGTCAAAAACCTATGATTAAAGTCACAAATTCATAAACATAATTCGAAATTTGTTTGAATGTCAAAATGTTGCGGAAATGAAAGAACTTCCTAACTTATTTAATTGCTTTTGTTAAAGTTATGAAAAATTATTGCTAACCAAATGCAAAAATCATCAACAGATCGTGATATTTTTGACATTTTAGAAATAAAGTTATCGTTAAAATTTTCGTTTTTGTGTAAAAAATGTCAAAATTAACGTCAAAAAAATAACTTTACATTTCTGTTTAATGGAAATTTGATATGAATCCATTTTATCTATTTAGTATATCGTCTAAAAGTGACTTAAGCCTCATCTACAATCGACGCACTCGCATCGTAACCTACTCATGACGCTCTCTACACGTAGTCTGCAAAAGAGTTTTGACATTGTTTTGCTTACAAATTTCATAAATTAAACCTAAAATCAATTTGTTAATATTGTTTAAAATAAATACTTTTTTTAATATTATTAGTTCAATTTTGAATTTTAAATATGTATATTACAAAATAAATAATATACCTACCTTGAAATCACAGCTACAGCTTTATTTTTGCTTTTGAAACTGTTGAGTGTTTGACATTTGAATGCGTTTAGTTAGCGAAAAAGTCAAGTAACGAGAGCGTCTATTGTAGGTACTTTCATATAATTCAGTAAATTTAACTTTAGTTTGATATAACGATACTTGTTTATACGCGTCACACGAGCGTTCATTGTAGATCTGTTAAATGGGGTATTAAATTTATGACACAGGAATGAAATTAACCCAGTTAGTACTAACTAACTATACCAGTAATACACAACCAAACATTTTTTTATAAACTTTAAATCACAATCATAATAATCAATACATAAAATATATATATATATATATATATATATATATAAATACTTATCTTTACATAGGTAGTGTAATTCTTTTGTTCAATTTGTGATTCAGTTTTTTAAAAAATCTTTTTTTCACACTCTTATGTTATAATGGTTAGCCTTAAGTAATCATTTCTTTAAAGTGATATACATGTATATAATATCCTAATATCCTTTTAATTTATATCCTTACAAAATTTTTTTTTTTTATATAATTCTAATTCCAATTTTTTTCTTATTTTTTTTATCCTATGCTTCATCTTTTATAAAATCATTTAAGTGGGTCGGCTGTCGGTGAACTACCAGCGTAAGTATTACATCTTTATTTGTTATTTAATTGTGTTAAAAAAAGGATAAGATTATAATGTAAAAAATGAAAAGTATTTTTGTATTTCTTTTTATTTTTTTGTTGTGCTGGGAAACACAAATTTTATTTTTCCTTTTGAAACACAACACAAGAGTTTAGTTATTTTTATATATACGCTTCAAAAAATATTTCGAGAATATTGTACATATGACATTAAAATTTAAAAAAAAAATGAATGTAAGAGGGAAATTTTGAATATTAAAAAAATATCTGTAATCTTTTTCCATGAAGTTGGTCCCTTTTTCATACAAAAGTTTTGTATTTGGTCTTTTTCAAACCGATTTGGTTCTTTTTAAAAACCTCCCCTTGATGTGGAAACTCAGAAGTCGCACTAACTTGATTTGAAAAACCAAATCCTCAATTCTGTGATAGAAACCAAAAAAAAGGGGAAAAATTAAGGACATATTTCAAAAAATTACCCCTACAGAACAGGATTAAGAATCGAACTTTGTTAATTTTCCTTGCTGTATTCAAACTCTACTGTAATATGGGAGATCACCTTTTCAGCTGAGGACTCAAGTATGATTATCCAACGAAACTGGATCCTGAAAAACAGGATAACTTAAAATAAGATTAATTTGTATTTGAAAAAAAAAACTAAATCTATTTGAAAATAGGAAAATTTCAATTAAAAAAGGACCAAGTTCATGTTAAAAGAGTATATGTACTCTTAAAAAGTCATAGTTTATATTTATTTGAGCAATTTTTTTGCTTTTTATATTCAAATTATATTAAGAAATAAGTTTGAAACAAATTTCAAGAATAATTGAAAACAAAATCAATATTTTCAAATTATATTTTCCCATAAACAACTTTAAGTGGTTTAGGCCACTCTGGTTCTGAACCTGTCGCATTAAAGACTTATATACATTTAAGTTGTGTCAATTGTACTATTTAAATTCAGACTTTTTTATATATGTTTTAAATATCACGCATTTAAAAAAAAGAATATATATATATATATATATAGTTCTATCAGTTTAAAATCTACACATGACTTGTTGGAAAAATAATTCAAATAATTTAAAATAATAAATTTTGTAATAAAACCACGTATTCCTTATCACATCATACATTTTTATAATGTAAAATGTCCAACTGAAAAAAAAACAAATTATTAAACCAATATATTAAATGTTTTGGTGGTTTTTAAAATTTATAATTTTATACAATTGTAATTTTAAAATTAATTATTACAATAATTAGATTAAAATGAGAATTTTTTTTTAGAATTTTTATTTATGCTTAACAAATGCCAGACAACTAAATAATATAAAAAAGGAAATAAATTTCAAAATACAAGGTGTTCAAAAAGTAGTCGTACATGTTTACTAATTTTGTGTATTATTTTTTTCTATCAGGACTAAAATTCTTTATTTAGCTGTAGGACTACTAAACTGTTACTATATTTTAATAAACTGATGTATTACGATTTTTCTAACTTTCTAATGGTTAATTAGTTTTGGAAAAAATTACAAATATGTACACAACTTATTAGATTCTCATTTATGTATAAAATTGTATGGCAGCTACTCGAATCCAGTACACTAGATTAACATAACTTTAACCACAAAACTCAACTACTTTTAGCATAATTTCAGATATTGTAGTTTTAATAGAAAAGTGTATTCATATAAAAAAAAGTAAATTGTATGGAAGGAACCTAAATACGCTGCATTAAACTAACCAAAATGTGTACAAATCATTAAACTCAACTACTTTTGACAAATTTTTAGAAATCTAGCTTTATTAAATGCTCATATAAAAACAGAAGTTGTATGGCTACTGCCTTAACCAGTTGAACTTCAATAATCAATACGACTTTCGTATCCTTTATTTTTTGAGTCATCGTGCGGAAGAATGGAAGAATGGCTACATCGATTTACGTTTCGATTCTGATCCGGTCCATGCCTTAAGATCTATAGAGAGGTAGACCGCCCTTTTCTTTACTTCGTTACAAACGTAATGGCAAATTAAGTATACGCTTTCATCTACCCTTTACCCTTAATTTAAAAGACCTTCTATTATTACATCTATTGTTCAAACTTCCAATTATATAGGACTACCTTAGCTTCTTTGATCATATTATTATTATTAGCTCCAAGTAATTAACATTTAATAATTTTAGAACATCGTGTATTTAAAAAAAAAATAACAAACTAAAATATGAACATCTTGTATTTTTTATCTATCATTTTCACATAAAATTTATTTTTCTATAAAAAAAAAACAGAAATTGGTTTATTATTATTTCAATGAATCTTTTTTTTTAATTTAATTTAATATCACATATTTTTTACATACATATATAGTTGTGGTACTGAATACATGGATATATATGCTGAGGTACAATCATCAGATCCGGCTGATTTAATAAATTCACCATTTGGTGGACGTTATTGTGGTCCGATACCACCACGACGTCGAATTTCAATGCACCGTGCAATTGCATTGTCATTTTTCACAAATAAAAATTCAACGTCACCAGATTTATTCCAAGGGCGTTACACATTTATAAATGCATGTAAGTAATGTAATATTAAAAAAAAAATAAATAAATTTATGCAATTCATAAAATATATAAAAAATAAAAAAAAAAATTGAATAAAAAAAATATTCAAATATTATCATTATTCTGTTAATACAACAACATTTATATATGTATTTTTGTCAAAAATGGAAAATTAAATTAATTATACAGATCCTTGGTTTGCTTATTGTTACCATTTTTTTTTTTCATTGAATAAATTCATTTTCACACATTGTTACTTTGTAATACATTGAAAGAATATTTTTATAGAAAAAAAAGTAATAATAAAATTAGAATTAAGGTATATAAAAAATTTTAATGAAATAATTTCGAAAATATACAGTAACGGAATAATATGGAGAAACTTTAATTTTCGATTATTTTCGATATTACTTTCTTCCTTAATACAAAAGGGGTAGAAATTAGGACACAAAGTAATTTCAAACTTCATGGATTCTAATCATATTTTAAGCTTCGATTTTATTATTCTCCTAGGACCGAAAACTTTTAATTCAGGAATTTTTATAATAATTCTTTTTTCGATTATAAAACTTTAATAATTTAACAAGTTCATTTAATATAAAAAAATGTTAGCGCCAAAAAATATGCAATATATAATCATTTCAGATATAAATTTGATACTCAATATAACAGTATGTAAGCTCATAATGGACTTAGCAGCAACGGCCTATACCATTATTTATGACAATTATGCAAATTTATTATGTAATATAAAATATTTTATAATTTATTATATATATAATATTTTATAATTTGTTATAATAATATATAAATTATTTTATATATTATTAAATAAAAAAGCGAAAGCTGGGGCTTTGGTGACGTTGTGGCTCAAGTACCTGGTGAATTAAAAGAGCATAATACGAATTCGCTCTCCGCACAGATTATAAGTTTCTTTCAAAGATAATTACTGAAAATAATATGATATAATTAAATAAATATAATTAAATAGTTTTGGTATATATTGTTATAATAGTCATAGTATTCAAACTTATAACGGTCTTAGTAACCGATGGCTTTATAATTTTTATCAATTACTATTAATTTACAAAAATATACGCATTATAAACTTTTCACATCTTTTTCACGAAATTGGACAATTAGAAAACTCCGGAATATGTCAAAATTTGGTATTCCGTTCAATGACCCATAGTTCTTTTAAAGGTTCACAAATTTTTTTAAATTAAAAATGATTTAATTATCTAACTGTAAAAATGTTATGGTAACTTTAAATAATTCATCGTAGTACTAAAATAATTCTTATCCATAATAATATAATATCTATTCCACTAGACGTAAACGTTCCGCCGTCTAATGGAATAGATATTATGTTTTTTTTTTTTAAGTTTATTTTAATTCGTAACGCATTCGGAATTTGATTTTTATATTTGATGAAAAATTTGGGCTATAGATAAGACTACTGTTATGAATTTCCAAACAATAGTCTTATCTCAATTTAATTAAATATTTTTTAAAATTAAAGAGAAATATTTAAATCATTTCCATAACTGTACATATTTTTATACGTAAATTTAAAATAGTAGGCTATAATATAAATTTATATTTAAAATAGTATGATAGTATGAATAATATAATATCGTATCGATTTTATCCTGTCGAAATTTCTTAAAAAAAAAAAAAAAAAACAAACAAACAAAATAAAAAAAACATTATAGCATAAAAAACGGAAATCCTTAAATAACAATGAAAATTCTTAAATAGTTAGATTTAAAATATATTATAATGTATTTTAATAGAAGATAATAGATGTTATAAAATGATACAAAAGTATTTATATATTAATATAGTTATATAAAAGATATGGAAAGTATATAATGTATACATATTTATTCAATTGTATTTATAATATATAAAAGAAATTTATAAATTTAAAAAGTGTGTAAAAGAGAAAAGAAATCTGATCTAAAGTTAAAAGGTGATAACATAAAATTTTATATTTGAAGCCAAGAATTGTTTTATATACATATACATACATATAAATATATAAAATTATTACTTTCTATACATTTGTATTTCTGTGCTATAAAATTTAATGAGGTACAAAATTTTTAAGTAAAAATGATTTTATAAGTTTGAAAAAAAATAAAACTTTAATGAAATATTCTTAGAAAATAGAAAAAAAAAAGTTTTTTAATAATTTTATTTTAATTTGTTTTTGTTTTTCAATTTAAAATGCAATTAAAGAAGTATAAAAGAAAAAAAAAAGATAAACGCGCTAGAATTTTGTTTTGTTTTTTAAAGTAACGAAAAGTTTTTTCAGAAAAAAAAATTGTAAAATTTAAGTTTTTTTTTAAAAAAATACCGTTAGTATCAAAGGTTCGTTTCGTTTTTATTTGAAAAATTCTTAGTTTTGTTAGGATTTTTTCAAATTTTAAATAGAAAATAATTTTTAAATGGATTAAAAATACTCTAAAGTTATTTGAATATAAAAAAAATTTTGTTTTAAAATAAAAAAAATATAAAAAATTCCGAAAATATCGGAAAAAAAAAAACTTGAATTAGTCAAATATTAATTGAATTTAAAAAAGTTATTAATTCATTCAAGTGCATATTTTTTTTCAGTCTGTCCTTAAAATAAAAACCGGAGTAAATTAAAGAAATTGGGCAGATCAATGTGTTGATATTAAATCAATAGTTCTTAAAAAATTTTATTCGACAATTGCGTTCAGGATTCTGTTGCATCAATCACTTATCACAACTCAACTTAATATCAATGATTTCTAAATATTGTTCTAAAATAAAATCGATTACTGGCCTGTTTCAGCAACCACTAATCATAAATCATGTAATCAAATAATCATTTTTTTATAAGTTGCATTAAAACCACATTTGATTAATCTAAATTAATGAATGAGTAATATTTGGTTTGATTAGTAAAAAATACTAACTTATCAAAAATATGATTATTTTAATATTTTTTTAGTGATAAGTGTTTGATATCGTTAGTTAAAACAATGTAAAGATTCTGCTATAATAAAGTTATAATATATCTTCAAATGTTAACTGGGCCTTATTGCACCAATAACTTATAACTTATGCAATAATAAAATAATTATGTGTTGATAAAAATCCATATTTTACAAAATACCCATATTTTATAAAATTTGATTAAAAAAACACTCACTAATCAAAAAAATTATTATTTGATTAGTGATAAATAGTTGATGTAATAGGGCCCAAGGATATAAAATTAAAAGTTTTAAAATAAAATATTTATAAGGAAAAAAATAATAATCCATTAATAGAATATTATATATATACATATATAATTAAAATATATATATTCTATAAAAAACATTTAAACAATTATTAAAATTTAATCTTTAACTATTATATAATAATTTTTCTTATATTTTTCTAATAGCGGAGTATGAAATTGGTATACCAATAGCTGGATCACCATGTTCCTTCACAGTTACCCCTAGCATGAGTTCAAATAAAACAGGTGCTTTAATATCTCCAACTTATCCAGGTGCCTATCCTAAAGATATGTCATGTACATATCAATTTCTTGGTGAATCGAATCAGAGAGTTAGACTTGAATTTCGTGATTTTGATCTGTTTTTCGGCGGTCCTCAGTAAGATTTATATATTTATATTATATAATTTATATATACATACATATATTATATATAATATTATAAAAATTAAAATAAAAATTAAAATAAATTTTAAAATATTATTTTATAAAATTTAGCTGCCCATTTGATTATGTTAAAGTATATGATGGTCCGGATAATTCATCGGCATTAGTTGGTACATATTGTGGACAGCAAAGAAATTTAGTATTATATTCAAGTGAATCAAGCCTTTTTGTCCATTTTTATACATTGCCTAGGACAGCAAATACTCAAAATCGTGGCTTTAAAGGAATTTATGAATTTAGCGAAAGTTTTGTGTTAAATTAGATTTTATACGTAAGTATTGAGTTGTTTGAAGATGTTTTAAAATGTTTATAATGTTTTTTTGAATCATTCAATATAATGATTTCTAAATGTGGTGTAACCCCCAATTACCTATAAAAAAAAAATAAAAAAAGTGTTTAAAATATAGTGCACCTTATATTATTATTTATTTTTATTAATTTATTTTTTTTTTATTTAAATAAATGTGCTATAATGTTTTAAGTTAAAATTTTTGCTTAAAATATTAAAAATTACATTAAGAAAAAAATGGTGAAATTTATTAAAATATATTTATATATAAAAAATTGTAAAAAAAAAAAATTATTGATGTTATAGAACACATTTTTGGATGTTGTGTATTTGTGAATGTTATGATTCCTAATTAGTAACAAAAAAAAAAGAATTCAAATCAAAAAAACTTTTTTTTAAATATTTTATAAAATTTTTGAAAATTATTTTAAAAATTTAAATTTTAGTGTAAAATTTAAATTAAAAATAATTTTCATTATTTATTTTATAAATTCAATTAAATCTTAATATTCCAAAACTATATAAAAACAAAAAAAAAAAAAAACAAACAAATCTTTAATTTAATTTTAAACACTTATATTTTTTGTTGTTTTGTTGTTTATTTTTTTGTAACTCATTTTTATTTTTTTAATATTCATATTTATAAAAATCACAGTCCATTTTAAATCTAAATGTTATTAACTTTTTGCCACTTTAAATTAATTTAAAATCTTTTATACAATTTTAATACATACATTTTTATATTTTGTTATTTAAACCTCCTCCCAACTCGGGAATACGATGGAAAAGTCAAAAAATCTTTTACCTCATGAGTTGACTCTGAGTTTTAATAAAATAATTGTCTTTTGAATACTTGAATTGTCATTTGAAATCATTAAAAAGAAGTCCGAAACAGTATAAAGAAGACCACATATTATAAATCGTCTACGGCAGAATTAATGCCAAATTTAAAAAGTATAAACTCTAATAAGAAATAGTCTGGCGCATTTAAAATTGAATCCAGAATTTCTTGACATAATTTCATCAAAAATTTCACTTAGAAGAGTAATTGGGGCACGGGCATAATGTGCTGTTGCTCCATATTGTTTGAACCGATTGTAGGAAGCTACAGAGCGCACAAAGTTATTTATAACACGACACCTGTCTCCATTTACTGTCACGGCATTATCAACTTTATTCCTAAAGAAATATAAGTTGCCCAATAACCCTTTATGATGCTATCCACATCAAACTGTATATTTGAGCGAGTGTAGTTATCGCTGGTAAACAACTCTGCTGTATGAAGTAGCCCTAATTCGCATATTTTGGTTATTCACATTGATTAAGATTATAAATAATTAAATTGTTCAGTAATTTTGTAAAAAAAAAGTCAGTAAAATTGAATGACCATTTGGGAAGTATACTTTGGTTCGTTGCTCATTGGCGTAATTCTATATATTGGTGTCACAAGTTTCGATTTATAAAATCTGAAAAAAAAATATATATACATATATAAAAGAAAGTTATTAAATTTTTAAACCCCATAGTAACTTTTGGCCCACACTGTAATTTTGTTATCTAACTTTTGAATTATTCGACAACATCATTCCTCTTTTTCCGAATATTTCTAAATTATAATTCTAAAATTTCTCAATTGAAAATTCAAAATTCGGCCTCTAATGTGAGTTAGTAACTAGATATCAAAACTGCTACAAATCTGCCATACGACCGTAAAACTTGATCCAAAAGCATTTGATATTTATTATAAAAATTGCATACTTATAGGCAAATACGAGTACAAACTATCATTACTTCCATTGTTATTTATTTATTTTGTAAATGTTTTTATATATTTTTTTAAATGTTATCATCCTAATTTATATGTTAATTAAAATTTTTATCAAATGGGATTCGTTCAAAACGAATAAAGTGATATTATATAATTTTTTTAACACAAAGATCCCCCATTTTTATTGATCTTTAAGAATTAATTAAGTCCCTAGCATGTTTTTACATAAAGAGTTAAAAAATATTTTTTTTGTTTTAATTCTAATTGGAATATTAAGAAAATGCCAAAAAAAATTTCAAAAATGAAATTTAAAATACTAATTAGTTTAATTTATTTTGGAACCGTTATAACTTGAAAAATGAATAAATTAATATCCTTTGTTTTAAAAATATTCAAATTATTTTAAAATAAAGGACAAAATGATGGCATTCACATACGTGGCTCAGAATGTGATCAAAAAATTTTATCAAAAAAAGAATCAACTGGACATGTGTTTTCTCCAAATTATCCTTATCCATATATACCAAAAACAGTTTGTAGGTATGTAAAATTCAATTAAAATTCATTTTTTTTTTATTAATAAAATTTAAGTTTAAATTAAATTTAAAAAAAATGTAAACTCTATTTAGGTATTTTATTTATGGAATGCAAGATGCACAACATCTTGAACGTGTAAGATTGGAATTTTCGATTTTCGAAATTCCAAAAGGAGAAGCAAAAGAAAAAAGCGAGTAAGTAAATGTCATTTCATATTGTCTCCCATGTTTTTTATAAAACTATTAAATTCAATTTTTTTTATTTTTTTTTTTGCGATTTCTGTTTTTTTAGGAGCAATTGTACTGATGGATATTTAAAGATCTATTTAAAAGGACAGGAAACACAAGATGCTTACGATAAATTTGATTATGAATTATGTGGTAATGAAAATCAATCGGTTGTTAGTGATGGACCACGTTTAGCAATGGTATTCAGTTCTGGTGAATTGCAAGGACGTGGTTTTAAAGCAAAATATACATTTGAAACTGAATATAAAATACCTGGAACAGCAGCACCAGACGGTTCATGTAGTTTCACTTATCGCAGTTCATCTAAAAAGAAAGGAGAATTTAATAGTCCACGTTATCCATCAAATTATCCATCGGATACAAATTGTTCATATATGTTTTTAGCAAATAAAAGTGAACAAGTAACCATTGTATTCGATCATTTTAAAGTAAGAGCTGATAATCATAATGCAACTGGTGGAGCTTATGGGTAAAATAACAAACAATTTAATATTATAAATTTTTTTTTTTATAATATTTAATTAATATTATGATTTCTATTAATTTTTTTTGTTTTTTTTTTTTTGTAAAACAGAGTAAGTGCTTGCTTTGAAGATTGGGTGGAAATATATGTTGTATATGAAGATGCTGCCGATCGTTTTATGGGAAGATATTGTTCTGTAACAGCTCCTGGACCAATTGAAAGTCCAAAAGGTGCAACAGGTCTTAGAATATTTTTACATACAAATTCTGAAAATGTTGCTAGCGGCTTTAAGGCTCGTTATGTTTTTGAAGCTGCTAAATCGGAATTTGGTGATTGTGGTGGAAATTATAGTGGTGAAGATTCTGGTATTATTACTTCACCAAATTATCCCCAAAATTACAAGGGACCTTTAAAAGATTTCGCATCTATGGCTTGTAATTGGTTTATTAGTGCTCGAGCTGGCTACAGAATATCAATTAATTTTGAACATTTTTCAGTTGAAGGTGATCCAGGCGGTATGTTAATAAAATTTATTTCGTTAAATATTAGAAAATAATCTTTAATTTCTTATCAATTAAAAATTATGTAGGTCGTGGTTGTCCAGCTGTTGTATTACGTCTTTGGACAAGTATTGATACTGAAGCTGCACCAATTGAATTATGTGGTGAGAAACCTCCAACTGAACACTGGCATTATATTTCACAGGGACAATCGGTTAGATTAAGTTTCACTACTACTGATAAAACTATAGGAGCACAGGTATATTATTGTTAATCTAATATTATTATGGGTAATTTATTTTTAATAATTTTTTTGTAATATTTTAAGGGATTTCGTCTTGTATGGACTGAAATTCAGGACTCTGGGCCTGGAGCACCGTCTTCCATATCAATGTTATGCGAATCTACCTATCATTTTCAATGTAAATCAGGTTACTGTATAGCTGATAAGCTGCGTTGTGATGGCGTTAAAAATTGTGGACCGGGTGATGATAGCGACGAAACGAACTGTGAGTCGTGAGTGAGTCGAACGGTTCAGTTCATTTTTTTTATTATTTTTTTATTATTTTTAAGTTTTATCTTTTGTTAGTTTTTTTTTTTTTTTTTTTTTTAAATCTATTAACTCTTATTTTTAATAGAACTTTTGATTGAATTGAGTTTTAAAATATTGGTTTCTTTTTTTATTTGATCAAAATTTTGTTGAAATTTTTCATTGGAATTCAAAGTGAAAAATTTTTAATTAATTATTGGGTTATCTTTTTTTCAAATATAAATGAAAATTTTATTAATTTTAAAAAATAACTTGTTTTAAGGTCACTTTATTTTGATTTTTTTTTTATTTTATAAGTAGTTTGTGCAAAAATAAAATTTTTAAAAAAAGGCTTTAAATATAAAAATTTTGAATTAAAATAAAGATTTTTTTTCACAAAACATTTTCGAATTCCTCAAATTTCTATAAATTAGAAAAAAAAATTTCTTTAAAAATCAATTTTATAAATTAAATGATTGATTAACAATCGGTTTATTATCATTTTTATTATAGAAGATTTATTACTTTCAGAGTGTTTCTACACTTGATAAAATATTATTAGAAAAAAAATAACAAAAACAATTAAAAAATAAATAATACAAAATTTAAATATTTTCACTACAAAAAACAAAATTCATTAAAATAAATTAATACTCTTTGAAATACAGAAACAACAGTCAAATAATTTATATATTCGCTTCATTGGTGATTGTTTTTTTAAATCTTATTCATAGTTATATTTCACTTAATTATAACATTTTAATAATTTATTTTTTTGAACCCTTTATAATTATTAAATTAAAAAAACACTAATTTAAAACTATATATAATATATATACAAATCACGTTTCTGTAAAAATCAATATTTGTAAATCGTTAAAATTCCTACACAACATATTTAGTTTGGTTTTAAAATAAAGTGATCAATTTTTTTATTTTTTAAAATACTTTTATAATTATTTTATCATTATTACTTATTATTTTAGTCAAATTATTTTCTTAATCATTTGTTATTTATTATAATTTAACATTATTTTAAGTTTTTTTGTTTTTTATATAATAACAAAAGAAACTTGAACCAGACGAACACTTACTTTTCAAATATATTTTATAAAAAAAAATAAAACTAAATTCTTATAAAATATAATTCAAATTAAATTTTTTTCTTTTAAAAATATTATATTAATTTAAATTTAACAAATTAAAAAAAAAAAATATTTAAATAATGAAATACCTTAAATATACCAATTTAAATAACAAAAACATTTTAATTAGGCCCACTACAAATCCAAATATATTTATTTTATTTTTTTATATTTCCAAAATAACTATACCTTTTCCAAAAGTTATTCAGAGAGCATTAATTTTAATTCAGATTAGTCAATTTTAATTCAGAATGTATCAATTTAAATTCAGATTAGTCAATTTTAATTCAGAAAGCATTAGTTTTAATTCAGATTAGTCAATTTTAATTCAGAATGTATCAATTTAAATTCAGATTAGTCAATTTTAATTCAGAAAGCATTAGTTTTAATTCAGATTAATCAATTTTAATTGAAAATGTATCAATTTTCATTCAGATTAGCCAATTTTAATTTAAAAATCTAGAGCTCGGATTCAGATTAGTCAATTATAATTCAGGAAGTATCAATTTCAATCCAGATTAGTCAATTTCAATTGAAAAAGCATCAATTTTAATTCAGAATGTATCAATAATTCAGATTAGCTAATTTTAATTCAGAAATTTGGAGTTAGAATTCAGATTAGTCAATTTTAATTTAGAAAGTATCACTTGTAATTTAGAAAGAATCAATCGTAATTCCCAAAATCTTAATAATATATATATAATATATATGATATATCTAAATATATTACATTCAATGCTTCAATTATTTAAACGCTTTATAAAAAATTTCAGTTTAGGTTTACAATTTATATATTAGTTACAAAGGCTGTCGTTTGTGATGCAAAATAAGACCGGTTTCTTAGCTCCTGATGGTTTTTTAACTAATCCCGAATTGTTACGCTTAATGTCATGCTTATATTAAATTATAAAAATTTACATTTATTAAATTTTTTAATTCTAAATTTAAGCAAATGTCTTGCTTTAATTTAACTCTGATTAATTGTTACTTTTAAATTATTTATTTGTAAATAATTCTAATGTTTAATTAAAAACTAATATAACTTATAAATTCTAAATAAATAGGAAATTTTCTATCTCAAATAAAAATAATTAAAAAATAAATTCATAAATATATCCGATCACAAATAAATTCTACTTTTCTGATTTAACATATACTTTTATAATATATTCTAGAAATTCTGAATTGATCTGTTTCCAATATTACAACCTTCGTTCAAAGAATAAAACTAATAAAATATTAGTTGTTATTTAAATTAGAAACTTACATTAATTGGTGTTAATAAAAGTTTATTTTTTGGCTAATTTAAATTTATATTACAACAACAATCTATTACTTATCATCAAATAATCAATTTTCAGTGAACTAATAAATGTTTTTTACTAATCATAACTTATTTGAGTCATAAATTGTTGGTTATATCAAAAATTAATGATTATTACATTAGTGATAAATTATTGAAGCAGTAGGTTCAGCAATTGGCTCTGTTGCACCTCATTATTTAAATTATCACTTTTTTTAAATATTTTCATTGCCCCAAAACCATATTTGAGAATAAACTGAGGAAGTAAAAATCGTTTACTTATCAAGAAAGTGATAATTTAATTAGTGACAAGTGTTGATGTTGGGGCCATAATATCATAAGTTGATAAGTAATTAGGACAACTTACCATAACCTAATGAATTTTATAAGATATATAAATAATTGCTAGATGCCAAGATAGTTTTCTTTTAATTTCTCGACCTCTATATAGACAACTTGACTTTAATACAAATGGTTTAATACTTGATTTAAAAACTTTTTTTATATATTTTTAATATAGTTAACCAAGTATTAGTTTAGCATCGTAATTGAACTTTAAATAAAAATAATTTTATTCGTTTTATTCCTTATATAAAATATTATTCAATTTTTATATTCAACAAATAAAAACAATCTCAAACATATTACAAATTCATTTGATAAAACAAAATAAATTTGTAGTTAATGCAAAGTATTTTATAACAAAAAAAATTGTAGTGGAATAATCTTTTCTCTTTTCTTTGTTTTTATTTTATTTTTTGGTTTTTTTTTTAATAAAACTTTTAAAAAACTTTAACCTATCATTAAACTTATTTCTTATACACTTCTTTTTCTCTTTTTTTCTTCTTTTTTCTATATATACTTACAAAACTATAAAAAATAAAATAATTAACAAAAATTCTTCTTGGGTATACGATCAAAAAAAAAAAAAAAAAAAATATTAACAAACAAACAAAACAATCTTTATATAAAATCAGGTCCAAATGGTGGCACATTATTGTCAATTAACTATCAGCTAATATCATTGCTTATATTTTGGTCAATTTATTTATTTATTTCTTTAAATCCTTCCTAAAAAACTTGCTCCTTTTTCCTCAGCTAATCTTTATTATTTTATTTCATACTTCTGACAACCTTAATCATTTCCAAGCATCCTACACCCTTAAATTCTAATCCTTTCTATCTGTATCCCTAATTTAATTTAAAATTATTATTTTTTTAAATAATTTTTTTATTTTTATAAATTAATTAAAAATAAAATAAAAAAAAAATAATTAAATATAGATTAAAAAAAAAAATTAAATAAACCGAGCCAATATGAAAAATTTAAAACTAATAAATTAGAAAACTGCATGCGGCCAAAATATACTACAGACGAGTAGAATTAAAAATTAAACACTGAAATTTCTACTTTTAAAAATAAAAATTTAAATTAAATAAATAAAAAAAAATTATATACAAAACAAAACCAATTGTTATATATATATATTAACATATAATCTGTTAACTATTAAACACAAGTGAGTTTACAATTTAACCAAAAAATGTTTTTTTTTTAAGTTTAATTATCATCATTAATTTTTTAATTTTTCTGTTTGTTTTTTTTTTGTTCAGTTTTTTTTTTAATTATTGCCATTTTTACAAAAAAAAAAAAAAAATCGTAGGAAACTTTGTTTAATACACAAGGCAAATTAAATTATTTTAATTAAAAAATAAATTATAGTTAAACCTCAAAAATGAAACCTTACATTTTTTTTTATTAAATAATTCCATTAATAAATATGTAATTGTTATATTAACTTAAAACTTAGTTCAATTATTTAAAAGTTATTTAAAAGAAGATTTAAATTTTAATAAAGTTGTAGTTAATAATGTTTTAACATTTAATAAAATACGGAAGATTTAAATTATTATTAAAAATAATTTAATGTAATTTTAGGATGGTTTCCAAAAAAAACTGTTGTTTAATTTTTATTTTCAACCAATTTCAGGTTAACAATGTTTAAAAGCATTTGTAATTGTATCATTTAAAAATAATTTTTAAATTTTTCTAATACTATTTGTTTTTAATAAATCTTCTTTGGATTTCATTTTTTAAATTTTCAAATGTAAATTTAGAAATCTCAAAAAAAACTTTTAAACCCCCTTTTTAAGGGATTTGTAACTTAAGGATTAGTTCGTCGCCTTGTAATAGGAAAAAGTAAATAACTAAACTTAAATAATAAATTGATTTGATAACTAACAAATTTAATAATGGAATTATATAATATGTAAATTACCATTTAAGTGTTTTCACTCATTTTAAACGAAATGAAAAAAATAAGAAAAATTGGCTTTTGTAGTTAAAGTATTGATTGCACTTTTTTGCATATTGCAATAAGTAAAAATTAAATTTAGTTTTTTTTTTTTAATTGTATTTTGTTTTTAATTTTTTATATATTTTTTTGTTTTCTGATAAAGTTCATTGACAAAAATGTAAATTTTTTTAAATTGCATATTTACATTCCACCAAAAAATTAAAAAAAAAAAAATTTGATCATAGCATGAGTCCTTATTACAGGCTTTGTTATTTCATATATGTGTGTGTGTAAAAAAGTAAAGTAAGACATATTAGTTAAAAAGCAAATTAAAAATTTTTTTAATAGCATATACCTACCAATACATAAACTTTCAATAATGCAATTTATACACAACTCCTTTTGATTATAATCGTTTGATGAAACCTTACTTTTATACCCTAAAATAAAAAAATATAATTAAAAAATTAAACTTGTATATTATATCCGTACAGTAAATACCTTATATAAGTTATTTTCAAATATTCCATTTTTTTAGAAAAATGTTAATAAAATCAAAAGTTGATCTAAAAAAGAATTATAATAAAATTTTATTTTTAATATTCCTATACAAATTATAATTTTATTTTTTTTTTTAATTAAAATCTTTATCTATCTTTTTTCCAATTCTCTTTTCTTAACTTTGTTGTAAAACATATTATTTTGATTTTCAATAATTATTCTGCATAACATGTAAAACCTTTACTTCACAACTAATATGCAATGTATTTTTTTTATTACCTATTTGAATTAATAGTTTAATATAGAGTTTTATTTAGTAATCCGAATTTAGTATAAATGCGAAATGATTCAAAATGTAAAAAATTATTCAAAGGCAAAACATTTTTATCATTATCGCATATATGAATATTTTTTATAAAATTAATTTATAAAAAACAACTTCACTTTAAAATTTGTAAACACCAAAACTCGATTTTTTTTTTTAAATATCCAATTATAACGTATGGAAGTTTTACAAAAATTGCTAATTAATTGACATTTAATCCAATTTGACATTCAAATTCTTTACATCAAAGTTTATAAAATATCAAAGATCTGAACCATAATTAAATGTCAGTCAATAAATTCAACAACCCAATTACCTACCCAATAAACATGAATTACAAAACAATTATTATCGATACATCGATACATTCATTATGCCAGCGTCTTTTTTGAATTCACATTGGAGTCAAATGTCAAATTAACTGATAAATTTCCAATTCGTTAATATTGGAAACCGTTTGTATTTTTAAAATTTTAAAGATTTGTTTATTTTTTTTAAACTCAAGTTTGAAAATAAAGAAATTAAATTTTTGGTTTATTTACGAAAACATCCCTTGTAAATCCCTTGTATATGAAAATATCCCTTGTTATATGCGCATAAAACCTTAACTTAAAAAGAATCTGAGAAACCTTGTGTTAATCTTTTTCTTCCACTTTGTGCAATATATATGTATATATATATTTTTTTTTTTACTTTACTTAATCATTATAATCAAAATTTACATAATATGTACATTTAAAACAATTTGTAGTTAATTGATTTTCAAACATTTTTTTATGTGTAGTAGTTAAATTCATTCTATATATATTTAATTAATATGTACACAAGTATGTATGTTTTATTATAAAAAAAAAAAAAAAAAATTGGATTCATTACCAATAAAAAAAAAAATACAAAGTAGCTAGTGGCTGATTAAACAAACAAAGTTTTAATGTAGGTACCTGTTTATTATTTATAAAAGTAGTTATTAAATTCAAACATCTGCTTTTACATTTTTTTTTTAATTTTTATATTAAAAAAAAAAAAAAATTAAAATAAAATTTTGTTATTAATTAATATATGTAACCAATATCACACAAACATTTTATAACATATATTGTAAATGTCCATACTCACATCCAAATTTTATATTAAAAAAATGAAAACATTATTATATACATACATGATAAATGATTTTCTAATAAAAAAAAAAAGTAAAATACAAAAAAAACAAAATTATTAAAACAAATATTTAAAGAAAAATATTAATTTTATCAAAAGAAATATTATAATTTGAAATTTCAAAATTAATTTATTTGTGCGAATGAATTCTAATCTTGTAGTTTTAAGTTAAAATATCGTTTCCTAATATTATATATGGATTCCAATTTTTTGTTTATAATCACAATTCTTTATACCACTCTGTGTCATAATTTGGTTCATAATCTTTAATATCTACCTAAATCCGTATTAAAATAAATTCACACCATTTCTAAAAATCAAAAGACTTATATGGAGAACTTTATAGAAAAGATCTTCCTTGTAATGAGTTGAATTACAAACTATAATACTTGTTGTTAAGCTATTAAATAAGTTTCAATATTAAAAATAGAAACAAAAGCAATTACTGCAGCATATAATGCCTTAATTTCATATTTAAATAAAAAAAAACATAAAATAAATTCAATTTTACAAAGTAAAATCTAAATAGAATTTGAGTATACATTATACTATAATTTCCATGAAAAATTTATTAACAATGTTAAGATCGATTGTCACTGTCACCGCACATGACGAGGACGTTACGATGACGTACCGTGATGATACTTAAAAAAAAAATAAATATTTTTAAACAAACATTCTTTTTAATTTTTTGTAAATAATTATATGCGAAAATTGTTCTAATTTTTTAATATAAAATTTTGAAACCAAGTTTCAGTAATGGTATCATGCTAAAACATAACGATAAACTTGACACATGTATTTAACATGAATATATTTTATACTACAACAGCTACGATATCGTGACATTTGTTTAAGACGCTTCTTAAAATAAGAATATTATTGAAAATGTAATTGAGAACTATTTTTGAAACCTCCCCGACGTCTGAATGTTCGTCTTTGATTTAATTGTCAATTAATAATAATCACATTACCATAGGGATACGTCATAGTTTTGGAATCGTCACGTGATGTTTTGGAATAAATCAACCTTAAAAGATTATTTAAGTTTATTATATTATGCTGTAAATTTAATAGAAAAATTTCAAATCGAGTTAAACATAAAATTTTAAAAGATTATATGAGCTCTTTAAGTTTCATTTACTCCATTTCATCTGTCGGTTCAATTCAAACAGTATGACGTAGCATTATAGCCTATCTACAATTAACGCTCCCATTCCGCTTCCTACATGTTGTTATCTGTCAAACTAAGTTAAATGTATTAAATTATATGAAGTGTCTACAATAGACGCAGCCATGTCGCAGCCATTACGAAGTCATTAAAAAGTTGTTTAACTTTTAACTTATTCGCTTTCTGTACGTATTCAAATGTCAAATAATTGAACTTTGATAAATATGTTTTATTGAAAAATAAAAAAAAATACATCAGAATAAAAAATTAGTAAAATTATTAATTCTTTTTCTATCTTGGGTTAAATAATATCAAACCATTGTTCAAAATAGCTATAAAATAAATTTTAAACTATTGAATATTTTTTAATGAATGAAATTTGTAAACAAAACAATGTCAACAAACGCGGTCACTCAAATTTTATTGTGGACATTCCTTTGTTGACTACGTAATGAGAGCGGAATGAAAGCGACATGAGAGCGTCTTTGTAGATAGGCCATTATATTAATTGTAAAGCAATATATATTTCAAAGACAATTGAAAAAAACCTTGTTTCATAAATTGTTGTAGTAAATATTAATTAATTTTGTTTTCTTTTTTCTTTTGTACCCGAATATTAAAACTGCTTCATTTTGCACAAAAAAAAAAAATTTTAATTTGTAATTTAAAAAAAAATATTATATTAGATGTAAAATTTGTTAAAAAAAATTGGCCGTTATTGTTCTTTATTAAAAGCTTATTCCTATTTATTTCTTTTGATCAAATCAAAATAAAAAAAAAAAAAATGAAATGCTAAAAACTTTGTAAATGCATACAAAAGCTAAATTATACCATTAACCTAACAAAAAAAAAAAAAAAAAAAGAATACTGCATTTTAATTCGAAATTCTAGTTTTTAATTTTTAAAGAATTACCTTTTTATTACAATTTTATATAATTAATATTTATTTATTATTAATCATTTTCTTTTATGTTTTTTTGTTCTGTTTTTGATTTTGTATTAAAATAAAGGTATATTGGAGGTTCCCAAAGAGGATCACGGCGTTCTAGTAATCGTGGGAATCAGCGCAGGCTCGTTCCTAATTTGTCTCCTATGCACACTTTGTCATCGCCAAAGAAAGCGACGACACCATAGACAATTAGGTTTACATCGCAACGCAGCACATTATGATTCTACAACTAGTGCCACAGGTAAATTATATTGTTAAAAAAAAAATTATTTAATTTAAATATAAAATAATATTTTTCAAGCTAATATTTAAAATTAGTTCTAAATAAGATAATAAATTTGAGCTTGGTTTTTTTTTGTAAAGTATTATTCTGGTGTTAAAGAATTTTTTGATTTTATTATTTTTATGTTTTTTTATCCAATCAGATAATCCTAGTCCACCAAGCATTTTTGATCCTAGGATTATTTTTTTCTGTCAAATTATAAATACAAAGTGCAGCAGCAAGTGCAGCAAGCTCATTTTCGAAAGTTTCGATTCAATCCGAATCACTCTGTTTCACTCCGTTCCTCTATTCATCTGTTCGTTTGTTTGTCTGTTTAGCTGACTATAAGTGTGTCTGTCCGTCTGTTTGTCTGTTTGTCCGAGTGAATAAAAGTTCAATACCGTTTGAAATAAAGTATTAAACTTTTAACAGGTATTACAAAAAAATTAGTGTCATAGAACAACTTTTCCCCATAACCCCATCTTTTATGCAGCTGCAGTCTTCAAAAGTTTGAAAAAGTTCTATATTTAAATTATTATTAACTCAAGTTCCTTTTCAATCCGAATAAATGGCAAACTAAATCATCTTTTATAAGATTTATAAATGTTTATAAATAATTATGTATAGTGTTGCTACACTGTATTTTAATTCAACGTTATCCGACACTCAATTTTTGCGACTTTTTAATCCGTTATGATAACGGTTTTCTTAAAAATGAAGGAAATGCCTCTTGGCTTTTTACAATTATAATTTTATAAAACTTAAAATTTTTTAATAACCAAAACTGGTTATGGAACATATAGTTGAATTTTATAAATGTACTTTTTTTTTCAATCACAAAAAATAAATAATACAAATGTAATTTCTCAACATTTTTTATTAAAAATTAAATTACATACATATAATTTGCTGTCATTTCTTGCAAAATATTTTCAAAATCATCAAAACAACATATTTTATATTTTTAAAATTGTACTTTTTTTTTGGTTTTTAATTAATTATTTTTGTTATTTTTTTTTTTTTTTTTCAGTTTTTCCTAAAACACCTGTTAGAGTTTTCTTCAGTTCCATTCTTTCAAAACCCGATTAAATTTATAATTTATAATAATTTTATTTCATTTTATTTTACAATTGTTGTATTAAAATTCCAAATAATTTCACATAAATATATATATATATATATATAAATTTATTATATAATTAATTATACATAAAAATGTATATATATATATATATTTAGAAAATTTATTATTAAGAGTTTTTTTTTTCAATTATTTTATATATATATATTGCAAATAAACATTATTTAAAAATTTATTTTGTTTTTATTTTGTTAATTTTTAGTTATGTATAAAAAATTTAGTAAGTATTTTTCCATTTTTTTTTTTTAATTTATTATTTTAAAATATTTATCGAATAAACTTTTGACATATTAAGTTCGAGCACACTTATGACAATCTACTATATAAACTAAAAACTTTTATAGCCTATCTAAAATGACACTCTCGTTTCGCTCTCATTTCGCTCTCATTACGTAGTCAACAAAGGAGTGTCCACAATGAAATGTACATTACAGCGTTTTTTGACATTGTTTTGTTTACAAATTTCATGAATTTTGTATTCAATAGTTTAAAGTTTATTGTATAGTTATTTTTAATAATTGTTTGATATTATTTAACCCTAGATACAAAAAAAAATTAATAATTTTACTAATTTTTTTTTCTCACAATATATTTTATATTTTTCAAAAAAAAATATTTTTGAAAGTTGAATTATTTGGCATTTGAATACGTAGAGAAAGCTAAAAAGTTAAAACTTTTTTAATGGCTGCGTTGCGGCTGCGTCTATTGTAGACATTTTCATAATTCAATACATTTAACTTAGTTTGACAGATAGCTACGTGTAGAAAGCGAAACGAGCGCGTTCATTGTAGATGACTATTTAGGTTAATGTTTGGTCTTTAAAATAGAAATAAAATTTTCAAATTAATTTATAAAATCATTTAAAAACAAAAACATCTAATATATTTTAAAATGTATTATCCATATATACTAGGTTTAAGTTCCAGTAGACGACATCTTCAAGGCGCATCCGGTAGCTTATCAGGTAGTTTACATGGTATAAATAGTGGTACTTTAACAATACCACCATTACCACCGGCTCCATTACCACCTACAAGTGTACCCCCACCACCACACATATGTATTGCTGGTGGTCCATTAAGTAATGGTTCTGATGATGATGATGACGATGACGATGATGATGATGTATTAAATAATGATTTATTTATAAATGATGTTCGTTTCGATGAAGATATTATAAATAACGATGAAAATGTTTAACAATCGGTTAATTTTTTAAATAAAATACATGTAATGATTTTTACACAACTTTTGGTATTTAAAAATAAAAAGAAATCATACAAGCTACTGAGATTAATTAAATAATAGAAGAAAAAATTAAAAAAAAAAATTATATACTAAACTATTAAAAATAGAAATAAAAAAAAAATATAAAAGAAAATTTTAAGAAAAAAAAAAAAAAATTCAATGCGATTAAATGAAAATTAAAAATCAAAATTATTTAAAAAAAAAAAATAACAGCGGAAAATGAACAGTTTTTTATTTATTTACTAAGAACTGATTTTATATTTTTCAAATAGTTTTTTATTTTATTAAATAAAACTAATTAAATTATATTATTTTACATAATAATTTAAAAATAGAATTTATTTGAGGTGGGATTCATATGTAACTTTAAATCTTCAATTAAAATTATAATTTAATTAAAAAAAATTTATGCGGTATTTAAAAAATCAAATTTTTGGAAAATATAATTTCCAATTTATCTGTATACTGTTTAATATTAAATTATATTAAACTTGTACTAAAAAAAAATAGATGAGAATTTCAATTTAACAATTCTTATATTTTCCTGCAATAGCCTAAATGAAGCTCGTTGAAATTAAGGCTATTTTTTAATAAAGAATTGTGACGAGAAATGACTTTAGAAAGAAATCCAAATTAAAATAAATCTTTCAGGAAATGCAATTTTTAATTATATATGAATCTGCCTTAAAGATATTCATTAATAGATTTTTTTTAAATAAAATTATTTTAATTTTTAATTATTCAAATCAAAAATAATATTCGTATAATAAATTTAAATAATATTATCGCATTGATAACCAGCCAATTGCCAAATCATATATTTCAATTTATTTATATAATTATATACAAAAAACAAAATTTTAAATAATTTTTAAAAAAAGCATATTATAAACCTTTTTGAAAAACATTAAGTATAACATCTTTTTAATGGAAATTTTCAAAATATAAGATTCTCAAAAATTGAAAAAAAACTGTAGAAATAATTAAATAAATAAAAAAGAAATGAAGATGAAATATATATTAAAAATATATATATATATATATAAAACATTAACGCTGTATATTTATTAATTATACATTGTAGAAAAATCGATAAATAATTAAAAAAAAAAAAATAAAAATAAAATAAAATAAAAAGTATTATTAAGGATTGTTGGTTTTTATATTTGATACGATAATAGAAAAATAATAAAAAAAAAAACAAATTAACAAATTGATCAACACGTAATTTTTACTTATTTTAACAGTAAAAGAAAAAAAAATGCAAAAAAAAAAGTCAAAACATTTTTTTAATACAAAATTATATAGAAATTATAAAAAAAAAAAAAAAAACATTAAAAAAAAATATATATATATATATATATAAAAAATTAAATAAATTAAAAAAAATAATAAAATGAAATTCCTAAATGAATTTAAAAGCAAACAAAAACCAAAGTGAAAATAAATTAAACATTATTACGTTTGTTTCGTTTTTTTTTTACAGGAAATCAAATAATTTTTTCTGTTATTTTTTTTTTTTTTTATTTATTTTTTAATTAACTTATAATTTAAGACTATAATTAACTGCCATTGATAAAGTTATTTTTATAAATTTTAGTTTATTCCAATTAATATTGTGTTAATACACATCCGGACGTATGTAACAAGCCATGAACTGTGACTAAAGCAAGAAATAAAATACCTTATATATATTTTAAGAAATTAAACTTACTTACTTTTAGCAAAGATAATGAATACAACTGTACAACTGAGTTGTATTCATTATCTTTGCTTATAGTTTACAGGCCATACTTTTCCCAAAGTCACTATTTTAATTATTAAGTTTTTATCAACAATCTTTTGTACTAAATGTATTATCGAATATAAAATTTTATATCAGATTGTTTCGTTAATACTAACGAAACACCCTGTATTTAAAAAAAATTACCGTAATTCATAAAAAACTAAATAGACATATTTAATGTGACATATTTTTATGCTAAGATTAGATATGTAGCATTTAAATGTCAAATACATTTGACAGTTATCAGTGACAGTTAAAATAATATTTTTTTAAAGGATGAAAAAAGAAAAGTTTTAAATTTTATGTTGCATGTAATTTTTTACTTAATTTTATTTTCATATACATACTGCTATATATACATATATATATATAAAGAAAGTTATCACATAAAATATTCATACATGCATAATGTATGGTTTAGTTTAGCCTATATATATATACAGGGTGTCCCGGGAATAACGTGCCATAAAACAGCAGATGATAGGGGAGTTCAAAACGACCAAAAAATTGTATGGGAAGGGGGGGTCTATCTCCAACTTTAAAAAAATCTTAAACTTTAATTTCTTCAACAATAAAATCTTTTGAAGAAATTTATTTAAAGGAAAAAAGTATTTTATTGAAACTTTATTTGGTTATAACTTTTATGATTTTTGAGATAAGAATAAAATTGAGTTTCAAAATGTTCGTAGAGAAACAAATATTTTTTTTAGAAAAAAAAAATGGTATAGTAATTGCTCAATTTTTTGAGCAATAGGGTTCAAAGCAATTTATGCCTAAAAAAATGCTCATAATTTTAACCTTTAAATCATTATAACTTTCAATTTCGAAGAGCAATATGCATTACTTTTTATGAATTTGAGTTATTCCCGGGACACCCTGTATATTGTTTTAAAAAGTTTTAATTGTTTAAATGGTTAAGTTATTTTAAAAATTAAATTCTTTTAACTCAAATATGCAGCCATTTTCAATTTGTAAACTATCAAATTTTTTTTAAGTCATTATAAGAATTTACAGTTATTATATTATAACAGTTTTAAAAATAACCTAAAAAAAAATTTTCAATAATATTTAAGAATTTTATATAATATTTAAATAAAAAAAAAAAAAGTGTTTTTAAAAAAAAAAAAAAAAGAAAAAAGAAAATAAAAATATAGTTGTTACTTAGCCTTATTAATGTTTTTTTTTTTTTTTTTTTATTTTAAATTACGTATTGTTTGACATTTCCATTTTGCAATAATTTTTTATATATATATATATACTAGATCAAATTAAATTTATCAAATAAAAATGAAAATTTAAATGAATTATAAAACATAGAGGGCATTACTGAAATTTACACTGTAAATCAATAATTAAATATTTTAATTATAAATTTTTTTTAATTTTTCTCGCGAAAAAATCACAATATTGTGAATTGAAAAAAATGTTTTCCTTTATAAATTTCAATTTTATTTTAAGCAAAGCTTTGCCAACAATTTTGGACAAAACTATATATTTGGAAAGAAAATTTATAAATAGGCAAAATTAAAGAAAAAAAATAAACATATTATATACGACCTACGTAACAAAGTTAACAAAAGAAAAAAAAAATTCAAGAAAATAAAATTTAAATAAAAAAAAAAAAACAAATAGATAATGCATTAAAATTTAAAAATAAAAAGTAAATATTTAAAAGTTTTAACTACTTTTACTAAAAGCACATAACATTAATTTAAATATTTATTTTTATCTTTGATTTTGTCGCTTATTTTTAATCGGTTTTAATTTTTTAAAGGTTTTTTTTTTTTTTTTTAATTTATAATTTTTACAATAATTAATAATATTATAAATACCTATATATGTAAATTATAGTTATTTATGATAATAATTATTCCAAAATGGTTAAATAGCATGCTTATAAAATATAAAAAAAAAAAATAGAATCGAATACTACTAGGTGAAAAATAAAAAATCTCAATATTAGCGTATTATTACAGAAAAAATAATCGATTCAAATTAAAAAAAAAAAAACAAAAAATAAAAATTATAATTATTTTAACAAAATTAAAATTAATTTTTGACCTAAAACAACATCATAAGAAAAAAGAAAAATAAACAGAATCTAGATAATATTTATATAATAACTTATACCTATTTTATAAATTAAAAAAAAAAAATATTATAAATTTTTTTATAACACGAAAAGCTGTTTGTGATTTAGAAAATGAAAATTTAGTTAAAATATACATAATATACATTTTATGTATAATAAGTAATCATTAAATTAAAAAAAAAACAAAAATATATATTTATAAAATAATTTAAAATCTCCACAACAATACAATTCTTAAATTATAACTTAATATTTTTTTAATATTTTAGAGTGTTCATTTTTTTAATTAAAAGTTAAAATAAAATTAATTTAAGTTTGATTCAAAACATTAAGTCATAAAAGATATATAATAACTTAAAAACATATATTAGTTTAGCTAGACAGTATATTTGATAGGATATATGTTGAAAATATAGATTCCATCATAAAGTAAATGTACTGGATCTATTGTGAATGAAATCATATGAAATTATTAAACTGACACACAAATTATACTATGACAGATAAATATGACGATAAAAATGTCAAATATATTTACGATCAAGTTTTATTCTTCTTCTTTATGCCTTGGTCACAATGATCGCAGTCATGAGGCAGCATCGAAGTTACGAAATGTCAAAAAATGTAACTATCAAATTTTTCAAGCAAAATACAAAATGTTGAAAACGTTAAAGTGACATTGTAAACAAATAAATTAAATAAACATAATTAATTATTCAATCAGTTAACTGAAAGGAAAGTAAAAAATTTATTATTTTATATTTATTTCTATATTCTCAAATTTCAAACTTAAAAGTAATAAAAAATAGAAATGGATGGTAAAACATAAACAATTAGCTGTCAAAGTAGCGCAGAAGTTAAAATTTGATTAATTTTTGCTTCAAGGCTGCGTTGATACTGTGTTGTTACTTTCATTATGTGCATATAATATACAAATGTATTAATGTAATTTTCCATATGTTTAACTTTTGAAGTATAATTTCAACATTGTTGGCTGCGCTCATTATGTTCAGGAGGTTACACAATCGACCGAAAAGCAAACAAGCATTTTTAAATTTAAAAAACTTTTTTTTAATCATATAATTAATAATATACATAAAATACAAAATCAACATTAGATTCAATTTATACGATAAATATTCATATATAACAATTTAATTAATTCAGTATACATCAATTAAAAAAGTTTATTGCAACTTAGTATTGTAAAAATCTTTGCAATTATATTTAAAAAAAAAAATTTGGTAACTTTACATTAGTATAGTCATAACTATACCATAACTATTTATCAAGTCGTTCCACACACAAACTAACCATTCGCGATTATATTATTTTTTCAAAATAAAATCTGTTTTTGTTTTCTTTAAACCCAACAAATATTTTAAATTTATGTTTTAATATAATTTGTATAATATTTTTATATTTTTAATATTATTTTTTAGATATTTTTAATTATTAAATTTGCACAAAGTGGAGGAATATAATTTTATTTTATTTTTCTTTTTAATTATAATATAATTTTTTTTTTTTTTTTTTAAACTAAATACGAACATCTATTCAAAAATTAAAAAAAAAACAAAACAAAAACAAAAATTATTAAATACAAATGAAAAAAAATCTTAAATATTTCTGTTTTTTTTTTTAAAAAAAATAATAGAAGATAAATGTCTCAAAAACTTAGTGACTATCAAAAATGCATCTTCCAAAAAAATACTATAAATAAAAATAAAAAAAAAATAAATAAATAACAAGTAAAACAAAACCATACACAAACACACATACACACATATTATATAGGAATGTTAAAAATTAAAAATAAACTATACATGTTCTAAATATAAAAATTAAATTAAATTACATAACATAAAAATAAAAATAATTCAAAAAAAAACAAAAATATAAAATATAAAATTACAAACATCAATAATTAATTAATTAAAAATAAATATTATTAAAAAAAAAAAAATATAATTAAAAAAAAAATATATAAATAAAAAACAATTTAAATTGTCTTAAACTATATAGCAAGCAATAAATAGTAGAAGAAAAAATAAAAACAAAAAAAAAAAATATAATTAAATAAATATAAAATCAACGGGATTTGTTACGTCAATTTTTAAAATATATATTTAATTCTATTATATATAATAAAAAAGATAAATTAATAAAATAGTATAATAAAATTTTTTTAAATTAATTAAATAAACATTAAAAAAAAAAACTGTTTTTAATAAATTAAAATCGTAAATTTATGAAAAAGAAAATATTAAACTCAAAGTACGATAATATTAATAAACAGTTACTACGTTTATAATGTTTGAATTTTATTTTTTTTTTTCAATAAAATTTTTTAATTCTTATCTTTTTAATTTTTTTTTCAAATATTTACACCATAGTTGTTTAAATTATAATTCAAATTACTAAATTTTATAAACGTATACATATACATATTTAAAATTTTTTTTTTAATTAACTTTTTAATTTAAAAACATTTCATTTCTATTAAGATTAATTGTTTGCTTGTATTTTAATTTTCGTACTTTGAGTTATTCATAATATATAAAATACTTTAGTTAATTTTTTTTTTTTAATTAGTTTTTACAATTAAATTTGTTTTTTACTTTTCCATAGTATTATTAATTTTTTTTTTTTTTTTTATTTATTAATTATATATAAAAATCCATTTTTATAAAATTTTTTAATTATAATAAAAATTAATTATTAAAATGAAATAATTAAAAAAACAAAACAACATTTAATTATTATTAAATTAAAAAAAAAATATAATATTAAACCACTTTAAAATATTTAAAAGAATTAAAAAAAAAAACTATAATAATAAAAACACATAAATTAAAACTTATATTAAATATACAAACATTCATTTTAAAGACATTCATTTATATAAAAAAAAAATAAATAAAAAACAGTATTTATATATAAATATATATCATTAAATTTAATAAATAAAAAAAAAAAAAATTATATAAAAAAATAATTATAAACACCAGTAGTTAAAAAATTGAATGCTCTTTATATTTAAATTTTAAAACAAACAACCCAATAAAAAAATTAAAAACCGTAAAAAATAAACATTATAAATAAAAATTATAATATAATATAAAATTTGTAGTAAAGAAATATTTAAATCAAGAGTCAAAAAAAAAAAAAAAATAATAATAATAAACAAAACAAAGAAAAATAAAAAAAAAAACAAACAATTTCATCACAAATTGCGTTTTATTCATTCTTAAATTTTTCAAAACAACAAAACAAAATTATAATATAAAAAAAATTAAAATAATTAATAAATTAAAAAAATAAAAAAAAAAAAAAACACAAATTAAATTATAAAAAATATAAAAAGCGAAAAAAAATATACAATGTTTTTAAAAATAATTTGATCCATTTAATATATATATACTTATATAAATAAAAAAAAAAATCAATTCATACAAAACAAAATTTACCCTTGTTTTTATTTTAATTTATAGTTATTTATTTTATTATTAACTTTAATTTTTATTAAATATTTTATTATAAAAATTTATTTAATTAATTTATAAAATAAAAAAGTATTTTATGTAAAAAAAAAAACAGTGTTCATCTGGATAAAACAACTGTTTATTACTTCAAAAGGCAATTAAATATTTTAATTATATTCAATTATATCAGAAATAAATTTTGTAAATTAAAAAAAAATCTATATTAAAATTTTATTATTTGTAAACTTTACATACAATTTATTTCATAACACAAGAAAATTATTATTTACAAGATTTACAATGGCAAAAAGCAATTTTAAATCGATTTTATTAAAAAAAAAAAATGTTTTAAATTATATATTTTAATAGTAAATAATACTTTTGATTTTCTATAAAATCAACAATTTTTCTAATTTACAAAAAACTATAATTAAATAAAAGACTAATCTGAAACAATTCAAATGTATCGAATCAAATAAACGATTCGATGTATCGTTTCACCTCTATTTAAAATTAACACATCTGACATTTCTGAAAGACAAGAGATTTGACACGATCAAATTTTTTGTTTATATTATTTTATTAATGTCAAAATAAGTTTTTTAAAATTGCAAATTATCCAATGCATTTTAATTTATGTATGTATGTTGTAAGCAAGTTGTAATCGTAATTTCATCTCTTTAGTCTCTGGACTAATTTCATTTTACCAATATATAATAATATTTTAATTCGTAAACAACTGATTAAACTATTTCATATTTTTAGCAAATATATTTTTAATAATTTTTTATTTCATATATTATAATTATTATAATTGAAAATCTAAACCATTTTGTTTTGTATTTAATAAATTGATTATTAAAATTTTATATTATTTTTAAATTATCTTTTGTTTTTTTTTTTAAACCTTAAATTTTTATTAAAATTTTTAAAAATATTTGATAAATTATATTAACGAAAAAAAAAAAATGTTTTTAATAATAATAATAATAAAAAAAAATATATATAATTATATAATCATATATTTGTATATACATATAAACGAAATGATTATTGGTTTCATAGATGCACGTATATTTTGATAAACACAACGCAAATAGTAATTTAAAAAATAATAAAATAAAAAAATAACTAAATAATTAAATAAAAATAAAAAAAAATAAATAAAAATAAATATTAAAAAATAAAAAATATAATATAGTAATTAAAAAAACAATAAAGAATAAATTATAAACAATCTAAACTTTAAAAAAAAAAAAAATGAAAAAATATGTAAAGTTGTTCGATTGAATCTTAAAAAAAAAAATATTTGTTGTTTAGAAATTAAAAAAAAATAAAAAATGTAAAAAAAAATAAATGAAAAAAAAAAAAACATTTATAAACAAAAACCAAAAAAAAAAAAATGAAAACCGTTGTTGTTTTAGTTATAAGCAGTAAAAAAAAAAAGAACAAAAAAAAAAAACATAAAAAAAGAATTTTGTAATATTTTTTGTGTTATAGCAATAATGTTGGTATAAAAAAACGTATTTATTATTATTATAACAAAACAAAAACAAAATATAAAATCCAAAAAAAAAAAATTTTTAAATTAAAAACAAAAAAAAAATAAAAAAAAAAAATAATAAAATTAATGAATTTTAAAAACAGAGAAAATGGTTTGATGATAAAACAAAAAAAAAAAAAAAACAAAAATGTATTCAAAAACCAAAAGAAAAAATTATAAAAAAAAAAATTAAAGTTAGAAAACAAAAAAAAAAAAAATATAAAAATTATTAGAAAAAAAAAATAACCTGAAAACTAATAAAATAAAAAGTATTAAAAAATGCATAAACTTATCAAAAACCTACTCAATTTCATGTTAACATTAAAGATAAATAAAAAAAAAAAAACATATAATTAATAATTTAAATATATAAAAATAAAGGTATTGTTTAAAAAAAAAAAAAAAACTAGTTTCATTTTAAAATTAATTTTCCAATTTTATTCTTTTATTTTCGTTTTTAATTTCAATTTTCTAACTTTATTAATTCCAAAAATATCCTGACTTGATCTAGGGAAGGGAGGCGAGAGCAGGTCTCTCTACTTCAATTTTTCTTAAATTTCCGAAATATGAAGGAAACAATCTTGGAAGACATATGATACGTACCCAAACACCACTTAATTTTTGAAATCAACAACAAGACAATAGAATAGTTCCAACGGGCTGTAAGTTTTTTTTTTTCTGCGTAAGACAAAAGTAGAAATTTATTTAAATTTAATCAAATTTGGTACAAATTTAGTCCTACACATCAAAAACATATCATTTGATTTGTCATTTTATAAAACGTCAAAATTTAGAACTGCTCAATACCACCTTAACCTTACTCAAAATTAAATCTTTCTATCTTTATTCATTTTAAAGAGATGCTTCAATTTTTTCCAAATCTAAAAGGAACAAATATAAACAGAATAGAACACAACACCCATGAACCAATTCAAATCAAGTTAATATCTCTATTAATTTCGAAGATATGCTTTTAAGTCTTGGGAGGTGTGTGGGAGGTACACGAATCTTCACTCTAAACTTAAGCACAAAATGTACATATATAGAAGAAACACTTTTACACCAAATTTTGAAAATCTCGGTGATATGCTTTTTTGCCATTCGTTCAATAGGAAGCTTCCAGAATCCATACCAATGAAGCAATTTAACCCATTCGCAATTCTAGTCTTATTTTCACCATTAGTAACCTACAATATTAATATTTAAACCTACAGTAAAATTTTTGGGTTTGCGCGTTAAAATTTAAACTAGAAATACTCTGTTTTTATTTGGAAATTTGAATAATATTATTGGATTGGAATATATTCAGAGTTAAAAGTGTGGTGTCTATTTCATCCAACAGGTTATTTGATATTACTCAAAATTTTTTTTTTAGCTCATTTCATCATTTTGTTTTTTAACAGTAATTCATCAAAAAATTTCTTGAAAGACATCGATCAATATTTGATTGAAATAATATACGAATAAATATAATATACATATCTATTTTATCTCAGAACGCTCTGAACAAAATGAGCAAGCTCTGAGCAGAGCATGAACAGAGTACGCTCAGAGCGTTCAGATTTAATAAAAAAATACGATTTGAAAAACTGTCATTTTTATTTTAGTTACGTTTTAAATTGTCAAAAAATTAAATTAAATTGTTAAAATAAAATTAAAAATGGATAACTTAAAATAAACTAAAGATTTTGACTTTTATTTTACAAATAAAATCTTAAATAAACGTCAGAATGTCTTTTGTATTTTATTTTGCACAGCCGTGCTCGATATATTTCAACTGAACACGCAGAGCACGCATTGAGCGCGCTCTGATTTAAAAAATTCATTACCTTATGTTTAGTTTTTATTTTGGTGTGGTTTTGAAGTTGATTTGTTTGTTGTGCCTTATTTTTTTGCTAACACGCACAAAATTTATAATAATTTTCAATTTTAAAAAGTGTGAAGCGTTGCTATTCTTCATATATGCTTACCTTATCAATATTCAATGGTTTCTCATTTGAACATCGTCGCAACTAGCGCGTGTAACTGCATTAGCGTCATCAAGGCACGTCAACAGAAAAACTTTTTCTAGTGTCATCGAGTTCTACGAATGACATATTTAAATTTGACAAATGGTTTTATTTTTTTGTCAGTTGATTTAATTCAAATTCAAATATTCTTGTCAAATGACAGTTGGTTGATTGTTTGATTTGTTTATAAATTTTAAAAATAGAATTTTTCAATTTAAAATAAAAAAATATATAATAAAGTATCAACTGATGGAGTAAAAAATACATATTTTTTGGATACAAACGAAAATATTAAAACCCAAAAACTGAATATGTATATACGAATATTTATTATAATATTAAAAGAGCAAAAGCAACCACTCACTTCCATAAAACGAATGAGTTATTGATGAACGTCACAGAAATTAATATTTACTTTGGTTTGAATTTAATAGTTTATGTCTAGAAATTAGCTTTATATTGTTATTTATTACCAATCCTTTCATTTTAGTATTGTATTGTTTAATTCATTATATATATACATACATATATATATATATATATATACACATATACGTAAATGTAATATGCATTGGATTAAAAGCCGGTTAAAGTAGTCTATAAAAAATATTTAGAATCTTTTTATAAAGCAAATGCTTCTTTAAAGAATATTCTGCATTAAATATATAATTTATTAAATGTTTAACATTACAATGCAGTATGTAGGATTATAATTCACCGGAGTGGTGCCGCGTAGTTAGAGACATTTGTAGCGTATTAAATATTAACGATGAGGGATCTAGTACTATAAAAAAAGCTAACAAATAAAGATATACAGCTATGTGATTTCGAATGTTGAAATTGTCAATACATTTTGTTGTTACGCTTAATATATTTTGCATTATAAAATTCAAATAAAATATAAATATGCATGCATATATATAAAACCTACAAATTAACAACTCAATAAAAGTTCAAGTTACCTGATTCAATTTTTTTTATTGTAGACGTCTAGTAAGTAAACAATGCCGAATGTATACTACATTCCTAGTATCTAGTTGTTAATTATATATCAGAATGAAACTATTTGTGTTAGCATAAGAATTTTATGATTTTAGCAAATGAGTTAATAGCAACCATTGATTAATCCAATTTTTAAATTTGTTCAAATAATGCGGTGTAACTTTAATTTTATATTGTTTTTTTTCCCAGTTTTTTTTTAATTAGTAAAGCGATATTCCACTTTTTTTTTTTTTTTTAAAAAGTAAATTTAAAAAAAAGCATTCTAATAAATATATAATTTTAATTAAATTTAATATGAAACCAAATTCCTTAATACTAAAATAACTTAAAGCTGCACTTCACCTACAATTTCATGTCGTATTCTTGGAACTTCTGGCTAAAATTTGAGTAGAAATCAAAGAAACAGTCTGTGAAATTTTGATTATTTGAAAATTGATTATATACGGAGAAGTAAAAGGCTATGATCAAGAAATTAATTCAAAATCATTATCACAACTAAATATAGACAATTTTTGGGGAAGATTAAATTATTTAATTAAAAACAATATGATAATCAATTCAAAGTTATAGAAATTTTGAGTAAAGCACAAGTTGAAATATTTTTATCTTGTTTTCAGTGTTTTCAAATTATTTTATATTGTTTTCTATATTAGGTCCTTTTGAGAGCAAAAAGCAAAACCACAATTATTTTAATTGCATTAATAAAACTTCTTTTCTTCAATATTTGAACAAAAAATTAAACTGTTTTTTATATATAATATTCATTTTTATTACTTCTCATACATATCAATAATAATAATTATAATAATAATAATGATATTCCCCAAAATATTTCCTTTATTTATTACTTAAACTTATATAATAATAAAGATATATATTTTTTTATTTTTTGTATTTATTTTTTTTATTTAATTATAATTTAACTTAAACTATTTTTATAATATGAATTCGGATTATATTATGCAATCAAACTTAGTCTTCATTAAATAACATATTTTCAAAAGTTTAGACCGACTTAATCAAAAAAAAAAAAAAAAAACAGGATATTAACACTTTTTAATACAAAACGTTGATCCAAATATTTTGAAAATTAATTTTTTTAAAGTAAAATAAATAATATACCGAACTCATGCATTTTATAATATTTATATTGATGATGTAATTTAAATGTTTGATAAAAAGTAGTTATAAAATTGTATTAAGGTAAATATATTAAATGAGAATGCAAAGTTTATTAACTTTTTTAATAATTTTTAAATGACATTATATGTGAACAAATATATTTTATTAATAATTGAAAAAAAATTTAATAATATGTATTAAATATAGAATATATATTAAAATTTATTTATGTTTTTATTGATATTTAATTATATTTAGTTTATATAAATTTTGTATAAAATTGCGTCCCACCCATAACTTTCATTTGGTTTTTTTCTTTTTTATTTGTAATTCATATTTTACTTTCTATTATTTAAAATAAAATATATATGTTCACTATATTTAATTTTGAACTAAATTAAATTTTTAAGAAACATGTAAATGTAATTTGAATATTTTCAAAAATTAATATACTTGAATTTATACAGTTGTTAAGAACTAATAAACTTTATTTAACATTTTATATTAATTTTACTTGACAAATATGAATTTCTCAACTTGTAAAGAAAAACAATTTTTTTAAAACAGAGTATAAATTTATATTTCATTGCTTTAAAAAAATATTTTGAATGTGAAAAAGTTATAAATATTTAAACAATACTTCATTTTAAATTTTGTTTTATTTAAAAAAATTATCAACACTGGAAATTTTTTTTAAACGATAAAAATGATTAATTCGTATGTTTTTTTCAAATCACAGATTTTTGTGAGTACTTATGAAACGCAATTTATATAGATCACTAATTAAATAAAAAAGAAAAAAAGTGCCATGAAATATTCATTATTTATACTCTTTTTTTAAAATTCACATTTATTTTATAATATGTTCTATTAACTTTTCAAGGCATTTCATGAAAATGATTTTGTTTTGTTTTTTTTTCATTTTTAGAGCATACATAATTATAAAACAAAAAGTAGTTTGAAAAATAAAATTTAATAAAGATAAAGAAAAAATTAAATTTTATAGTATTGCATAAGGTGTACTTCAAATTTTTTTATGTATTTCGAATTTTACCGGGCACATAATTTTTATCAATAGTGTTTTCTTGTAAAAACATATGCAAACATTTTTCATTTTGAGCCAATGGATGTCCTGCTATTTTATTTATAAATGCTTCTAATCCTTTTCTTCTTTCTTCAATAAAATTTTCATCAAATATACCATCATCACCACGAAAAGGCATTTGCCTTTTCCAAGCTTTACCAGGTAATGGAGGTACAACAATCTAAAAAATAAAATTAAAATTCAATTAAATCAATGTTTAATTTATTTAATAAATTTAATATTTTACCTTACTATCACGTTCTAGTTCGTTTCGAAGCCATTCAAAATCACTATATCTACGCCTTACACTTGATTCTTTAATTTTAAATACTGGTAGATTCGTCTAAAATATAAAAATTATTATAAAAATTTTTTTTAATATACCTAATTAAATTTAAAAATTAAATTGTTTTACAAAAAATAATAATTAGCATTTGTATGTTTTAGATAGCGAATCGATAGTTTATATTTAGTAATATAAGTTATTATCAAAATTGCGCTGTATAATTTCAACAAAAAAAAATTTTGCTTGTTTTCATTAATATAAATCTTATTTAAATAATTTTTAAAATAGTTTAAGTCCAAAGTTTTGGAAAAATATTTATTAAAAATAAATAAACGTAATCAATCAATCAATAAAATTCTAAAATTAGGAGTAAAATTATTATTGCCCTCTATTTTTTGTTAGTTTTAGACTATGTAAATATTTTCTTATTTTATTTTTAATTCTATCAATTTATAAAATATATTTCACAAACAAAATTATGATAATTTAATTAAGTATATTTACTTAATATCAGAAAAAAAAAACTTCATATTACATGTTTTACATTTGTTTAAATGTATGTATTTAAAAATTATCGCAAATTTCAAATTTTTCAACAAAAAAAAATAACATGGTATACTTAATTATGTATTTTAAGTAAAATTATAATTATAAAATTAATGAATCATTACTACACTGTTAATTTTTTTTGCATACATTTTTAATGTTTTACTATTTTTTTAGTTTATATTTTTTTTTTATTTTTTATTCATTCTTAGTTCTTACCCTCATTCGTACTTCATAATCAGTATATCGTTTTTTGCCAGCGGTCATAGTATTCATAGGATTGACAACATCAATTTCAAGAAAATTTGCTGGAACTGCATACGCATCATCCAAAGTCTGCTTTTTAACATTAAGACGTCTTGTTGCGTCTGCTGTACCATCTGATTCTACCATCATTTTGTTAACTTAACTATTTATTTGAAAAAATTCAAGTTGTACTTCAAAGGCAATTTTATTATACTTCCGACAAATGATACCCGATGCAATTTTTTCCTTCTAGAAGTTAAATGCACCTTTCCTTATAATTTTTACTTTTTACAATAAGAAATTTAATTTGGCTAGATATTCTGATGAACAATTAAAATATTTTCAATTGAGGATTTTTATTATTTTAGAAATGTACAATCTTTTTACAAAAGAAATCACAATTTGCTGATAAATAGCTAAATACCGTCACTCCCCCAAAAAATATTAAAAAAATCCAACCATTAAATTTGTTAAGCACTTTCTTTGTCAAAATGACAATTAAAATAGGGGAATAAAATATATTTTTGACTTATGTGTAACGCTATCTATATTGTTGGTGGCAAAAATCTAAATTAATAATGGTATAAAATTTGAATACAGACAATTAAAATTATGACCGATAGAGTATCCTTATAAATTGATAGTTGCAATTCAAATTTAAAAATTTAAATATTGAATGTCGCCTTTATAAAAATTTTAATTTCCCATCGGTTGGCTAATAAAATACCACGTTCACACGTTCTGGGAGGTTTTATGGAAAATTTTTTATGAAAAAAATTGGACATTTTAAAGAATGACAGGTGGTGATGTATAGCGCAAAGGATTTTGAGGTTTAGGAAATGGCTATAGTGATCAGATGTGATTAACAGAATATAAGATAATCATTAATAATTATTATATAAACTATTCACGTTACATTACGAAATTAATTGGAATTTAAAATGAATAGCATTTCTAGAAATAAATCCCCCAAAAGTCGAAATATAATTTTTACATTATAATTCTAGTAATTATGTATTTAAATAAACAAAAGAATATTATGAAAGTCTTTTTGAAAAAAAAAAATTATTTTATTTGCATAAATTAAAGGTTAAAAAAGAATAACTATTATAAATTTTATTTTCTTTTTTGTTTAGGCTGAGGAGTATCCCTTTCAGAACTAGATTCTGAATCAACAATGGCTGTTTGTTTTCCTCGGACATTTCTGCCCACCCTTCTAGTTTTTTCATTCTTCTTTTCCACCATGTTCTTGTTTCGTATTGGAGCAACTTCATTTTCATCACTACTACTACTTGAATTTTCAGAGGACGAGTTTTGACGATTTCTTGATGATTTGCCTTTATTCCCAAATTGTTTTTTAGTACTTTTCGGACCATTTTTAGATTTGACAGTATTGGTTGTTGCACGAGATTCTGCTGTTTCACTACTGCTTTGAACTTCTGCATTCGTATCTTTTACTTCTAAACATTCAGCTAAACGCGCTTCAAATTCTACCACAGCATTTTTTAATTCTTGTTTAGCTAATTTTGATGTATTTGCAACAATTAATTTAAAAGAATTATACACTTCATCAACTTGAATCTTATCCTTAAAATGTTGTATGTTATCTGTTAATTTTTTTATTGTTTTTTCTGTATAGTTAAGTAAACTTAAACAATATGCAATATCACGCCATTGGCGTTCTTCGTGTGTTACTGAGAATCTTAAACATAATTTTTCGACTAAACTTTCAACTTGACGATCTTTATGTATTAAATTTAATATATATTTCATTATTGTTCTGTATTTTTCTTCTTCAACATTTAAATTCACATCGCTTAACTTGGAAATAATATCTGGTAAAACATTATATAAAATATTTGATTTATGTGCAATTTCTTTAAAGAACTGTTTTGTTATATTTCTAATATCTTCATAATCATCAACAATACATAGAGCTAAATCAGCTATTTGACCTTTGACACGAATCATTTCATGTAAAATTAAATGACTTAAAATTTTAACAGCAGTTAAACGTAATTCATTATCTGTTTCATGTAAAATTGCATATAAATGACCTGTCCAAGGCTCCAATACATTTGGAAATCGGAATGTTAAATCTGACAATCCAATAACAATATTACATTTTATTTTAATATTTTTTGTTTTTGTTAAAATATTCATTAAAAACGGCATATATGTTTCACAAAATTTAGAAGAAACCGACATAAATCGAACTAAAGCTAAAGTTGAAGCTTGTTGCAAAATTTCGTCATTATATTTTCCAGGATGTTTACATATTTCAACAACAAGTGGTATAAGTTTTGGAAGAATACCATTTTTAGCATAGAGCATTTGATCTTCGCATATATGTGTAATTAATTCAGCAATACTATCTTCTGCTGTGGCACCAACCAATTCTTCATTTGGCTAAAATATAAATATTTTTTAAAATGATAACTTATATTTTATATTTTTTTAAATACTCACTTCTTGCTGTGGTTCTGCTGCAGAATTTGTTAATCTTTTTAAGGATTCACTTGCAGACATATCCATATTTAAAGTTTTACGTTTAAAATTATTTATATGATTTTTCTTTTTTTTTTGGTTTTTAAGTTCTTCTTTTAGCTCTTGTCTTAGTTTCATGTTATTATAAACGTCAATATCTAAGAAAATCATTTCTTTCATAGTTGCAAAGCCAACCACAAATATTAAACGTGTAACTAAGAATACCGGAATTGTTAATTTTCTTGATTTTTGGGTTAAGTTCTCTTCTTGGGTAAATATTTGTCCTACTGGAGGTTGAGATAACATTTGACTTGATGGTATTTCTACTTTATTAATTTGAATTCCTTGGAATTTGCCTTGCAAGATTTTTATCTTTCCATGAAGATCAATAATCAAATTTTGACATATGACATCTGGAGCTTGTGCCAAATGATAAAGAAATTCTAAAGTTTTTGTGGCTATGCTATCGAAATCGTCTATTTTTGGCTGAAAGAAGAACTTTTTAAAACAATCCAAGGCTTTTTGAATTAACGGATGATTCGCATCATAGCGTTTGTAGTATTTTGAACGGGATTCTGATGGAACAGAATTTAACAAAAATGATAAACATCCAACATAAATTCTGGGATCTTTCATTGCACTTTCACCAAAACCAATAGTTTCAATAACACTAATGTTAGCAGTAGTTATTGTTGATTTAGCATTAGATGCTAAAATTAATAATTGTAAGGCCTGTCTAGATTCATTTTCTGTTGTGCCGTCTATTTTAAGAGTTAGTCTTTCAAATAAAACTTGAATAATTTGTAAATCAATATCATCAGTATCAACCCACTCTTTAATTAATACTTCCATTGCAATGTATTCACCATAATTGAGTTCTTCAAATAACGAACAAAGGTTTTTTACAACTTTAACGGCATGTGCTCTGTAAAAACAGAAAAACTGTAACGATTGCAAAAGATATCCAAATTTTTTTTAATCTTACCTTCCTTTTGTATCTGTTGTAAACAAAACTTTTTTGTAAGCATTTGAACATGCATCACGCTTTTCTTTGTCACTAGACCAAACCAAATGTAACATTCTTCTCATACCACTTTCTGTGCCTTTAATACCAAATAAATATCCAGTTGTAAAAAAGTCTACTGCTTCAAAAACATCGCTATTGATTTTGGAAAGTAGCATTTCTTGTATTTTTGGTAAAGCTCCTGTTATAATTTTTGAAAATTCTATTGAATCCGTTAAAAACTTAACAGTATTCATTTGGGTTTCAAAAGTCTCATTCTGAAATATGTTGAAACAATTATATATTATGATTAAACTATTATAACTTTTTTAATAATTATTATACTTACAATATCGTTATTAACTCCAGTATTTATGAAAAGATAAGATTTTAATAATGCTAAATAGTAAGCACATTGTTCTTCAAATTTTAGCGACAACCTTAGAACAAATAAATTTGGTTTTTTATTTTAAAATAATTATTAGTTATTAGAACTACCATTCAGAATTTCCTGCAATATGATCTGCTTGCTTAGCCAAGATGACAGCGTCCCTATATTTTTTGTCCAATATTAAGGTGGCAATTTTTTTCACCATATTTTCATATTCTTCTTGAGTATTTTGTAACTCTCCAGAACCTTAAAGTTAAATTAATTAAAATAACAAAAAATAAAATAGCTATCTTACTTTTTGATAAAACATCTTCAATTATTGGAAACAAATCGGGAATAATTTTTTCCCAATCCTGTTCTACCTCCGCTAGTTTTTTATTTTCTTCAACAAGCACATCCTTCAATTTTTCCAGATTTCCCAATTCTTCTTCATATCTTTTTTGCAATTCAACAAGTGTTAACTTTGCAGAAAATGGATTGTTTTCCAAAAAAGATTTTAGTAATGCTACAGCACTTTTACGAACGGTGGAAGTTTTATCATCAAGTCTACCAACAGCTTCTTGTAAAACTCTATGTTGATAAGCTAATGGAACAGCATTTTGTTCTTTCATATGATTCCAAATTTGTAGAACTTTGGAGCGAACATGAGCTGAAATATCTTTCATATGCTGCAATAAATTATCTAAAAATTCATCTCTTATATCTTTCATTTCTTCTGAAAGATCCTCTGAAGTTAATTCAATTATAATAACATCTCCCATCATTTGTAAAACACAGTTTCTAAGAACATGAGATTCACAATTTAATAATTCATCACAAACTGCTGACAAATGTGGAATCATTAATTTAGGTGCAATAGCTCCTAATTCACTCAAAAATGTGCTAAAGAATCTAGCAATTTGTGAATCACCTGAATCTGTACTTAAAGTTTCAACAATATCTTTCAAAAGAACCTGAAAAACTGTTGTAATTCCAAATTCTTCATGAAGTAATAGAAGACCATTGGCTGTTGGAATTAAAGATTCTTCACTGTTCCTGAGAATTTGTAAGATTTTTATTGGAAATGTCAATGCATGATTATATCTCTTAATTGCTGTCCCAAGAATTTGAAAAACAGTATCGCTGGTTTTATTTTTATTCGAGTAAATTTCAAGTGTCCGATATGATATATCACATATCAAACTAAAATAACAAATTGTAAATTAGAAAATTAATTTGATATTTTTGAAAAATGATTAACAAACTTTATAAAATTTTCTTCTGCTACTGGAGGATCCCAAAGCTTTTCTAATGAAAGTTGTAAAAAGTTATACAGTTGAACTAAAAATTTAAATCTTTTTTGATCCCAATCCTGGCCCTCAAACACATCTAAATTTGCCTTCTTTGTTTTTTTAATTTGCTGAGATTGCGTTTGTGATACAACGTAATCTAAACATTTGACTGTTCCAACCAATAAATAAATACTCATTTTAGTTAAATTCAAATACGAATTTCTTTCTTTCATCCATTCGTTACTACTAAGTAAAGTGGACAATTTAGTCCCTAATTTATCAACCGTTAAATAAAGTAAATCAAAAGCTCTTAATAAATGGATCGTTGATAAGTTTTTTGAATTTTCAATTACAGAAAAGTATGTATCAAAATTATCAAAAATATAAAATGGGTCCCCAGTTAGTGCCGCTTGTTTGCATTCTAAATTCAAATTGTTATTTATAATCTTTTTTATAATTTGCATTTTAATAAGATTGAAAGATAACTTACGCTTAAGTTGTTCAGGAATTTCTCTAGCATCATAAACTTGCTTAACGTAATATATGTCCCTTTGGGAATTAAGAAGTTCAGCATTTGAAACCGGTATTACAAAAGAAAAATTTTTCATTGTCATCCTCAATATTTGTTTTCTTTTTTTTTTATATAATAAAAGTCTTTAGTTAATAATAAAACTAAATAAAATAAAATTTACATATGAAATCCGACTAATAAATTGTTTTTATTTTCGCCGTTACAACAATATTTAATATTAAACAAAAATGACGCTTAGTTTTGACAGCACTTCTATTTAGTTTTTTATTTTGAAGTTTAACTGACAGTATTGACATCAGCGCTTTTAAAATATTTTGCGGTAAAATTAAAAAGTTCAAGAACAATGAGAATTAAATCGCATAATCTATTCTATATGAAAATTGATATAAAATGTTACATCGAAAATATAAGAAAAGAATTTCTGTTTACATGTTAGATCGAGTTGATTATGTAAAAACATTTAAAATAGTAAGTACTGAAAAAGTTTGTAAGTCGCAGAAGAAATAAGTATTTTGTATTAAAAAATAAAATTACTAAAATTAACATTTAGCTACCTAATTACAAACGAAACGTGTTATATGTTCGATGTGAAATATGAAATTTCTTTAATTTTGTAATTTTTATGAAATTATGTAATTGTAAGTGCATGAACCATAAATAGGGTTACCATATTGTTTTTTGAAAAAAGAGTACATTTTGTTTTTTGTGAAGGAGATGAGATCCCTTAAATGCAAATCCTCATCGGAAAACGACAACTTTATTTTTGAAAACTTAAAAACAAATGATAATATAGCAAAATTAAAATATGCATTTATTTATACATTCATATTAAATATTAAGTAATTAGAAAGTATTAAGTAGTTAATAGTTATAAATATTATAATGAAATAAAATTAAATTCAACATTTATACAGCTTTTTTTCTGTAAATAAATTATAAATAAAAATACTATTATAAAACAAAATTAAATCGTCAGTTAAAATTTTAGTTATGGTTCAATGTAACTATAAAGATTCGATTTATTTTAAATAGGTTTATATTTTTCATTACTGCGGACTGCAGCTAATAAAGTTTTATTTTCAAGACAAAATTCATAAAATTTTAATTGAACCATAACTAAATTTTTAACTGATTCAGGTAACAGTCTATTTCTTTCTTTGGTCAAAATGACAAAAGAGTACAAAAGTACTGACCCCAAAAAGAGTACTTGTACTCTTAAAAGAGTACGAATGGTAACCCTAACCATAAAGCACTATCGTGTTTTCATAAATATCTAAAAAAAGTTTATAATATTTCTTGAAATGCGTGTTTTCAAATATAAGCACATAAGGGTTACACTCTGACAAATAACATTAGAACATTTTTCAAATCGAATGAATGCAATTCGCAACGAGACGTCGTTTTCATTATGAGAAAACTCAGTATAGTAAAATCGAAAAGAAAGTAAATTATTAAACTAATAATATAAACGAAAAATCATTCAAACATCAATTTAAATCTAGCATTGCAAACAGATCAGTCACGAAATTTACAAGAGTTATTCATGTTCGCTTTTGATGTTATACGTCAAAAAGTTCGACCGACCATAAATTGTTCAAAGTGTTCCATTTGTTTAGGAATAACCGCTGAACTAATATCAGCGCGATCTATCAGTCGCAAGACCGACTGAAGAAAATTCAAATTTATCTAAGCTTCCGATACACGATGGACCGGGTTTTAACTTGGTACACGAACTTGCGAAGTTGAATCGTGTATGGGCAAGTTGAAAGACCATTTTGAAGGTTGAAAAGTTGGTTGGAAGATAATCAAAAAATTTTGCATTTTTGTGGGAGGAGTCTTTGGTTTGCATTAGAGTTGTATCGTGTCGTGTATGGGCAAGTTGAACAACTTTAATGTCATTTTGTTTTCTTGTTTTTCGTTTTTTTCATTTTTTTGACACGAAAGATCGTTGAGATATTCCGATTTGAAAAAAAAAAAAAACTGTAATGTAAAAAATAAAAAATATTTAAGTAAATAATTTGAAATAATTATAAAATTAAGTTAGAAAAATGCTTTAAAATATAAAAAAATGTTAAATATCATAATTTTAGAAGAAAAAAATTAAATAGGTAGAATTATATATTTAAATAAAAAACTGTTAAAAATTCAAATTTAAAATTATCAGATTCTTTTGACATTTAACATATTTTTCAAAACAAAAAAAAAAAATTTTACGATTGTTCGATGGTAGGTTGAATAGTGTATGGTAAGGTTTGTAAACATGCCCGCGTATCTACCAAGTTGAAAACCCGGTCCATCATGTATGGGATGCTTAAGAAATTCCAATATCATAGGGAGCAAGATATATTGGATCAGTTCAAGCAAGGTTGCGTAGAGCTAAAAGAAATTTTCTGAACTGATTCAAAATGTGAAATGTCTTATTACCCTTACTATAAAGTATAAGTCTATATGTATATACAAATTTAAGGTAATGGATTAGAAAATTCTTTTGACCAACACCAACGCATAATTAATTCATGTGTTGAATTAATTAGTTATTAGGTACCTGCCATAGTAAATATGAAAGGATCCGGTAGTTCTAACCCCAAAAATCACGGTTTTAAATATTTAGACTCATCGTGTGTAGTTCTTTCGTGAAAATGTTTTTATATACTTTATTATTATGTTATTATTATATTATCATTTATGAATATATGCAAATGTAAATATTTATAATTTTTATCAACAAAAATTAAAATTACTTATCAAATAATAACAATAATTTATGTAATTTTTATTTTAAGTAAAAAATAACCCGTTAACCTAATAATTTGTTTCTTTTTATAATCTCTTTTTAAAATCTTTCACAATATTAAACATTTTTTTTAATTAAAAGTTTACTAAATTCCTTATGATTTCATCAATTTATACAAGAACAGACAATTTATTTGTTAAAATTAAATGAAGTGAACTCTCATGGTTCAATATTTTCTAATATCCAATCAATGTACTCAGAAACTTTGGTGTAAACCCCAGCCCAACCTTCTAATGCACATGGTGAAGGACCATATGATACGACTCCTGCTATAAAGTATTTTGGTGGTATCGTTTGATCTTGAGCGATTAATGGACCACCAGAATCACCATTGCATGTGTCTGTGCCTTCAATACCACCAGCGCATAACTGTTTATCCGTTATTGTTATTTTGAAGTCAGAGTACTTAGAGTTACATACATCAGATTTAACAATTTCAACACTTGCTTTTAATTTAATGGCACTTGTTTTAAAAGTTTCAGTTTTACCCCATCCAGAAATATCTAATTTATAATTTAAAAATGTCTGATTTTTTAAACTTTTATCTAAAGGAAGACAAATCGGTTTAATCCATCTGGTGTATTTAATAGAATTATTTAATCTTAATAATGCAATATCATTATATTGATTTGCAGAACTTGCATTATAATCTGGATGATAAATTGTTTTCTCTACAGCTAAATCAATATGTGGATCTGCACACTCTAGATTACCGTTTGTGTCTGTCATACAATCTATATCTTTAGTTTTATCCCATTCGCCTAATCGAGCACCACTTAGAGTATACTTTGGTGGTAATTTTCCGATTGTGCAATGAGCAGCTGTTAGAATATAACGATCGTTTATTAAACTTCCGCTACAATGATGACTCTTTTCGCCAGTGTCTACAAAAATAAAATATAATTTTAGTTTTAATTTTTTAGCATTAATAATATATGTATATATTATATATATAAAAAAATAATATTATTTGTTGTTGTTATTTGCTTTGTTCAGGATAAAATTGTTGTTAACCTTAACATCTTTTTAAAACAAAATAAAAAAGAATTTTAATTATTTTAAAAAATAATGTAATATTTATTTAAAACATTTATAATGTTACAGATGAATTAAATAAAACATAATTTATGGTTCAAGATTTTGCTGAATCCAATCGACATATGGACCAATTTTTGTATAAACACCAGGCCATCCCTCCAAACCACATGGACTTGGTCCGAATGAAACTAAACCAGCAAGATAATAATTATTAGGTTTTGATGTTGGATCAGTACCAATTAATGGACCACCAGAATCACCGTTACACGAATCAATTCCTTTAGCACCACCAGCACATAATTGTTTGTCTTGAAGGACAACATTTTTTGTAGAATACACATTATTACATGAAGATAATGAAACTGCATTAACTAGAGCCTTCAATTTTTTGGTACTTGGTAATCCTGATTCAGTTCGACCCCAACCGGCTACATCTAAAGCAATTCCAGTTAAATTACGACTTTGTAAGTAGTTTGAGACTGGTAAACAAATTGGTTTGATAAATCTAGAAAATGTTACAGGTTGTGATAATCGCAATAACGCTATATCATTTAATTGAGCTTTAGAATTTGCATTGTATTCTTCGTGTACAATAAATTTTTCAACTGGAATATCAACATGAGCATCAGCACATTCTTCATTATAATTTGTATCATAAACACAATCTGGATTTGATTGTGTATCATGTTCACCAAGTCGTACAGCATTTAAACGCCAGTCTTTGCTTATTTTTTTAATACAATGTGCAGCTGTTATAACATATCTATTGCTGATTAAACTACCGCCACAATGATGACCTGGTGAACCTACGGCTAAATGGAAAATAAATTTTCATTTTTTTTTTTGTTGAAAGCAATTATTAAATTTTATTTAAATTCATATTAAATTTAAAAGACACCAAGAACCATTAATAATTAATGTAACACAAATAAAAAACCAACATTTTAAATAACATTTATACCTAAGCAATAATAAAATAATTATTTAAAACCAAAAATAAAACAAATTATTTTTATATACACTAAATTAAAATACTACTTTTGTTAATTACTTTCATTCAAAACTTATTAAAAAAACTTTGCCTATTTTAATTAATTCAATTGCAATTTAACTTTGGACATAAAGATATCCCGCATTCATTCGGCATTTAATTACAAAACTAGTCTTTGTCTAAGTTAACAACGATCAGATTTTTAGCGCTTTTTTCGAGCATCTTATCTAAGGTAGATGAGGTTTTTTTTAAATCAAAGTACAAAATGTAATCAAAAGTTACCGTTCATATGATTGTCTCCCATGGTTTTTCTATTTAAGTTTATAAATGGTTTTATATAATTTCTTAATTATATTTGAAAAATTATTTATTAAAATATCATTTTAGTCGATAATTCTTGGTGATATTACTGTATCTCTAAAAGAAATCTTTAAATAAAATCAGATCAATTTAAAAATTGGTTGTATTTTTCAATTTTTCCCGCCACTTAACAGAGTTCCAGAAAATCTCTATTTTTTAGCTAGTCCCATTAAATTCAAGATCTGTTGCCACACAGACATTTGTATAAACCACGTCTAAAAGAGTTTTTGAGATTTTAGCAAATTAAGAACATTGAAATGAATTTATGGAATTGGGATGATTATCGTATTAAAAAGTACAATTAGAAAGTTTCTAGAAATATTGATTAAAATAATAAGTTTCCCACCTGGCCCCCCAATGTTTCAACAAAAAATACAAAATCGGAATAAAATTATCTTCAAAAAAAAAAAAATTGTGCTCTACCATAACCATTTTTCTAATTGTTAGTTAAAATCATTTAAATTTTGTAATATTTTTTCTTACTTTTTGTATATTCAATTAGAGCCATCCATGGAAATTCACCCAAATCAGTTTCTTTACCACCATAAATTTTTCCACTGACCGAAGCACATTGACCCGGTGATGGTAACAAATTAGAAGTATTTGGTCTTGGACCTGACTGTGGTCTAACAGGAGCTTTTGTTGTTGGTGATGTATCGGGCACTATTTCAGATGCTTCACAGCAAACCTTTACAAAATTATTTAATAATTAAAATTTTGAAAATTTAGTATAATTATATAGATTATGAAGTTTTCATTATTTACCAAAATGCCTCCATCATCTCCACACTGGCTATTTCTAAGATATACTAATTCTGAATAACTTAATTGATAAGATGCTTGTTTTTCAATTAATTGCCAAATGTTACGACAATCACGAATTCTAACACAACTACCTCGTCGTCTACTTGGTGTATAGCATGTACCAAAAGTTGCTGTACTCCTTGATGGAGTTTCTATTCCATCGTCTTCATCATCTTTTGGGAATACAATTTCTGTAATTGGAATAAATTGAAAATTAATTTTTAATTAAGTATTAAAATAATAAAAAAATATTATTTTCTTGACAAAATTTATAGAGATAATAACAATGTATTGTGTTTATAATTTTTTTTTTATTTAAATTGAATTTGTTATTTTGTAAAATATTAAAATATAGACAAAAAATAGAATTGTAAATATTGAAAATCTAAGACGTTTCTACATGTTATAAGGCCTAGTACTATCTCATGTTTAAATTGTATGTGAAATTTAATAAGACCAATTCTAATAACACAAATATAATATGACCCCCTGTTCCAACATGTACCTATGGTATATAAACAGGCTTTTTAGCCTAACAGTTGAACAGTTAGCGTAAAATAATTTTTTTGTTAAGTATTTTTTGCGCCAAAATTTTAAATTTCATTGAACTGGTATTAAAAATGGTAAAATTGCAAGAGTGTCCTGGGTGGATGACTTCACCTTCACTTGTGGATTAATTAGCCCAAATGTAGATTATTTGAAGACAAAAAGGGGATTACTATGTGATTTTGTATACAACGTATGGTATAAAATGTTTATTCAAAATTTAATATATATACTTGTATTATGACATATTATATATAAAAAAACTAGATTTTAAAGTACTAGCCGAAAGCTTCACCTTTTTTTAAAAGAATAAGTTTTCAAAATTAAATTTGGATTTATTAACACAATATAATTAAAGACCAACGACACATGTTTTACTGAGTTGTATTGATTAAATTCAGTGTCAAATCACACGTCAATTTTTAACTGCGATTAAAAAAAAAAAAAAAAAACATTTTATTATATTATAACATTAGTTATTGCCAAAATCATGTTCATCATTATCACTCAATCAATTTTTATCGATCAACAAAAATTTAAATCAAAATTATAATCACAGCATAATTAACACATGTAGATATAACTTTTGATTAAAATCGAAAGACTTAACATGATTAAAACTTTATAGAAAGCTTTTTAAGAAATAGGAACCATTCATACATATTTACATTTTATGAATGTTGAAAAAAAATAAACTAGTTTTTAAAGTTTAGTTAATAATTAAAAAAAAAAAAAAAACACAGAAAATAAATTAATTATATACCAAACGCTCTTATTTTTATTATTATTTTATTCAATGATGACGTTCATTCGATTTTAAAATTCCCATCAGCTTAATTTGAGATTAGGTTTATGATTCATTATTTTATTTTTATTTTAAATCATTTAATATCATTTAAAATAGCATAATTTTTAATCTGATTGTAAAATATATTTTACTTAATAATGAAGTAATAATTAATAATTAATTAAAGTATAAAATGAAGTAAATAACTAAATGTTGAATATACAAATGTATGTATTTATATTACTAGACAATATCGGGTATTAACCTGAAGAGTAGGTATATTTCCAATTTTTATTAGGTGCTAACTGTTGGCTAACACGCCTTTTTCTAGAATTGGTACATGTTGGAACTGGAGGAAATAGAAATGTACTGGACATATTATATTCTTATAATTAGAATTGATCTTAATGAATTCTATATACATTTACAATTAATACTAAAGTACTGGACTTCATAGCATTTAGAAACTTTTTAGATTTTAAAAGATGAATTTTGAATTTTGTTTCTAAAATTATTTTGTATTTGAGCTATGAAATTTAAATACTATATTGACGTCATCTATTATCTTATACAAGGATTAGTTATTAATAATTATTATTTAATTATTTAATTTTACAAATTCTGATGCATAAACTTAATACAATTCAACAAACCACAAATCTGTTTATAAATAAATATAAACAGATCTGGAGTTTGAAATCCAGAATTTAATTCCTTTTAAAGACAGGCGAAACAAAAAAAATATTGGATAAAATTATAATTATTAAATTAAAATTGTGTATTAACAAAATTTAACCATTTGACATTGTATCTCATGAAGTTCGAAATTTTTTATTAATTTAAATACGTTAATGTATCTACATATATATTAAGTGAATTGTGCTAAAGTCTTTTAAAAATTAGCTTCTATAAATTAAATTAATAAAAAACTTGAATTTTTTATTCTTATAAACAAAATAATTAATTAAAAAAAGTTAACAAAAGTTATATAAAAAATATTAGACATTAATTTGTTTGCGCTTGTTGTGATTAATCAGATTAATTCAATGGTAAAATAATATTTAACAAAGACTCATCATTTCATTATCATTAATATTATTGACAATCTTTATTTTTTTTTTTGAATGTCAAATTTTTTTTTTAATTCAACTGATGTTTTTTTTTTTTTTTATTATATTATATTTTTTTTTTTAAATATTATATTCTTTTTAATGAAAAGATTATTAATTATATATGTATGTTCAATTTTCAAATAATTTAAAAAAATCGATTTGTTGAAGAAACAACAATTTTTTTATACACTTTGTTAACTAATAAATTGTAAAAGCTGAAAGCAGTACGTCGCCGGTTGCGTTATTCGGCAGCGTCAATATAATTACATGTATTACAAATAGTTATTTTGACAGAACATATACATTGTTGTAAATCGTCAACAACCGGTTGTCTGTTTATCATTTTTTAATTGTAATCAAAAAGATCATAGAAAAAAATTTTTGAAAAACTTTTTAACTTATCCAGTTATCCAAACTGTCATTAAAACGCATGTTCGATGATGTTCAATAAATATGTACATGTGTCCTCTTTGATTATTTTGCAATTTTGGATTATGGATGAATTAGATGAGTTCTGCCCAACGCTGCATATGAAATAAATGTGCAGAATTTTTCGTCAAAAATTTGTTTGTTTTGTGCAGTATTTGTTGTCAAAAATTTGTTAAATTGAAATAAATATAAACAATTTGAAGTTCGGTTATAATAATTCTAAATAGGATTTTTGTAAAATTTAGTTATATTAAAATTTTATCAGTTTACTGTGCTTATGTTGCATATTTTTGTAATGGTTTTTTTTTTATTTTGAATTAATTAATTCAATTAAATTCATTTAATTGTCCAAACTCTATTAGTTTTTCTTCCATTATAAACGTCTTTTCTGTTTCATAATATTTTCATCAAAATTAGAAATAGAAATTATTTGCATTGTCTGCACTTAATGCAGAATTCCATGTATTTTATTAAATTAATAATTAATTAATAATAAAAAAAAAAACATCTCTGCAGATCTAATTCCAGCATTAATGAAAAATATTTTGCTAAAAAAAGTACTGTGTAGCGCATTTGATTTTGAATAAAACAAATAAACAATTTAAAACCATATTAACATAAAGTATAAATTTGTTTATCAAAGTTGACAGATACCAATAAGAACTGCAATGCATTTCATTCATAATCTGTCTATATGTCTATAAGTATGTTTAATGATTTAAATATTAATTATTATTGAATATGGCTTTGTCAGAATCCTTATGTAATATTAGTTTTAAAAACTATTTTTAATATTAGTTTTAAAGCCTTCAATTAATTAACAATAAATTATTTAGCAGAGTTAGAGTGACCAGGCGTCCTCTTTTAACAACAAAATTATGCTTCAGTAATTCAAAAAACTTCGTTTCTTTTAACATTAATTTTTAATATTTTGTCAAATAAAAAAAAAATTATGTTATTTAATACACTTCATTATTTTCTTTTTTATACATTAATAAATTATTTGCTTATTACATATTCGGATTTTCCATTAAAATTAATATTTTTACGCTTTTAATCAATTTTTGTTTTAATTTAATTGTTGAAATATTTTTATTTTTTATTCAAATATAATTTTTTTTTTATACTCAAAGCACTTTATATATATATTTTCATTCTATTTATATTTATTATATATCTCCTATATATACTTATCTTAATTTTTTATTATTATAATGTGTTTTTTGTTTTTATATAAACATTTAAAAACAGGATTTTTTTATTCATTATTTTTATTTTAAGCTTGTTTAAAAAAATTTTATTTTAATGGAGCTCATTTTATGATGATAATTGATAACCATTAATTTGAAGGTTCAAAATGTCATATTTAAAGTAAATTTTGATAATATTGTATATATTTAGTAAAATTGTTTATTTTCATACTATCTATGTATAAATCTTTTTAAATTTTAAAAACTCTTAAAACATTTCCACAAAAATTTCAATATTTTTTATTTAGAAAAATTGTTTTTTTTTAATATATTCCAAATTGCAAATACGAATTTGTAATTAGATATTCTATTTTAAATTCAATTTAAATAAAAAAAACAAATTATTAAAAAATTTCCGTATCTTGAGATGACCAACTAAAATAAAACTTACGAGAATTTATAGTTGAAAATATTCCTAAAATAATTAAAAATTTTAAGAAATATTTTATTTTAGTTTCCATAATTATCACTTAATAATTACTTAATTATTATATTAAATTAATTTTTTTTTTAATTTATTTTATTAAGACGTAGATAAAATTTTTATAAAAAAAAATAAACACAACTTAATAGTTGCGTTGGTCAATTATAACTAAATTATTTAATACTTCTTATTGAGAATTAATAAGCTCTGCTTTACAATTAATACTAACAATTAGTGACTACTAATACTTCTGTATATAAGATTAAAACTTTTAAAAATTTAAAAAAAAAAAGTTTAATATACTGATGAGATTAATTTTTATAGCCGTATGACTACAGGTCAGAAGGGTATACTAAATTTGCCTTTACGTTTGTGACGCAGAGAAGGAGGGGGGTAGATATAGACTCAAGTGTATGGATCGGATCAGAATCAAAAAATAAATCGATTTAGCTATGTATGTCCGTCCGTCCGTACGATAACTCAAAAACTAAAGAAGCTAGGATTTTTAAATTCACAAATTCGTTTTTATGCAATTGCCGTCATCGCTATTGAAATCCAGCCATTTTGGTTCACGCGTTCGAGTACCTGCCATAGAACTTCTTTTTTTATATGAGCATTACGCTATGCCTATTGATGCTAGGTGTCTGAAATTTTGCCAAAAGTAGTTTAATTTTATGGCCAATGTTTCTGCAAAATTTGGTTGGTCTAATGAAGTGGGCTCGGATAGCTGCCATATAACTTCAAATTTCACATGAACTTTATACATAATAAAGCTGAATGTTTGAAATATTGCCAAAAGTAATTAACTGAATGATATAATGTTTATATTACGGTCATACGGGTATCCCAGAGTTGACACAGTCAATTCTCTTCCTCGTTTTTGTTAAAAGCACTTGTTACTTAGTCATACATGTTAAAAATAAAGAGACAAGTTTATATTTGTTAATTTTTTTTAACTCATTTGCTTATATTAATTTTTAAAATCAAAACAAGCATGAAAAGAAATTGGAAAAGAGTGAGAAAAAAGATGAAAAAAACTTGATAAAAATAAAAAAAAAAAAAATAAAATAAAATAAAAATTTAAAATAACTATTGAATATTTAAACAAATCTTTGTCGGAATTCCCTTATTGTATATATATTTTGATTTTAGCAAAAACCCGACTATACAAGTTTATTATATTATATTAATGCAGTCATATAGAATTTCCCATATCTATAATTGATGTTAAAAATTAAGAACAAAATGATTTTAGACAACATAAAAGTCTTAATATATTATATAATAAAAAATTTATTTAAAATTTTAAAATTATTGTATTATTTACAAATTTTTATAACTGAAAACAAGTACTGAAAAAAAATCAAGGGTTTTGAAAAAAAATCACACTTTTAATATTAAACAATGTTCCATAATTAATTATTACTTATAATTATACATATATATTATTGGTTTAAAAAAACTTTGACAGATATTCAAGTTACGGGAGTTTTGTTTATTTTTACGTGCTAACTGTTCACTGTAGGGTAAACAGCCTTACTATGTATTTTGTACATGTCAAAACAGAGAGAAGTATTATATTCATAGTATTAGAATAAATTTATCAAATGAATTCCACATAAAATTTACATGAGATAGTTCTACGCCTTATAACATGTAGAAATGTCTTACATTTTCAATAGATACAATTTTTTTTTTGTTTATATTGTAATAATTTTGTATTTGAGTTATATGGTATTCTATATCTGTGAGTTATATTATTCAATTAAATTATTTGTTTATATTATTATATTAATGTACTTTTTATTAAAGATAAAAAGTAATTAAATATTGATTATGCCAATAATTTGAACCCAATTGCAAATTAAAGCTGAGTCGAGTTGAAAACCAGATAAAAGTTTTTTTCACTTTCACTGTGATTCGAATCCGGGCTTTTCGCATTAAAGGTTGGCACTCTAACTCCACTTTACTAACCAGCTGTTACAATCCTGAAAGCTGTGCAATAGGATTTAACACAATTGCATTTCTAAACTTAAAGAGTACCAATATAGAGACAGATTTGTAGAATGACCCTATATAGTCATATCTTTCTTTAAAATTTTTTGAAAATATGTATTAAACATAATGCAAGTGTAAGATAGACTACATTAAGCCGAAACTAATTTGTTAAAGGATTAATATTTGTGTACTGTAAAAAATTTAAAAATGGATTTGTAGACTAAGCTTGACTAAGTTGTTGATTGCTCGGCTCTAGGTAATTGTAAAAAATATGTATGTATTGTTAAATTTTATATTATCTACACAAATGCCATATATTATCTTACCAAAGAATTATATATATTTTAATAAAATTTTTTTTTTTATTATAAATATATTCTGATCGGGGTTTTTACCAGAGACTTTTCACGTAACCAAAGAAGGTAATGGACTCTCATTGGCATGGCATGGTAAAATATTTTAACAGCGTTTGATACAATATGTCATTACGCTCTCATACGCACAAACTTTATAACATAAATTATAACATAAATTATCTAACGTAACAATGTTGAAAATTTTTATGACGTCTTCAAATGTACCACTTTCAAATGACGATTATACAAAACACGAATGCTTAAAATAATTAAATATTTATTTGAAACAATTAAAATCTTATTAGGTTAAAATAAATTAAATACAATATATAGTTTATGGTTCAAGATTTTGTTGAATCCAATTCATAAATGGAGCAATTTTTGTGTAGACACCAGGCCAATTTGCCGTTCCACACCGCATAGGTCCAAACGAAACTAAACCGGCAAGGTAATAGTTATTACTTCTTGATGATTGATCAATGTCAATTAAAGGCCCACCAGAATCGCCATTACAGGAATCAATTCCTTGAGCGCCACCTGCACATACCTGTTTATCTTGTAGAACCACATTTAAAACGGAATAAACTTTATTGCATGTGGGTAATGGAACTCCATTGACCAAAGTTTTCAATTTTTTTGTACTGGCTTGACTAGATTCAGTTTTCCCCCAACCTGCTATTTCTAAAGCAATTCCATTTAAATCACGATTTTTTAAATAATCTGACACCGGCAAACAAATTGGTTTGATAAATCTAGTAAATGTGACTGGTCGCGATAATCGCAATAACGCTATATCATTTGTTTGATCCCTGGAATTTGGATCGTAATTTTCGTGTACAATAAACTTTTCAACCGGAATATCAATATGAGCATCTGCACAATCTGCATTATTATTTATATCATAAACACAATCTGGATTTGTTTGTGTATCATGTTCTCCAAGTCGTACAGTACTTAAACGCCAATTTCTGCTAATTTTTTTAATGCAATGTGCTGCAGTTATAACGTATCTGTTGTTAATCAAACTACCACCACAGTGATGACCTGGTGGTTCACTGGCTAAACAAAAAATATAAAATATTTATTAATAAATAAAATTAGTTGTAGAATTTCAAAATCGAATCTTCAATAGTAAATTCAATTTTGTTATGAAATAATAATAATAAAATTACAAGATTTTTACTTACTCTTTGTATATTCAATTAAGGCCATCCATGGAAATTCACCTAAATCAGTCTCTCTTCCTCCTAAAATTTTTCTTGTTAATGAAGCACATTGACTTTGTGTTGGTAGTAAATTTGTAGTTGGTCTACGTGCCCTTTGTGGTGTTGATCTTGCTGGAGCTGCTGCAGATCTGTCAGGCTCAATTTGCGCTGATTCACAGCAAACCTTCAAAAATTATTTTTACAGTTTCAGTTAGTATCTTAACTGTTACAATTTATTATAAGTATATTTATATTTTTTCTTTTTGTTTACCAAAGGACCATTGTCATCTCCACACTGGCTATTTCTAAGAAAAACTAAATCTGAATTACTTAATTTAGAAGCTGCTTGTTTTAAAACTAATTGCCATATATTACGGCATTCACGAATTTTGATACAGTTTCCAGGACGTCTAGTTGGTGTAAAACAATTTCCATAATTTGTTGCTCTGGATGATGTTTGCACTGCATCATTTTCATTATCATTTGGAAATATAATTTCTATAAATATAATTAGTTTAAAAAATCATTATTAAATTAAATTACTAAAACTTATTCTAATACACAATAAATCATATATTAATCAATTGATGTAACGAATGAAATGCTGAATGTTAATATGATAATGTGTTTAAAAAACTAAAAGAAGTCATTCTGGGTTGGATACAAAATAAAAGGTTCAAATAATAGCAGAGCGGAGGAGGCGGCAGCTGGCATATTTTATATGAAAATATTAGAAAGGATTTGAGAGTTAAATTAAGTCATGGCCTAGTCAATCATAAGTTTATGATTTCTTTTTCAAAATTTTAACAAAAAAAGATTTTAGTTTGCAAGATTTTAACTTTTAAGATTTTGTCTTTCGATCTTATAATTTTTAAGATAAACTTTTCTTTTCTGAAAAAAGAATATTAATTTTAGATTTTTTTTTGTAATTTTTGGATGACGCTTGATGTTTTTATCGACTTATTTAAATTTAAACAACCAGAACGAACTGGTTTCGTTTTTTAAGATGAGTTCTTGAAAAAAAAAAAACAAAAATATAAATATAACAACAATTTAATACAAAGTTTGTTTATATTTGGATGGGAATTTCGGATTCTTAAATTCTTGTTTTTAAATATATGATTTTATTATTTTTGCGTATTGTGGGGAAATTAGTTGTTATCAAATTAATGAATTTTGTATTTATGTATTTATATTTGAGCAAAAACTGCATATAAAAAACAATGAAACCATTTTTAAGAGATTTAACTCTAAATTACTTTTATACAAACATTATATGACTCTTTTGAAGATAAAGTAATGTTTAAATACAGGTTTAAGAATTATTACCATGTTAATTTTTAAATTTATTATTTTAAATATTATATATTTTATAACAATAATAAATATTTAATAAATTATTCTGCTATTTAATGTTAAGTATTGTTAATTTATTTAAATATATTTCTTTCCGTTATTTATTTTACCAACTATTGTGTAATATTAATAACGGAAATAAGTTTCACAAAATACTGAATATTATGTGCAATTACAATTTAAAAATAGTCAGTCAATTTCGATTTTTAAAAACTGTTGTCTGATCGAATATACTGGATTTAGAAACAGTTTTATAATCTTGAGAATATATAGAGAATTAGATTGTACTCTAAACTTAAAAATATGGAATAACACCTTTAAACTTGGTAATATTTTCTTTTTAAGAAGTTTAACTTATGAGTTTAAATTATTAGTGTAGACTCGTCACTAATAATTATTATTTAAGTGTCTAGTTATTTAGTTTATATTAAATACACGGCTTCTTCTTATTATAAAATAATCTTCATAATCACTCTCACTATCAGAGCTTAACATGATTTTCAAATTTATACTGAATTATGTTTAAGTTGTAACCAAAATAAAATGTTGTTGATTAAGCGTAATTTTTTTTAGATTTTATTATTTATTTATTTTTTTCAAAATATTTAAAATTATTTACTAAAAAAAAAATAAGTTTATTGCATACAATATCAAGTTTGAACTTTCATTATGTATAAATATCCTAATGTTTAAAAGACTAATAATGAATTTATTGGTCTTTCTAAACTAATAAAAATTTACTAATAATTATTTGTCAAATATTATTAGTGTATTTGTTTTATGAAACAGAAACGCGCTTTGCAGTAATAAAATTACCTAATAATTATTACTGTTGCACTAATAAAATATTAGCCTTTATGAAACAGAATTTTACTAATAACTAATAAAATATTTGTAAATTCACTAATAATATTAAACTAATAGTTTTATGAAATAAGGCCCTGATGTTTTTTTGGTATAATACAATTGTGAATTATCATGGTTACAAATTTTTAATTATGATTATTGTGAATTATAAAGTATAATGACATTTCGGCACAAAAACGCAATTAAAACATTAAAATTTTTGACAAAACATTCGATTCGATTGATTACTTTGCTAATAGGTTTTTTAATAATATAGAACTATTACGATTATATAATAAGATTAAATTTTAAAAATTATATTATAAAGCGACAACACTGAATTTATAATCGAATATTTAATAATATAAGACAACACTAATAATAAAAATAATACATACGGCAATTTATTGATGAACTGATTTTTAATATTAAAAATAAATTTAATATGAATTTTATTTTAATTTCCATTATTTATTAAAATTTTATTATTATTTTTATTTTTATTTTAATAGAATAATTTTTTAATTTTTTTTATTTAAAAGGTTATATTTATATGTAATAATTAATTATAATATTGTCGTATGGTAAAAAAAATTAAACTAAAACTTGTTCGTTGCGCTGATAAATGGTAACTGAACTAATATTTTTTACAAAAAAAATTAACTTAAATATCTTTAATATTAAAAATTTAAATATTATTAAAGCTTTATTTAAAATTATAAACAAAAAATAAAAAATACATTAAAAATTATTAAAATTAAAACAAAAAAAATTAATTTTGAACATATAAACAATTTTTAACAGATTTTTAAAAATTTTTAAGAAAAATGTGCTTATAGTTTTACTATGTCCTTTTATCCGTCTGTTCGTTCGTGTGTTTACAAAATTTTTAAACTGTTTGAAATAAATTAAAGAAATTAACTACTGATGAAAGGTATTGCTAGATATTTTATAAGATATATTTTCAATCTGTAAACGTCAAACGCTGTTTTTATAAGCTTAACAAATAAAAATAAAATAAATTTATAGGGTTGCCATAAGGTACTTTAATTTACGGTTATACCAAACTCAATTTTACAAAAAGTTATTCATCCCTTGTATGTTCCAAATGGTTTGAGTTAGGATCATGAGATTTTGAGTGGAATGAGATCTTTAAAAATAAGTAAATGAGTATTTAAAGTAATGCTCATACTTTTTTATAATTGCTCTCCGTTTAGGGGCTGTTGTAAGAAGCAAAAAGCTGAAAATTGAGAATATTTAAGCACCTGTAATTTGAACACTTCTCCACAATTTTTTTAAAGTAATATAAAATAATTGTAGCATTAATTTTATATTTTAAAGAGTGATAAAATTGTATTCCAATTTCACGATTTTTTACAAAATTTCATTTTCATATAATAAATTTCTAATAAAAGTTGTAAAAAATGATTATAAACAAATAAATAAAAAAATTCAAAAAGTCCCTTTTATTTTTACTAAAAATTTTTAGCTTGGCAAATACAAGTATTTCGTCTGCCACATGCAGGCTTCTTCAGTGCTTGTACTATTAAAAACAACTTTTTCAATATTTTCTTTACCTAAAACTTATTATGGAATATTATTTAATTTTGCAAAGTCTTTTTAAAAAAACTTGATATTTTTAAATACTCGTTTGTTTTTTATTTTGGCTGGCAAAACCGATTTGACAAAAAGCAAATAATTAACTTGTTTTAAACCTCGTCATAGAATTTTCCCATCTTAAAAGAGTTCTTAAGAAATTGGTTTATTTTTTCATTTTAATACTTAAATTAGTTTAATTTATTTCAAATGAATAAGAGTATATTTTAAGAAAGAAATTTTGTATTGGTTCTCAATTAAAAATAAATTAAGAATGCGTCGAAATTAAAAGTAAATTTCATAAATCAAAAGATTTCACAATATATTAAAAATCATTGTTAATTAACTAGTTTTTGCCGAACTTATTAATCTTTTCTTTTTATATATACACGATAAGGTGAATTCCCCAGTATACATTTAAATATTTTTTAAAGTATTCCCTGATAGAAGTGACTTGGTATGAATGCACTGCTATTGTCGATTTATAATGTATGCCTACTTAAATTTTTAAAATGGTCCATGTTTCTAGGGGTAAAAAATCTGTCAGCTTCTTCTCGTCAAAAGACTACGAAAAATCAGATACACCTTTGATTAAATAAGCCTTTTTTTTGTAAAAAAAAATGTCCTGGCATTTGTAATAACTTTAGAAAGTTCTATGATAGCTTATCAAGAATAATTCTTTAATGAAATTTCCATGTAAACCGTGTAAACAAGATGCAGCGGACCTCAGCGCAGCCACAGGCAAACTTTTGTGACACAATTAGGAAACGATGTATGCGGAAACGATATAAAATCTGAGCTGTCCTGAACTAAGGCCCAACGAAATAAAGCCCCCGGGCTTTTATATCCCATTTAATGAGAAATCACGCCTGGAGTCCTATTTTTCATAGTAATTGAAAAATAAAACCCCGGGGTCTTATTTCTCTTTTGAGTTGAACTTCGACTTCTATGAGAAATAAAGTAATGGGGTATTGTTTCTCTTTCAATTGAATCTTCGACTTTTTGAGAAATAAAGCTCCGAGTTATTATTTCTTTTTATTATTATTTATTTATATTATTATTTAAGCATATTTAAGTTGAATCGTTTCAAAAATCAAAGAAGACCCTTTTTCCAGAGTATTTATGAATTCATGTATGCCAGAATTTGGTTACAAAATACGAATTGCCATTTTAATCAAAATAGTATTTATATAATGTAGTTTAAATGTTATATTATTGTTTTTTCTTAATTTTGGAAAACCCTGATTTCGAACCCTACTCCAAAATGTGTGGTGATTATTTTTGATATTATAGTTCAAGAAAGTCTGTATTGAGAAATAATACACCGGGGCTTTATTTCTCATAAAAGTCGTAGTTTAACTTAAAAGAGAAATAAAACCCTTGGCTTTATTTCTCAATTAATACGGGAAATAAAACACCAGAGCGTTATTTTCATTAAACGTGAAATAGCACTCCGGGGGCTTTATTTCGCAGGGCCTTAATTCAGACCACCGTTCAAACAAGTAAATACAATTCTTAATTTTTTTATTAATTATATTTACTTGTTTAAAATTAAAAATTAGATAAAAAGTAAATTTAATTAATTTTTTTTTTTTAAATAATATAATGTAACTTTGTAATATTAATACTTTTGTAAAAATGATTAATATTAAACAAACAATTCTATTGAATCTTTTCTACTGCGGTTAAAGCAATTTCGACACTATCAATGGGTTATCCCATTACAATAAATAATCGTAAGTCATAATCTATTGAGTCAGAATTGATACAATTAGCCTTTTCCATTTTTTGTAAATTTTTTGTTTTAATAATATTATTACGAATTCACTTTATCATATTTCAATTGGGATTAAAAACTATTTAATTAAAGCAGATTAAATAAATAAGTCAAATTATTTTTTGTAATATTTTTAGAAGCTTCTTCCATAAATTTGACAATAAATTTTGTTGTAATATTTATAAAAATTAAATAAATTATTGAAGATAAGCCAAAGTTAGAAAATTCGATGTTGTTAGAGCATCAAAGAAAATGTTGAATTATGATCTATTTAAACTAATTTATTTAGACAAATATACAATAAATTTCTATAGTGATTTATTAACATGTTTAACAACATATCTAGACAAATTTTTTTTGATTTTATCTTTATTGTAAGATTGAAGTAGAAAGGTGTTACATTCTGAATCATCTTGTACAGGGTGACGCAAAACGACCGATATGGTTTGAATGTTTAATAACTTTTTAAATTTATTTATATTTTTATACCCGTGCATACATATATGAACATCGGGTATATTAAAATTACTTCTCCGTTTGTAACGCATCGATCTAGACGAGCTAGATATAGTGTCAAGGGTACGTATCGAATCAGCATCGAAAAGTGAATCGATCTAGCTATGTGTGTCCGTCCGTCCGTCCGTCCGTCCGTCCGTCCGTCCGTCCGTCCGTCCGTCAGCACGATAACTCAAAAACTAAAAGGGCTAGAGTCTTGAATTTCACACAAAGTCATTTTTAGACAATTTCTAGGTTCCCTATTGTTTTTGGTTAAAATCGGACCAAGGCTTCGGGGAGCTGCCATACAACTTTTTTGCACCAATATGAATTTCTTCAAAACTATTTATACTACGGGGATGAAAATTACACACGGTTAGTTTTATAATGACTCCGGCACTTATATGAAGTTTCAAAATGTTAGGGCCCCATTTTCGGGGGGCTGCCATACAACTTCTTTGCACCAATATGAATTTCTTCAAAACTAATTATACTACGCGGATGAAAATTACACACGGTTAGTTATATAATGAATCGAGCACTTATATGAAGTTTCAAAATGTTAGAGCCCCATTTTCGGGGGGCTGCCATACAACTTCTTTGCACCAATATGAATTTCTTCAAAACTAATTGTACTACGAGGCTGAAAATTACACACGGTTAGTTATATAATGAATCGAGCACTTATACGAAGTTTCAAAATGTTAGGGCCCCATTTTCGGGGGGCTGCCATACAAAGTTTTCAATTCAATAACTTTGAATCTAATGAAGCTACAAGGTTAAAATTAAAATTGGGCAGATAAATTAATAGGGCAAGTTACTTGGCAAAGTTGGACATCACTCGGACCTTCGGACTTTTAGAGTGGGCCAATTTTTTTTTTTTTTGTTTTTTTTTTTTTTTTTATTTTTTTTTTTTTTTTTTTTAAGCTAAAGTTATGGGACAATGAATGAAAATTTGGTTTTTTTTTTTGTGATTTTTTTTTTTTTGTTAATTTTTTTTTTTTTTTTTTTTTTTAAGCTAAGGTTATTGGACAACGAATGAAAATTTTGTTTTTGTTTTGTGATTTTTTTTTTTTTTTGTTAATTTTTTTTTTTTTTTTTTTAAGCTAAAGTTATGGGACAATGAATGAAAATTTTGTTTTTTGTTTTGTGATTTTTTTTTTTTTTTGTTAATTTTTTTTTTTTTTTACGTCAAAATTATGGGGTAATGAGTTAAATGTATAAGGGAAGTAAATTACGGTTTATTTTATACACCATAGTGGGTATGCACGGGTATCTAAAAGTTGACAAGGGCAACTATAATCTTCCTCGTTTTAAATTAATTTATATTTTTATATTTTTTATTTAATTTGATAATGAGCGATGAAGCCTATTTCCAATTGAATGGTTTCGTAAACAAGCTAAATTTGCTGGATATGGGCTACGGAGAATCCAAGAACAGTTCATCAGCGACAATTACACCAACTTAAGTGTACTGTTTGGTGCGGTGTATTGTCTGAAAGGATCATTGGTCTATATTTCTTTGAAAATGCACATGGCGCTTCAGTTACGATTACTGGTGCTGAATATCGAACGATTGTGGACAATTTTTTGAGGCCAGCTGTAGGAGTTATTTGAAAGAAAGGTATACGTAAACAAGCCAGCGACCATACCAGAGCTAAAACAAAACATTCGCAATGAAATTCAAGCCATAACACCGGAAATTTTACGAAAAGTATGGAAAATGTTTTGGATAGAGCACTAATGTGCGAAGCCGAAAATGGTCAACACTTGCGGGATATAATTTTTCATACTTAAGCTAAAAATATTCCCCATAATTACTGTATAACAAAAAAATGATAATAATAATTAACCATTAAATAAAAAAGTTATTAAACATTCAACCATATCGATCGTTTTGCGCCACCCTGTATATATAGAAATGACTATCTATAATAATTCACAAGTAAGTTTTGTAAGATCTAATGTTATTCAAATCAATTTAAAATTTGTTAAAAATTTTTATAAAATAACTACATGATATGGTCGTAAAAGTTTATATAAGAATAATAATCTAGTTCAAATCGCGTTATAGCTGGTAAAACCTGTACAAGAACATGAAAATAAAACCAAAGAAATTTTGAGTTATTCTATTTCAGTAGAAAATATTGGTTTATTATTATAATTATTGCGTAAAAACATTATTAATTTCAAATTAAATGAAATACAAAATAAACAAAATGTCATGGTTTAAGATTTTGTTGAATCCAATTCATAAATGGACCAATTTTTGTATAAACACCAGGCCAACCTTTCAACCCACATGGGATAGGTCCAAATGAAACTAATCCGACCAGATAATAGTTCTTAAGTCCATTTGTTTGATCAATGTCAATCAATGAGCCACCAGAATCACCTTTACAGGAATCAATTCCTTTTGCACCACCGGCACATATTTGATTTTCTTGAAGTTGAATATTTCTTGTGGCATAAATATTTTTGCAAGAATATAAGGAAACTGCTGTAATTAAAGATTTTAATTTTTTTGTGCTGGGAAATCCCGTTTTAGTTGTTCCCCAACCAACTACTTCTAAAGACATTCCAGTTAAATTGCGATTTTGTAAATTATTTGACACTGGCAAACATATTGGCTTTATGTATCTATTAAATGTAACATCTCGTGATAATCGTAATAGTGCTATATCATTTTGCTTTGAAATTGAATTATAGTTTTCGTGAACAATGAATTTTTCAACAGGAATATCAATATGAGCATCTGCACATTCTATAATATTTTTCGAATTATAGACACAATCTGGATTTGTTCGTGTGTTATGTTCGCCAAGACGTACAGAACTTATACGCCAATCTCTGCTTATCTTCTTAATACAATGTGCAGCTGTCAGAACGTATCTTTTATTTATTAAACTCCCAGCACAATGATGGCCAGTTGAGCCAACAGCTAAATAGAAAATATACTTTTTTAAATTAGTTTACTGCGTTTTAAGAGTAATTTTAATAATATTTTAATTTTAATCTTAAAGAAACTATATATTGAATACTTTACCATTAGACTCTTGTACTTACTTTTAATATATTCAATTAATACCGTCCATGGAAATTCATCCAATTTTGTCTCTTTAACTCTAAAGTTTTTATCTAATTTAAAACTTGATTGGGCACATTGATCAGATGTTGGAAGCATATTGATAATTTGTGTTTTAATAGGGCTTGGTATAATTGTTCTTCTTATAGTTCTTGTTGTTGGCAATGCATCTGTAGATAATTTTTCAGTACTTTTACAGCATACCTTTAAAAAACATTTCAATGAATGCTAATAATGAAAATAATTTATTTCAATTGATAATAATTTTTATACAACAACTTCATCTTGATTTCCACACTGACTTTTTCTAAGAAAATCTAATTCTGAAGATTTCAATTGGTTGGATGCTTTTTTCTTAACTAATTTCCATAAATAACTACAGTCACGGATCCTGATGCATTTACCACGTTGTCTATTTGGTGTATAGCATGTTCTATTATATTCTTCATTTTTTGATGATATTTGTAATTTTTCCTGATTTTTCACATCTTTTAGAAAAGAAGATTAATTGCATACAGTAATAAGTATATTTATTTCACTATTTTTTTTTTTTAATTAATGAATATGTTAATTAAATCAATAAACAATAATTTAGCATTAAATTTAATCTTGGTTGACAGTGAAAGCTTAATTAAGTTTAAAACTAGTTTAAAGATTTAAATTTTAAGTAAAGAATAAAAACTGATAACACTTGTTGCGTCAAGGTTTGGTTTTTACTCTAATACTAACGAGGAATATTGTAGTTGTCCTTGTCAACTTTGAGATATCCCTGTGAACCTACTATTGTGTTTATAAAAAGAAGTAATTATCCCAAGAGTTGGTCCGATAAATATCCAACTTTCCCAACACACTTACCCTATTACTTGACTTGCCCATTTTCAATTTTAATCTCGTAGCTGATTTAGATTCACAGTAATTGGATTAAGAAATTTGTATGGCAGCTTCCAAAAATGGATGTTTCAAGATTATTATATGCAAAGATATATACTTTGGTTCCAGTAATCCCTTTGACAGCTATACTTAGCTTTCCCCAAGAAATCGAAAAAATTTGCAAACGAGCTTTTTATATTACTTTCTTTTTAATTTCAACTTTCGTAATGTTATTAGTTCAAATGATATGCAGGTAAGGATCAAAAATTTATATGCCAGCTTCCTGAAAATGAAGCCTCAACATTTTGAAACCATACGGATGGAAAGACATACTTAGCTAGATCGATTTACTTTTGAACGCTGATCTTATCCATACCCATGAGTCTATAATTAACATGTATATGTCACTGTGTTATAAACGAAGAAGCAATTTTAAATATACTCGTGACCTTTTGTTCGGACTGCTTTAAAGAAAAATGTAAGTAGCTAAATCAAACAAGTTGTTCTTATAATGATAAAACCTGCAGTTAATTTCTGATTCCACTGGTGATTCATCCTTCTCTTTTCAGTAGGTGTGTCAGGTAAATTAATTTATGATATAAATTGTTAGATATTGTATTGTTTGTTATTAACTATTATAAAATGCATAGAGTGAAAACGGGCATAGACGCATAGATCGGTCCAAATACTTGTGGCGCTAATGTTTGTGCCTGCGCGAACGTGTTGGCATAAGCTGCAGATGCGAAGGGAAGGACTAAGGCAGCCGCAAAGAGCGAAAAAATTTGAAACCTGTTGAAAATTTAAGTTTTTAGATTTTTTTTGGGTGGGTCATAATATCATAAATTATGTTATTTTGGCCCATTTTGGAGATCATTTCATAAGATCAAAAAATAACAAAAATTATTATGGAAATATATACCACCAATTTAAGGGAATTATAACTCGCGGATAATGAGGCATTGTGCCCATCAGAAGTGGGACATAAGACCTATGGCCATTAAGCCCCGGAGCCATATGACACGTCGTCTCAAATTTAGCAGCTATATTAACTATATTTAAGTTTCAAAATCTACCACTGTAGGAGTTTTTGCTGATATGAATGAACAACATAATGATTTTTTTTTTCGAATGTTATTTTGAAGATCATTTTCGTACATCCTAATTAACTAGATCTATCTATTCAAGTATCTTATGCATGAAAAAATTTCATATACTAAATAATATTACTTGTTTTATACATGCCTTGAAATAGAGCCATACATAATTAAAACCATAACAATCTTATTTTTAAATGCCAAATAAAGTCAAATCGCCTATTTTATGGTTTTAATTCTCAATCAAATACGAAAAAATTGTAGATCATTCAAAGCTTTACTACTTTAATTCGCCTTTTACAAATTAAAGCAATAAAGTAACTAATTTCCCATTCGTTTTGATGCTTTTTGTTTTAATACAAACTTCAAAGCAACTTTTCAAAAGCAATAAAAAACCATTATGACTTTATTTCACTATGCTTCGTTTAATCTGCTCTACATATAATTAAATTAGCAAAATTGGAAATTCATTAAATTACAATCAATGTTGTTATCAATTAATAAAAGTTAATATAATTTTTTTAAACAAGTTTTCAAGATGAGTCTTTTGAAATGAAAATAAAAAAGACAATTTTATTAACATCAATAAATATTTTATAACACACCCACATATTTATATAGATACATACTTTGTTATTTTTATATCTATATATATATAAAAGCGAATGCTTGGTTGTTTGTAGCGTATTAACTCCTAAATTGCTCAGCCGATTATCATCAAAATTTATATATAAAGGATTTGCGTGCGCAGTATAGTATTTCTGGGCTAACCATATTGCTCAAAAGCAACGCCAAGTTTGGGCTGTGGTGGAAGTATTTAAACTCTTTTGTTTTTAAATAAAAAAACGTTTTGACTAATTGACTTCAAATTTTATATATGTGTTTTTTTTTGACAATGAAGTGAACTCTATTAACAGACTTGGAATTTTTTATTTGTTATTAAAAATTACGGAAGCGAATTTCGAGAAGTACTGTCTGCCTTGACCCAAAATATGGTCTATATGGTCAATAATATTGTCAATAACTTTATAAAGAATTTTTCGTTACTTCGCTCTAAACGGTTCATTCGATTGACTTCAAATTTGACTATATATTAAGAGATATTGAATTTGTTAAATAAAAGCGGCGCAACGGTTGATCAAAAAAATTTTGAAAACGAATTATGTTGAATTTTGCTAAGTATACTGTTTTGACTCAAAAGAAAGTCTCAGAAACATGCGGCACAATTTACCAAATGTAACTTATATGTTAAATTTTTTCAATAACATGAATTTTAATTAAAACCCTTTTGAGAGGCGTCGCAACGCGCATCGGATATTAGCTATTATGAAATAAATGAAAAACTGTGTATTTTCGCAAATATAAGTATTCCGCCTACGACATGCAGACTTCTTCACTGCTTGTGTTCGATTCAAATTTTACAATTTATAAGTTTTATTAAACTAATCGTAAGTTAATTAACAATATAAAAACTAAAATACAAAATATTTGGGTATAATTTTTAATAATATAAAAAAATGGGTTATTTTTAATATTTTAAAAAATAGGTACCCAAGCCTTGGTCTTGAATAATAAAACACCATAAAAAGATTTAAAAAATAGTAAAATAGTAAAAATAAATAAATATAGAATCACTTTAAAGAAATTAATTTTAAAACACTTAATGATGATACCATATACTAATTAAATCAGGCTCCAAATGCATATACCTACATACTTTAAAAGTCACGTTTTTAACATTTAAAACAAAAAAAAAGATAATTAATAAATTAAAAGTATTAATAACAACTAGTTTTTTTTTTTTAATAATTCCGGTATTTAAAAAATGATACAATAGCAAAATAACACTAAATATATATATGTATATATAATACTTACGACAATTGAATGTTGAAAAAATTCCTAAAATAATTAAATATTTTATTTTAGTTTCCATTAAATTTATAAACCTAATCGTTACGTTGCTTAATCATAACTAAATTTGATATTTTTTTTTTTAATGAGAATTATGTACTGATGTCTGATGAGTTCTTATTAGTTTTCCTTATACACGCTTATACTAAATTTAAGTTTTATGTTAAATCCAAATAAAAACTATAAATTAAATTTTTTTAGCATGTTTTTTGTTTTTTCTTTTTTTTTAATTTAATTTGAAAAAAAACCGACAACTTACTTTTAAAGTTAATTATTAATTATATAGCTCTCTCTTTAATTTAATTTTGTTTTATGCTTTTTAATTAAAATTAAATATAAAAGCATTTATATGAAAATATTTATTTATGATGAGTGATGAGTTATGAGTGATGAGTGATGAGATTTTATACATAACTGTAATGACAATAAAAATTAAAACAATGCTTCGGGAAATTGTAATAGGAATGAAAGTAATTGAGAACAAACTTCAGGTTAATTATTTAATTAATTTAATAAATATATATTTTTCTGAGGTTAACTAATAATAACCTGAAGTTACTTATTAACCTAAGGTTGGATAATAATAACCTAAGATTATAATGACCTTTGAAAAACGTTTTTAAAAATTTTAAACTAGGAAAACTAATTCGTATTCTATGAAATTATATTAATATAATTAACTTATATGTAGTAAAAATATATACGAACGAATGTATATTTAATTATAAGCTTTAATTATAATATGATATATATACTATGATAGTAATATATACTTACCGGTGATTTTTTTAACCACAATCCATTTTAAAAATTGTAAACAAAATATTTTCATAATAAAAAAAGTGATCAATTTTTTTTTTTTTTAAATATTTATCATATATCAAATTCTAAAAATACTTTATTAATTTTATCTATAAAATATTCACTTAATTAAAAGAACACAATTAAAAAAAAAACAAAAAAAAAAATTAAATAAATATAATATTCTTATTTCTCTATATTACGTAAAATCCATGGAATAAAAGATGATACACGCGTATATATACCTGGATAACCACCTGCTCCACAAGCATCAATACCCACAGATACAATACCAACTAAATAATAATATGGTAAATTAAATCCCTTTCTATATGTTCCAATCAGCGGTCCACCTGAATCTCCTTTACACGAATCAGTACCTTTTTCACCACCCGCACACATTTGAGTTTCTACCAATGGTGGACTCAATTTATACACCATATTACACGAATCTAATGATACAGTTTTTAATATTGCTTTTAATTTTACAGGACTATATGATAGATTTTCAGTTCTACCCCATCCGGTAACATCAAAAGCCAGACCAGTTAAATTTAGTGTACGTAATTCTTCGGAAATTGGTAAACATATTGGTTTAATATAATCGGTAAATGTTACCGTACGTGAAAGTCTTAAAAGAGCTATATCATTGTGTTTAGCTAATATTGCATCATTATAATTTTCATGTATGATAGTTTTTTCTATTGAAATATTTTCCGGATCATCAGCACAATCATCATCAGATTCTGCATCAATAGGACAATCTACATCTGTATCTTTATTCCATTCACCCAAACGAACACCAGACAAATATTTATTACTTTTAGTCAATTGATTATTTTTAGCACAATGTGCAGCTGTAATAACATATCGATTATTTATTAAACTTCCAGCACAATTACCAACAGCTTTTTCATTATTATTTTTATACGAATATAATAATAAAGCTGTCCATGGGAATTCATCAATTTCGGTTATAACACCACCAACAACTTTATCATCAGATGATACTATACATTGATTTGTATTTGGTAATAATTTCAATTTATCTTTTGAATAATAATCTAAATTATCTAGTCGATTTGGTAACGAAGGTCTATTATTTTCATTTCTTTTATTTGGATTGCCGAAAATTGAATCTTCACAACAAATCTATATATTAAGTAAATAAAATATAAAAAAAAATAAATTTCAAAAATATAATTAAGATTTGTATCATCAATATTTTTAAATATATATATATATATATATATATATAGATTTTTTCAAATATGGATTAATTATTAAACAAGAAATGAAAGAAATCAAGAAATATTAAAATATCACATATTCAATTGAACAAAGTTCCGTATACTAAATTTTGGCTAAAAAAATTCTAAATAGCAATAAAAGCTATACTTTAAATGCAAGCCCTTAAGATTGAGTTAAGAATGTCAATATTAACTATCAATGTACTGGAAAAATGTTTTGACAGATTGAGGTTTGAATATTATGTTTGTTGCATGTGTTTAAAAAAAGCGAATTTTCAGTTTTTAGCATCCCAGGGCTGAGCAATACAAAACAAATTGTTAAATCAATCATAATTAGCAATTTCAAAGGAGCTAATACTTCCCGAAATTTCTAGTCTCTAGCTTAAACCGTTTAGAAGATATATGGAAACAAAAATTTTACAAAAATTGAGTTTCGCATAACTGTTAATTCAAATACCGTATGGTTAGGTATACCGTTAATATACCAATGTATTTATTTTACATAAATTTGTAGAGCTTATGAGAGCAGCTGACCTTTGGCGTCCAGATTTAATATCAACCTTAAATAATTATAAGGTAAAAACTTATAATAAAAATAATTTAATAATAACTCTAAATCGCACTTTGCGAGGCCGCATCTCCATGCCGGAGTGGGGCTATGGAAAAATATTATTCCCTGAAATCAGATTTTTTTTTTGCAATATCTACCCCTAATTTCAATGCTATATTTAAAAATAATGTAAAAGTACTAGTTTTTTAAATATACGGACGGATAGACTTACGGATTGAACTATATACAATTTCTTTTTTTTTAAAAATGTGCTAAAAAGACCAAACATTTATTGATGAAAGTAATAAAAATTTAAAAATAGGCTTGTCTACGTTTAGCCGGTTTATCGGATATTTATAAAAATAAAATTAATAAATTCTTTGAAATAGTTTTAGAGTTTAATGAATTGTCTTTTATAATTGTTAAACCTATAAAATCTTAAGATATAAATGAATGCTATATTTCGCAATTAGCTTAGGAGCTTTTTATTATAGTATATACTTGGTTTTTATTCATTTTCTTTTTTAAAATAAATTCATATAATGACGTTGAGTGTTGACCAAAAGGTTTTTCCCATATGCTTTCTTTAAAATAATAATAATTTTTTTTATATAAATAAAAATATTGGATGAGTAATAAAAACCCAACATTCTTTCATTCACATCATTTAAATACATTTAACTAGTTATCATAGGATATGCACGTGTAAGTGTAAGTGGTAGACAAATTGGAATTCATATATGAAAAAAGATCAATAAACTGCATGCATATGGATGAGTTCTTATAGTGCTTTAGGGAAAGCACTCTGAAATACAAACTATAACAGATTTCCAACTTATTTTTAATTGAATAATATGTGATCATATATTTGCATCTATTTACGAGTATGTTGATTCAATTTTTATTTTTTTTGCAAAAATTCAATAAAATGTGCTTATTTCACTTTGTCCGCCTGTTCTTCCGCCCGTTTGTGTGGGTTTTCAAAGAACTTCTACACCATTTGAAATTAAACAAAGAAATTTGAATTCCAAAAAGGTATACCGCAATGCAAGAAAATGAATTGAATGGAACAATCATTCTGTTGAACATCCCGTAAGGTGTTGCATTGCAACACACCAAAGTTTGAAAAAAGGTCAATACTTAAATTTTTAAGTATTTAATGTTTTTTTAAATATAACATACAAAATACAAGGGCCTCCGTTATTTTATTGAAAAATAATTTTTCTTTACAAATCCCCATGGTAACCAAATATATATAGTAAAATATAAAATACATGATATGAAAAAAATAAATTATATTACTAATAAAATTAATAGATATTATAATCTGCCACGCCTGAAAAGGAAAGGGATGTTTCACTCACTTATGACTATTGCTAAACTCTTTTTTAATTTACCGTTATGCGAAACTCAATTTTTTTTAAAATGTTAACTCCTTATATCTTCCAAATGGTTTAAGTTAGAAACGTAAGAAGTTAGCAGTTAGATCCTTGGAAATAAATATTTAGAATAAATATTTTGAGACTTGCGTTCGCTATTTTTAAACACCTGCAACTGAAATACTTGTTCAAATTTTTTTTTTAATGTATTAAAAAAAGTTAAAGCCCCAACATTATTATATTTAAATGCATGTTTAACGGTTCTTCCTAATTCTAAAGGATTTCCTTAACGCAAAGCGTGTTACAATAGTTTTATTAATACACACACTCTTCACCCAAAACTTATTTTGGAACATAATATATAGTTTAATTTTGGAAACATGCTCTGTTTTTCAAAAACACATGATTTTTTTCATTATACACTTATCTTTAAATATTTATTATTAATATTTAATACTAACCAAATGTTGTCGATTTAATTCACCACATTTACTTTTAATAATAAATTCTTTTTTATCGGCATTTTCAGGTTTTAACAATTCCATTCCCATTTTAGCTAATAAGTCCTTAATTAATGGGCAATCCATATATTGAACACAATATCCGAGTTTTTTATTAGGACTTTCACATATTCCATAATTTTTGGATGGAATTTCTAAAAAAAAAACATAAAAATAAATAAAATGTATTATGTATAATGTATAAAAGTAATGTGTTGTATGTATATTGTATAGCAAACTTTGTTATTGTTACATATACATTATTTCATTCTTTGCATATATGTATTTTAATCAAATTTGACAGTTTTTTGATTTTAATATAAATTATATATAAGAAATTATATTATATAATTGATAATTAATAATATAAATAAAAAACGTTTAGCAAGTATCTACGTATATTCAAATAAATTAATCGCAATTTATAACTTTTAATAAAAGTTTGTATATAAAGAAGTTGAAAAATCTTCTATGTATATAGCGATTTAGTAGAGATAAGTTCAAGAAAATTTATAATATTTATAAATTCAAAACTGTCAAATTAATAATATATTGTTTCATTCAATTCACAATATTCAATTAAATTTTAATATTAAATTTATTTAAGTTTATAATATATTTTTTATATTTTTAAAAATTTATGAATAAACTTACGTGCACTTACAATATAAATAATTTCAACACAATATAAAAATATGTAAAATTTTAAATTCATTTTATAGTGGAATAACCAAAACTTTTATATTGTTTTTTTTTTTTTTTTAATTTAATTCAGAATATTTAATTATTAAAAAAAATTTATTTTTAAATAAAAAATAATAAAAAACCGGATTGAATTTTTTTATTTTGCTATACGCAACTGCTCGCTAACGACTAATTATCATACAGAGATTTTCTTTTTTAATAAACTAAAAAAAAAAAATTTAATAAAAAATCAAAATCATTTTTTTTAATTCTACTTGGTGTTCTGACTTCTGAGTTAGTTTAAATATATGTTAAAGTTGTATATATAGTTAAGTTAGTTATGTATTTAATAAAAAGTTAAAGATTTATGTAAGAGTAGTTTTTCCCTCTTGTAATACGTGAGTAAAATATATGTATTAAGTTTTTATATTTAATAATATTCATATATAGTAGACGGGTTAAATACTTTATATAATGTTATCAATTTATGTATATAATGTTATAAATGTTATCAATTTATATATATAATATTTATTACATAAATGTTTTATAACATAACCTTTTTACATTTTCAGTAGAAAATAAGAAAACTGTTATACCTAAATTTTATATTAATTATAAATTAATAAATGAAATCATAATTCAAATATTAAAATTAGACGCTCGGATCGTAACGATATTTGAGCAAAATCGTTCAATCGATCTTTAACACCTCGAGAGCAAAAAAAAAAAACAATTTTTAACAAAAAACAATATTTTTCTCCAGAGAGAACGAATTCAAGACTGAATTCCGAAGAATGAGTTCAAATTGAGCAAAAAATAAAGTTCTTTTCGAATAAATTTTGATTCAAAATTGAAATAAAGTTTCAGACCTCGTATCTTGGTAAAGAGTTGTATTAAAAGAATATATTGAGAATACTTTTATTTTACAGTTTTTTAAAAGTTTTATTAGAAAATTAATATATAAGTAAAATTGCAAAAAATCAACATACACTTTCTTTAATTTTTGAGAGGAGTCTTGAAAAAAATTAGATAAGAAATTCTTTTTTTCTTTACAAAATATTGCATGTGTTTAAAAATTAAAAAAGTGCAGTTTTTAAGTCCTGACAGTTCGTAAACATTTTTTTAAAAGACTTATGAATTGAGTTTCGGATAACGGTAAATTACAATACCGTATGGCAACCCTTCATATATAATTAAAGTATATTAAAACAGCTATCGTTTGGCGTTTTCAGATTGAAAATATTTCGAGATAAAATTTTGTTGCAACATTTTCAATAAAGGGCTTTGAGGAATTTTTCAAAATATTTGGGCAGGTCGACCAACACACTGTATGGCACATATTCTCAAAATTTTTTAAAAATTAGCTTAAAACAATTAAATCATATTAAAATATATTATTTATCTTTTATTTCATATTTATTATATATTAATTTTTAGACACCTAGCTTCAATTGGTAAAGAGTAATGCTCATATAAACAAGTGATTAAAAAGCACATTTTCAAAATTATATAGGGTTTCTTACTGAGTATTTAATAATTTATTTTATAAAAATGTACATAAAAATAAATAATAATTTTATAATTTAGTTATTACATCAATTTAATAATTATGACTAATAGTGAAATCAATATATAGAATATAATCCCAATGCACTCAAGAAAACCTTTCAATAAATTGACATATAATGTTGGAGCTTTAATGTTAACGTTTAATTTTGGAAAACATACACTGGTGAATAAGTTACTGTTTTACGAAAACATAACAGTTTTAATTTTTAAGACTTAATAGTACTTCAATAATAGTCTTAATAGTCCCACCCATAAATTTTTTTTTGTTCTAGGAAATCAATTGTGAACTCCACCAAAATTTGGAATTTAACTTAGAGTTTTATTATCTAAGCAAAAATTGTTAAACCTAAGAGACAATTTCTTCAATTTAAAGAACTCTTTTCAAATTTAAGAAGAACCTTTACCATATGTTGAAATATAATGCTGCAGCTTAAAATTTTGTATATTTATTAAAAAAAAATTTGAACAGGTATTCAAGTTACAGGTGTTTAAAAGTAGCAAAATTTCAATTTTCGGGCCCTTATAGCTCCTAAACAGGAGGCTTGACAAAAAACAAATTGTTAACCGACTCCTAATCATTTCTGAGGATCTAAGAAAACTTCTCCCAAAATTTCAAAACCCTATATAGCTTGAACCGTTTAGAAGATATATGTGGCCAAAAATTTTGCAAAAATTGAATTTTGCATAATGGTAAATTTTAGTAACGTATGGCAACCCTAAACATTTGCCTTTTAAAAATTATAAAGTTTATAAAACCAGCATTCTTTTGCCGTTTTTAGATTGAAAATGCACTTAACAGAATTCTTGTTATAACAATTAAAATATAGAGCTTTTTCCAACATAGGCGGGCTGTAGGTCCGTAACGAGTGGGGCTACAGAAAAAAGTACTTCTACGAAATTATTTTTTTTTTATATTAAAATATTAAAGTGAAATAACAAATACTTTCATGATGTTTTAAATTTAAAAATCATTAAATTTCATAACTTGTGCAAAATTTATTATGATGATTTTAACTCCCAGTCCCAAAATTTTAACTCTATCGAGGGTTACAGAAAAATTTCAAATTAAAATTTATACTATAGTATATTCATTTAAAATAAATGCAAACTTTCAGCTAATTAAATTTGATAAAAAAATAAGAATTTTATCAATTAAAAAAATATTTATTATACATTATAGGATTTAAAAAAATTTTACACAAATTCTTAATCGATTACTATATTAACTTTCTATATTTTTTAAAATCCATGGAACATAAGATGCAACACGTGTAAATATACTTGGATAACCTTCTCTTCCACAGGCATCAATACCAACAGATAAAATTCCAACTAAATAATAATATGGTAAGTTTGATTCTGGAACATGAGCACCTATAAGTGATCCACCCGAATCTCCTTTACATGTACCAATACCATTCTCACCACCTGCACATATTTGAGTTTCGATTAATGGAGGATTAATTTTATAAATCATGTTACACTTGTCCAGTGATACAGTTTGTAAGCTTGTTTTTAATTTTATAGGACTAAAAGTAAAATTTTCTATTCTGCCCCATCCAGTAACATCAAGAGCAATTCCAGTTAAATTTTTATTCTGAACTATTGGTGTTAATGGTAAACATATTGGTTTGATAAAACGCGAAAATTTAATTGTACGTGAGAGTCGTAAAAGTGCTATATCATTGTGTTTGGCTGAAATTTCTTCGTTGTAATTTTCATGAACTATGAATTTTTCAATTGAAATATCAACAGTTGGATCCGCACAAAAATTTTCAGAAGCACAATCTATATCTGTATTTTTATCCCATTCACCCAAACGAACTGCATACAAATATTTGTTAGTATTAGTTAATTTTTTATTTTTAACACAATGTGCAGCTGTTATAACATATCGATTTGATATTATACTTCCACCACAATTTCCCGTTGCTTCTGTATTATTATTTATGTTCATGTATAACAAAACAACTGTCCATGGAAAATCATCAATGTTAGTTATTGATCCACCAACAATTTTTACCTCTAACTTAACTTGACATTCTGCTTCTGTGGGTAATAAGCTTTCTTTTGATGGCAAATTATTATTTGGATTTCCGAATATCGAATTTTCACAACACACCTAAAATATATAAATAAATTTTTTCTTTAATAGGAAATCAACTTTAATCATTAGAGTTTAATATTATACAGAATAAAAATAAAGATAGTCAGGTAAGTTCCTTAAAAAAACATATAAAATTGAATTTTTTTATTCCATTTCCACTCCTTTAAGGAGTATTTGGCATTCACCAAGTCTATTTAGAGTAAGGTTCACTTTCTTTAATCCTTATAAGCATTCACTAAGCCGTAGATTATTCAATAAAATTACAATAAAATTGATAAGAGATTAATAATTGGAATTTATAAATATTATTTAGTTAAGTGAGCCATATAAATAGGTACATGTTAAAATTATAAATACATGTAGCTTAATATTAGCATATATAGCGTAATGTTAAATTTGAAATCACGCAGCCTTCTCCTGAAGACTCTATTACATTATCGGCAAATTAAGATGATAAATAATATCTCTTGGCCCTATTTCTCATTTAACCCAAGGTGTTACTTCCCTTTCAATTTAATATTCCACTTTTATAAACTCTACTTCTCATATCAACTGCATGTACCAAAACAACACAATACTTTATACATATATATTTGAAAGTAACGGTATATGTTATAATTGTTTTTTAAGCATAAACTAAAAGCTGTGGTGGATAACAAAAAAATGTCAATTTAAACGTTAGTACAAATTACCAAAAGTATAAATTAATTTAATTCAATATTTTATACTTACAAGAGGATTTCCATTTGTTTCTCCGCATTTACTCTTTGCTATGAATTCTTTTTGTTCAGTATATTCCGGTGCCAGTAACAAAATACCGAATTTTTCAATTGAATTTCTAATCAATGGGCAATCATTAATTTCTATACAATATCCTAATTTTTTATCTGGATTTTCACATAATCCAAAATTTTTACTTAAATTTTCTAAATAAATAGGAAAAATAAACATCAATTAGGTCTTAATTAATTGGTAATTAAATAATCTATGTTCTTCATAAATTTAAAATACCACTCAAAACATAATTAAATAATTGAATTACAAATTAAACTAATTTTGAATAATTGAATTTTTAATAATTGAACAAATTAATATAATTAAAATTAAACTTACGTGCACTTACAAAAAGTAAAAATTCAATACAAATTAAAATTAATATCATTTTAATACTTTAAAAAATATTTTAATAATTTATTTATTTATTTTAAAAAAAGATTCAATTGAAATTATGCAAATATTGTATATGATGAGCTTTCCTCAACAGCTGGCAATCTACTAGTTTCTGAAATCTGAATTTTTAAAATTTTAAAATAAACTTATTAAACTTTATAAAAGTTTCATTAAAATTTTTAAATCTACTCATGAGTATTTTGAATAAAATTTTAATTTAATATATTGATTGTAGTTGTATTAAAGGTAAACATTAAATACTCAAAGATGAGAGTGTTTCCATTTTGGTTTTCTCAGGTATAATGCAATAATATATTATATAATATTTTTAATGAAAGTGTTTATGTGTATACTGTCTAGTGTATTTGAGAGAGAGAGATACTTTCTGATTCATTCATTTCAAGTTTTAAGTTTCAAAACAATATAAATTTGTTTTTATTATTTATCTAATATATAAAGAAGAAAATTTGTTTGTTTGTTTGTTTGTTTGTTTGTTTGTTTGTTTGTTTGTCCAGGATTCACGTGAAAACCACTGGTCCGATTGACACCAAATTTTAGAGGAATAATTTTGGGAGTCCGGGGGTGACATAGGCTATGTCGCATTTTTATAAGTCAACAGGTTGCGGCTCCAGAGCCGTTTTAAGCTTTTTCGTTTTTTTGACGTCGAGTCGAAACGGTTTGACCGATTGACTTGAAATTTTGCACAAATCTTCCTCTTATTAAACGGAATTAATGGTATAAAGTTGGTTGGAATAAATTAACCCCTTTCGGCCCGGCGGGCTTCCAAAAAATTTTGTGTTTTCGATTTGTGTCCAATTTTACAGGGTCGTTTTGCAGTCAAAAAGAGAGGCTGGCACAAATTTTTGTTAGGTTCGGCTAACCCGTTTGGGCACGAGGGCGCAATTAACCTTTTTCAATGTTTTTGATGTCGAGCCGAAACAGTTTGACCGATTGACTTGAAATTTTGCACAAATCTTCCTCTTATTAAACGGAATTAATGGTATAAAGTTGGTTGGAATAAATTAACCCCTTTCGGCCCGGCGGGCTTCCAAAAAATTTTGTGTTTCCGATTTGTGTCCAATTTTACAGGAAGGTTTTGCAGTCGAAAAGAAAGGCTGGCACAAATTTTTGTTGGGTTCGTGTAACCGGTTTGGGCACGAGGGCCCAATGAAGCTTTTTCAATGTTTTTGATGTCGAGTCAAAACGGTTTGACCGATTGACTTGAAATTTTGCACAAATGTTCTTCTTGGCTACCGCAATTATTTGTATAAATTTGGTTGGAATAATTTAACCCATTTCGGCGTGGCGGACTTTCAAAAAATTTTGTGTTTTCGATTTGTGTCCAATTTTACAGGTTGATTTTGCAGTCTAAAGAGAGGTTGCAAAAAGTTTTGGTTAATTCGATTAACCCGTTTTCCACGACGACGCCATGAAGTTTTCTATAAATTTTATTTTCTTATACGATTAAAAGTATTTTATTGAAAATTTTGTACCAACATTTTAATTAAAACACACATGGTTAATTTGTTTTTGACCTGTTTGTGCGTTTTGAACAAAGATTCAATGAAATTTTCAGTTTTCTTCAAATGAAATCTAAAAATCAAAAAATTCAATTTCTTATATATAATGCTTAAAAACATAGTATATTAAAACAGTTTTTCCAAAAAATAAGCCTACATTTCTCTCATAAAATCATAAAAAAACGAGGAAGAGCGTATTACAACTTTCAGGTGAGTACTAAACAAAATATAAGTTGAAAAGCAAATTTTTAAACCTTTTCTAAACCATCGATTACATTTTATTCAAACGTTGGCAATTCAAGAAAACTACTATTGACATAGTATAATGGAATAATGGCAAACTTAGTATCCCCATTTGACCAATAGTCATTTTAATTCAGTTAACATTATTCGCCGGAAACCTAACATCCTCAACTCTATCGTCAAGGAGCACCAAATTTTCAAGAGCACCATGTATAGAAAAATTAGAGATAATCGTTCAAACTGTTTTTTAAAGTTTCTGTTTCGCAATCGGTTAAAAGAACTCGAACATTTTTTTAAACGTTCCCCTAATTCAAAAAAAATTTACCTACTTTCAAAAATTGGGCGTAATTTACTTACAAATTTTTTTTTTTTTAACAGACGTCGTGTCAGCATGGGTTAACAAATTCCAAGACTGTTAATAGAGTGAACTCCATTCTAAAAGAGGAACACATATACAAAATTTGATGTCAATCGGTTAAATCATTTCTTATATATACCAAAACAACGAAAAAACCTATAAAAAGTTGTTGGGCGACAATGGGTTAACCGAACTTTATAAATATTTTTGAGTCTTTCTTTTTACCCAAAGTAGTACTTGAAAAAATTGCTTGAAACTTGCTTATTTATAATCTGCACGCTCCCGGGCGACGCAGGGTAAATCTGCTAGTTATTAATATTTTTGAATTTAAAAGTTTTGATTTAAAATGAGCAGAACTTCCCGTACGAATTGTACGAATTGAAAATGAAAACAAACGACAAAAAAAAACCGAAATTATTAAGAAGCTTTTAAGTAGGATTGACAATTTTGTAGGAAGATGTCTAAAAATTCTAAAAATTCTAAATTTTAAACTTGTTTTTGGATCAAACATGTCCTTTGACAAAAAAAAAGAAAACATGATAAGCTTTTAAACATTTTTGCACTGCAATCCAAGGATTCAACAACCAACGTAGGCTATTTTGCGTGCAGCCCCACATGTATAAAAATCTAAAGTACTTCCTGGTTGTACATTTACACTAGAGTTTTTTCAATTCAGTTTCCTCTAGTGTTTGGAGGATCTGTTTTACTTGATAATTTTGTTAATTTTTTTGAATACGTGATCATTTTTCAAAACTGGATAGCCAATTATTGTAATTTTTAAGATATTTCTTTTTATTTAATTAAAAACATTATATAAAAAAAAATTTAAAATGCATTGCTTTATTTTTTTTTTTCATAAATTTTTAAGGTAACTTTATTTATTTTTTTATATTATTTTGAATCCATGGAACAAAAGATGTAACACGTGTATTTATACTTGGGACATTTCCCTGTCCACAAAACCTTTGACCAATAGATACAATTCCTACTAAATAATAATATGGTAAACCAATTTTAGATTGATATGTTCCTATAAGTGGCCCTCCGGAATCTCCTTTACATGAATCCATCCCAGTTTTACCAATAGTACAAATTTGAGTTTCTTTCAATGGAGTTTCTGGTAATGATTTTTCTAAAATCATGTTACAACTATCTAATGATATACCATTCAAAGTTGCTTTTAATTTAATTGGGCTTCGATCTAAATATTCGGTTTTTCCCCAACCGGTAACATCAAAAGCAAATCCAGTTAAATTTAAATTTTGTACTGTTTGTGTTAGCGGTAAGCATATTGGACTAATGAAATTAGAGAATTGAACTGTACGTGATAGTCGTAAAAGTGCTATATCATTGTATTGAGCTCTTATTTCTGAATTATAATTTTCATGAATAATGATTTTTTCAATCGAAATATCTTCATGTGGTGGAGCACATTTACTTTCTCCTGGAAGGAGAAATGAACTATCTGAAACACAATCAATAGCTGTACTTTTATCCCATTCACCTAATCGAACTCCTGTCAATTGTTTATTATCTTGTGTTAAATATTTATTTTGAGCACAATGTGCAGCTGTTATCACATAACGATTTGATATTAAACTCCCACCACAACTACCAATAGCTTCCGAATTATTATTTTTGTACGAGTATAATAAAACAGCTGTCCATGGGAATTCATCAATTTTAGTCATTTGACCTCCAGCTACTTTTTCATTTATTGGTACAATACATTGTTCTTCTGTTGGCAATAATGTTTCGTCAAATCTGTTTAGTAAAAAATCTGTGTCTGCATCTTTCAAGTTTGGATTTCCGAATATTGAATCTTCACAACAAACCTATAAGAAGAATAAATAAATATTCATACTTCATTTTAATTAATATATTAATAAATTAATAGATTATATAGATTATTATTAGATCTAAAATTAATGATTGAATAAATTCTATTTTTATTTATGATCGTTATCATTCGTTAAAGTTAAGATTTAAAATTTTGGAAAAACCAATTTTAAAATATTAACATAAAAAAATTATAATTATATTAATAAATGTACCTTGTGTTCAGCTTCCGAATATTGGTTAGCGAAATTATAATTATTTAACTGATAAGACAAGCTTTTATTGTAAATTCTAATATTTCATGTCTCTCTAAACTTTATAGCAGAAACTTTTTTCTCATTTTAAAATTTGGTATTTTTATTTTATAATACACATACTTTATTTTCTAAATTATATCCTTAAAAAATCAATTTTTTATGAATATTATTTTTTATAATTTTTTAGAACTTTCGTTAGAAATTTATTTTATTAGAAAAATTGTAGAAAATTAAAAGACACTTTCGTCAATTTTAAGAAAGCATTTTAATATTAAGAAAAACTGTTAACACATGTTAAAATATAATATTGAATCTTAAATTTTTACATGTACATATATTACTTCAAAAAATTTTGGCGATTATAAGTGTTAAAAAATTTTTTAGCTTTTGACCTTTTACAACTCCTAAATGGAGGGCTCTACCAGAAATTTTAAAGAGTTAAGAATTTAGCAAAAATTCAACTAAGCATAACGGTAAATTAAAGTATTGTATGAAAAATCAAATTAAAGTTCATATTTGTGTATATATTTATAAAGCTTAGTAAAACAGTTTGGCGTTGCGAGATTGAAAATATTCCGTATAGAACTTTTGATATAACAATTTAAATATTGGGTTGTATCAGACTTCCGTAGACTGTAACTCCGAAAAAAAAACAGTTCTGCCATGAAACAAATTTTTTTGTAATTCCTATTGTTTAAAATTTAATCGTTGTAAAAGCTTTGTAAACCTATGTTTTTATACCCGTAAGTCAAAAGTCATACTAAATTTGCCATTACGTTATTGACTCAAAGGAATGATCGTAGCAGAATCGAAAAAAAAATCGATTATGTCCTTCCGTCCGTACGCACCATAACTCAAAAAATAAAGAAGCTAGGATTTTGAAATTTTCACAAATTCATTTTTATGTAATAGCTGTCATCGCTATTGAAATGCAGCCAATTTACTTCACGTTTTCGAGTAGCTGTCATACAACTTCTTTTTTTTGTATGAAAAGAACTCAGTACATGGTAAAGCTGGATATATAAAATTTTGTCAACAGTAATTAACCGAATTACATAATGCCGATATTATGGTCAAACGGATATCCCAGAGTTGATACGGTCAACTCTACTATACTCTTCCTCATTATACCCTACACCTATAGAATAGGTAAAGGGGTATATTAACTTTGGTATGGTGTTTGTAACCACCTAAAGGAAGCGAGCTAGATATGGAAAAGTATATATATTTGTCCGTCCGCCCGTCCGTAGGCACGATAACTCAACAACTAATGACGCTATCTTCATCAAATTTGTGCTGTACGTTACTAGCAATGAAACTACTTCGGGGATTGCGTAAGTTCGGGATTGGACCATGGGTTCGGAGCCTAGAACTTTTTGATCGAATTTAGGCCAAACGAGCATAATTCCGAAACCAATGAATAAAGAACCTCCAAATTTGGTATCAGGGTGTCCCTTCCTATGAAATTTGGGCCCATTGGAGTAGTGGGTCACCAGCCACACATTTCCGAAGACCTTAAAGCATATCTTTAAAATTAATAAAGATAGCAACTTGAAAAAATGTAGAAGCTTCAAATTTGGCACAAGGGTGTTCTTTACTATCTCTTGCGTGTCGCCTTAATTTGGGATCAATGGAAGTGGTGGTTCAGTTCCCCTCTTAGACCTCCCAAGTTTTAAAAGCTTATAATCGAAATTACTAAAAATATAGTAACTTTAAAATTAAGATAGAACGTTTAAATTGCGTACAAGGGTTAACTAGTACTGTAAGTACAGCTCGGACTATATAAGGCCGAAATCAGCCCAAGGGTTCGAATTCTGGACCTTTTAATCGGTTTCAGGGTTAACGAACATATATAAAAAATCACGATAACTCAACAACTAATGACGCTATCTTCATGAAATTTGTGCTGTAGGTTATTGGTAATGAAACTACGGCGGCGATTGCTTACGGTGAGGATTGAACAATGGGTTCGGAACTTAGAACTTTTTGATCGAATTTAGGCCAAATTAGCATAATTCCGAAACCAATGAAGATAGAACCTCTAAATTTGGTATCAGGGTGTCGCTTTAGATTTCCTTAGTCTCCTAGAAATTTGAGCCCAATTGGAGTAGTGGGTGGGGACCAGCCACTCAGTTCCGAGGACCTTAAAGCATATTTTTGAAATTAATAAAGATAGTAACTTGAAACAAATGTAGAAGCTTCAAATTTGGCACATGGGTGTCCTTTACTATTTCCTGCGTGTCCCTCTAATTTTTTATCAATTGGAGTGGTGGTTCAGTACCTCTCTTAGACCCCCCAATTTGTCATCATCGAAATTAATAAAACTAGTAACTTAAAATTAAGATAGAACTTTCCAATTGTGTACAAGGGTTAACTAGTATTGAAAGTATGACGGGGACTGCATATGGTTGAAATCGTACCATGGTTTCGGGTTCTGGAACCCTTGAAAAGTTTATATCTTTATATATAAACATATATCTTTAAAACACCATAACTCAAAAAATAATGCCGCTATTTTGATGAAATTTAAACTCTAGATTACTAGTAATGAAAGTACCACGGGAATTGGTTGTGGTCGAGTTTAATTTCGAAGCCAAAGAATATATTTCCTATTTCCTATGTGTCCCCGAAATTTAGACTTAATTGTAGTGGTTCAGCTATTTTCAAAGGTACTTGCTGCATTTATGTAAAATTTATTTTTATATTTAAATGAATTATATGAAAAGGTTTAAATTTGTAATTGTATTTTAGAAATACATATATTGCATATTTTGCGTTTATAAGCTTTTCTATTAGGTATATAAACTAACCATTTAAAATAATTGCAATTTTGAAAAATTTGGATTATTAAATATATTATGCTTTGATTATCTTTTTATCACAAAATGTAATAATTAGAATTTTTTCATTTTATAATTCAATTGGAATAAATATATTTTCATTTATTTCAAGTTTTTTTGTTTTTTAATATTTTTAAATAGATAAATTAGTAAGAATTTGTAATATTTTTTATTAGATAGTATAATTAGAAAATGTTTTTAGTATTATAAAGTTAATTTGGTTAGCTTTGTCTTACGATCAAATTAATAACAGCTTTTATGGTGTTAAAATGACTTATGGATATGTCCTTAAATTTGAACCAAATAGGTGTAGGGTATTTATAAGACTGACTGTTTCTTTACTTGTTTTCACCTATTATTGCTCCCCTTTATAATTGTTTGTTTTTCTAATTGTTTTTGCATTTTAAAAACTTAAATATTTCACCTCACCTTGAACTTTTAAATTTGATATGGCATTTAAAAGTAATTTTTAAAGAAGTTCTTTTATTGAATAATTTAAGTTGTTTTCTTTATTGTTAAAGTAAATTTGAATAAATTTATATTTACAAGCTAAACCACTGAGTTTGGAGGTTAATATGTTTCTGAAACTTTTTAGGTTGAAATAGTTTTGAGCAAATTAGCGCTCTTTTAATTGATAAAACGAAAAATTCTTTAGTAATCTCTTATTCTGCAATAAGCTAACGAAATTTGTCAAAAAGCCGGTTTAGACTCTATTTTAGTAAATAAATAAGTAAATTCAAAAGTAAATATATTCAAAAAATTGTTCCGAAGGTTGTTTTTTAAGCACTAACTTTTCAACTGTTAGGCTATTAAGCCTATCCATTCCATAGGTACATGTTGAATCAGGGGTCATATTATATTCGTGTTATTAGAATTAGTCTTACTGGATTCCACATACAATTTAAGCATGAGATAGTACTAGGCCATAAAACATGTAGAATCTTCTTAGATTTTCAATAATTACAATTCTATTGTTTATATTGAAATATTTTGAATTTGAGTTATATGGTATTCTATATCTGTGAGTTATATTATTCAATTAAATTATTTGTTTATATTTTCCATTTGTTTATATTGTTAAAGATATATAATTATTAAGTATTGATTATGCCATTAATTTGAAGTCAATGGCGAATGGTTGGTGAGTTGAGTCGAAAACCAGAAAAGTTTTTACACTTTCACTAGGATTCGAACCCGGGCCTTTCGCATGAAAGGTCGGCAATAAACCACTGTCCCACCCAGCTGTTAATGTGGCCGAATTTTTAAACGGCTTTCGAATTAAGGGATCTGTAATGTATTTTCGTTAACTTATAGAAATTTTTAATAATACGTTCGCCCTTTGTTAAAAAAGAAGATTTATTTAGTTGTCCGCACACGATTGAAACCGTGTGCTTGTATAGTTTTACAGTTTTCGTAAATTAAAATAAGTAAAATTAAGTAAACTATATATGTATAAATAATATTTCTTATATACTTACAAGTATTTTACCATTTATTTCACCACATTTACTGTCAACAATAAATTTTCTTTTATCAGCAAATTGGGGTTCTGACCATGATTCTCCAATTTCTTTAATAGTATCGGTAATTAAAGGACACTTGTCATGTTGAATACAATATCCTAATTTTTCATCCGGCGTTTGACATATTCCATAATTTTTATTTGACGTTTCTAAAAGTTAAACAAAAACAATAAATTGACAATTTAATAACATATTTAGAATTTTGTTTTTATTTTTAATTAATTTTATTAAATAAGTTAAAGCTAGGTTTTTTTTAATACAACACTAGGTATTTGCAATTCGATTAGAATAAAAGAAAAGATTAAATTTTATATTGAAAGAAAGAATTGATTATTATTACAAAAGAATAAATTATAATTTAACAAAGAATCCTAATAAAATTTTGGAATTTTAATTAATATCTATTTTACTGAAAGTATTTTTATAACTGTATGACTAAGAAGTCAAAAGGGTATAATAAATTTGTCATTACGTTTGTGAAGCAGAGAAGGAGGGGGTTACATATAGACTCAAAGGTATGGATCCGATCAGAATTGAAAAGTAAATCGATCTAGCTATGTATATCCGTCCCTTTTCCGTTCCGTCACCATCCGCCGCTATGACTATTGAAATCCATCCAATTTGTTCAACGGTTTCGAGTAGCTACCATACAACTTTTTTTTTTTTATAAGAAAATAACTCTGTAATTGTAAAGCTGGATATTTGAAATTTTGCCAAAAATAATTAACCGGATGATATAATGTATATATTACGGTCACACGGGTATCCCAGATTTTACACAATCTACTTTACTACACTCTTCCTCATTCTTTTTAAATTTTAATATAATTTTTTTATTCTATTTTTTTTTTTGCAATTCCTATAAAAAAGTCACATTAGTGAATCAAATCACATTATTTTTAGGACTTTTTCAAAAAATTTTTGAAAAGTTTCAATTTTTAAATATCAATAACTTGCATAACTATGTCCAAATTTCCTTACAAACTTATAAAAACGATTATTAAATTAGTTTTCATTGTACTCTTTAGTCTTTACCCTAACCTCGAAATACAGTTTTACAGTAAAGCTATTTGGTATTTTTCATTAGTTGTATTTTTTTTTTAAATTTTTAAGTTTTAAAGGAATCATGTAATCCGTTTAGAATTAGTTTTAAAAAAATTAAATTCAATTAATATTTAATATGATATTATTTAAACTAAAAATTTGACAGCTAATAAGTGAAATCATGTATAATACATTTAGTATTATATACACTATACATAAAAAAGTTGCCAAAATATTAATAAACCTATTGTAAAAATTTTGTTTTTAAAAATAAATAATATAACTTATAAAATTAATAAATAGTATATATCAGCCACTCCTGAAGAAGAAGGGCATGCTTCACTTCCTTATTACATTTAGTTTATTCATTTATTTATGTACAGTCCCCAATCACATACAATGTGATAAGTGAGTTAATCCTCTTTTCTTTTTCAGGTTTAGCATTTAAATTTATTTTATTTTATAATACAAACTATTACGATATCAATTATAAATAATATTTTTTTATTAAATTTGATCTGATCTCAAGATCTTTCGATTGAAAAACGGGGACTCTAACCATTGAGTTATCAGTCAGATTTTTTACATTTAATATGAAATAATAAAAATTAAAATATAGAAGAAAAATAACAAACAAAATTAGCACTATATATTGCAAGTTAATCTTTATATTCAAAAATAAGATAAAAAAATATCCATATTTTGTAAACTTTTTAGGGTAAAAAATGTAAGAATTTTAAATTGCAAATTAAAGTTAAAAAAAAAGATTATATATAAATAAATAAAATATAAATACAAAAAATTTGTAAAAAAACACAAGCTTTTAAATAATAAATTAAATGTATAAACTTTAAGCCAAAATAATAATTAATAACTTACGTGCATTAACAAAAAACCAAAATTCAACACAAAATATAATTATAGTGCAGAATTTTTTTATTTTTATCATTTTTAAAAAATTAATTTTTCTTTTAAATTTTTATTTAATATCCGATTATTTGTTTTTTTTTTTTAAATAAAAATCTAGAAAACTAAAAATTTTATTTAATCAATCAGGTTTGTTCAACACCTGGCAAGCGACTAATCAAAATTTGAGCTTTTCTTTTTGAAAGTTATATATATTTTTTTTTTATTCCGAAGTTTTTATGTAAAAATGTACTCGCATGCATGTATTGGATTTTTTTGTTAAATAGTATTTAAATAATTTTGAAAAAAATTTCAAAAATTTTATAGAAGAAATTCAGGAGACTTTTCCCATATATTTATTAGTTTTGACGGATCTTTGAAATATTAAAAAATTGTTTCTTTATCAATAGGTAAAATGTAGGTCACATTCTATGTCTATGATATTATAATACCACTCAATTCGTTGTACATATCATTATATAAGGTTTGATAGTACCGTTTTTATATCCGTACCAACATAGTTCTACCAATTTTATGCCAAAAATTTAGCACCGAGGACTGAGGAGCTCTATCTCATTTTAATTCAGCAATAATCAGTGTCGACTCGTAACATTTTATAGCAGGCGTTCAAACAAAATACACAAGTTATTGTAATTACGGGTAAAATTATTTATAAATTAATTCATTTTTTCTGGATTTTAATTAAAATATTTCTATATATTTGTCATAAAATTACTCTTCCAACTGTAATTTACGCAATATTTCCTATTCAATGGATAGTATTTGCAAATTCAGAAACCCTATTCTGTCCCATAGTGTTAAATTAATAAATTTTGATTCTTTTAAATGTTAAAAATGATCTTTCCACTCATGACATGATATGATAATTGGTAAAGCTAAAACTAACTCACACACAATTTTGCTATTTCAGAAAAAACAGAATTTAATATTCAAAAAATATTTTATTATAATTTTGTTGAATTATTTTCTCGGTAAAATTATTTTCTTATTTTTTTTTTTAATTTATGAATCAACATAAAAATAATTATTAGTTATCATTCGTTACTATTCATAGTTCATTTCATACATAATATTCTAGGTAGAAAAGGTCTATGTTAAAAATAAACTTAAACGAAATAGCGGTCTAAAAACTATAGAAATTTTTTTATACCCGTATGACTATATAGTCAAAGGGTATAATAAATTTGCCATTACGTTTGTGACGCAGAGAAGGAGGGGGGTAGATATAGACTCAAGTGTATGGATCGGATCAGAATCGAGAAATAAATCGATTTAGCTATGTATATCCGTCCGCCCGCATGATAACTCAAGAACTAAAGGAGCTAGGATCTTAGATCTTATTTAAATCCAGCCATTTTGGTCCATGGGTTCGGGTAGCTGCCGTACAACTTATTTTTTTTATATGAGTATTACTCTGTACCTATTACAGCTGCGTGTCTGAAATTTTGGCAAAAATAGTTTAGTGTAATGGCCAAAGTTACAGTAAAATTTAGTTGGTCTACTGCAGAGGGTTCGAGTATTTGCCATACAACTCCTTTTTTATGTGCATTACTCTGCACCTAATAAACCTGAATGTTTGAAATTTTGCCAAAAGTAATTAACTGGATGATATAATGTTTATATTACGGTCATACGGGTATCCCAGAGTTGACAGAGCCTACTATACTACACTGTTCCTCGTTTTTGTTGTGTTTTTGTTTTCGTTTGCAATTTTTTGTTTCTACGTTCAAAATAAACTTGAACTAGTGTATTAATAGTGTTAAAAAACTATAGAGATTTTTTTTTTGTTTTGTTTGGCAATTTTTTTATTTTGAAATATTAAAATTGTTTATATATCGTAAATGCACGAGTTGTTTTGCCCGTTGTCTAAGCAACGCACAAAAATTAAAGATCAGATAATAATATATACATATATGTGTGCGTATTCTACGACAAAGTTAATTGTTAAATAAAAATAATATTGAACAATAATTGCAATATAAAAAAAAATTATGTTACGAAAAGTAAAAGTGCTAAAATGTTTACCTTTTCTATGGATACTTTTAAGGCGTTCATGCACGAAATGAACAATATGACGAGCCGCGCCTGTCTGCATATAGGTTTTTCGAACTAGAACTTTCAAATAAAGAAACTATTTTATAAGACACACCTCCAAATTCTGGAAACTTTAACCCCATATGTGTATACTTATGATCTAGAAAAATTCAATAAAAAAGTTAATTTATTCCCTCTGGGAGTCTACCTTGATATGATTCAACCCTTGATGCACATTTATGTCTCTTTGTTACTCTTCGATAATCTCACACTACTAGGGATTTAGTATTCCAGATGCCTTTTAAAGATTTTTGCCTCTCTTAGGCAAAACAAAAATACCATAACGTGACGCTGTAAAGAAAATTATACAGATAAATTTAAGAGTTTGGCTCCAATCAGAGTCGAAAACGAAATCGATTTAACTATGTATGTCTGTTTGTCTGCACGTTTGCCTCAAACTCCAAAAGAGCTAGCATAATGAAATTTCCACAAATTCGTTTTTTTACAAGATCCGAATTTTCTATTTAAATTCACCCAGTTTCCTCTGCGAATTACAAAGGCTGTCATATAAATTCTTTTTATGTGCATAACTCGAAGTCGAATTAAGTTTTATATCTGAAACTTAGTTAAAATCATTTTTTTTTTGCGAGGGTTGATGAAAAACATCGAAAGCCACCCAGAATCATTGTATAATTTTCATCTGGGTTGTGTTGGATTTTAACCAACTAATACAACCGCCCTCTTCAGAAAACTTGGAAATGAAGCTGAAATACAATTTGTATTATTTGCTTTTTAGAATTGGGAAAAGAAGATAGGTATATAGATAGGTAAATATACACTACCTACTTTAGGAAACTCATCAAATGGTAACTGATTTCATAATCGCGACATACGCATGGAAAATGAATTTCCATAAGCCGTGTTTCGCTACTAAGTCAACAATTTAGGGATGAGCAACTGTCGCCCTCTTTGTTTCACGTTAAGAAACTTTGAGAGGAGGTATTAATTGTTTGATTTCTTTGGAACAAGTGTTAGGGACGAGTAGAACAATGTATTTATTCCAGTACAATTTAAAAAAAAATTTTGAATATGTTCAAAAACGCTTTCTAAAAACTAGTTGACATAGTCTAGCCTAGTCTTTTCCTCTTTTTATTTAATGTGATGGTTTTTTATTATCTGATCTATTTTTCTTTAAAGTTAAACACTCATATATTTAATTTTTAGAAGAATATAGAAAGTGAAAGGAAAAAAATGTCTAGGTTTATTTATAAAATATATAAATTATGTATTTATTAAAAATTATTATTATTATAAAAAAAAATTGCTTATTAATTGTTTACTTTTCCTAAAACCCATGGCACAAAAGATGCTACACGTGTATATACACCGGGATATCCTCCTCTTCCACAATCATCAATTCCAACGGACACAATACCAACTAAATAATAATATGGCAATCCTTTTTTTGGTATAAAGGTTCCTATAAGTGGTCCACCTGAATCTCCTTTACATGAATCAATATCTTTCTCGCCCCCCGCACACAATTGTGTTTCTTTAAGCGGTGGATTTAATCTATAAATCATTTTACAAGAATCTAATGATACAGTTTTTAAAGACGCTTTTAGTTTTATTGGACTGTTAATATTTTGTTCTGTTCTACCCCAGCCGGTAACGTCTAAAGCTATGTTATCTAAAATTCGATTTTGTACTTCAGCTGCAATTGGTAAACATAATGGTTTAATAAAATTTGAAAATTGTACTGTACGCGACAATTTTAAAAGAGCAATATCATTGTGTTTAGCTTTAATTGCCTCATTATAATCTTCATGAATGATTATTTTCTCAATTGTAATATCTTGAGGTGGATCAGCACATATATTAGCATCACAATCAATTTCTTCATTTTTATTCCATTCGCCTAAACGAACTCCTGACAAATATTTATTCCCATTAGTTAATTGTTCATTTTTAGCACAATGTGCTGCTGTTACAACATATAAATTTGATATTAAACTTCCACCACAAATACCATTTGCTTTTGAATTATCATTTTTATATGAGTATAATAGAACAGCTGTCCATGGAAACTCATCAAGGGTAGTGTTTGTTCCACCAACTACTTTATCTCCTAGTTTTACAATGCAATCTCGTTCGCTTGGAAATACATTTGAATTAACTGATCGCGAAGGTATATTAAAGTTTTGACCGTTTTTTAAGTCTGCACAGCAAACCTTAAATATAAAAATAGATAATTAAATAAATAAATCTATAATTATCTTAAATTCAATTATAAACAAAACAAAATATTTTTTAATTTCGCAACTTATTCGCAGGATTTTTATTTTAGATTAAATATACAAAAATACTTGTTTTTAAGTAACAATTAGCATCTTTAACTTGTAGAATAATATTTTAGCAGTTGAAGAAGCCAACAAATTTATAGCACATCTTTTTTACTAATATTAATCACTTTATTATTTTTTTTATTAATAAATTTTAAATAAATATATACCGTATAAACTTCTGATTATTTAAATAAATAAGAATACTAAAAGTTGGAAATATTCAGTGTATAAATTTATATTAAAATTCATATAAAAATTTTTATACTTACAAGATCTTTTCCATCTACATTTCCACATATTGTTATTGAATTTGATTTTAATATAGATTCTCCCATTTTGGATACCATATCCGAAATTGATGGACAATTGTCATATTGTACACAGTATCCTAATTTTTGATCAGGTGTTTCACATATCCCATAGTTTTTAACTGCACTTTCTAAAAAATTTATTTTACATTATAAAATTGAATTCAATTAATAAACATAATTTTTAAAATTAGATTTTCTTATATTCAAGGAAAGTAAATGTATTTTGCAAAATTTATTTAAAATAACTCATGTTTTTTAGCACATATTCAAAAAACGTGCTTATTAGTTTCATTCTGTCCGGGGTCAATTTAAAAGTGGTTCTTCAAATTGAAGAAAGTGTCTGTTAGTTTTAACCATTTTTGCTTAGATAATAAAATTTTAAGTAAAATTCCAAATTTTGGTAGGATTCCCAATTTATTTCCTAAAACCTAAAAAAAATTGGAAAGGAAGTGTGGCAGCCGGGAAGGAACAGATCCTCAAGAATCATTATAAGTTTACTTAGCAAAAATATTGAAGAGCTATTAGAACTTAAAATGATCAACTATCATTGATAACTTATTTACCAGTTTATATTTTTCTAAAATTTAACGTTAACATTGAAGCTCGAACATTATATTTCGAAGTTGTTAACAGGTTTTGTTGAGTGCATTGGGATTATATTCTAAGTATTGATTTTACTTTTATTCATAATTAATAATGAATTGATGGTATAACTATATCATAATATTATCATTTATTTTTATAAAATACTCAGTATGAAACACTTTATAATTTTGAAAATGCGATTTTTAAAAACCCTTGGTTTTTTTCATCACTTGTTTTTTCTGTTTTAAAATTAAATATTTTATTAATCCGTAAGATTCTAAATTTATATTATAAAAAAAGACCAGTTTTATTTTCAAAATATATTAAATTAATTAAAAACATGTTTTTATTTAAAAACATTAGCATCTTATAAACTTTTAATATAAATAATATTTAATTTAACTTACTTGCACTTACAATTAAACAACATACAATAAGAAATAAAATTATATTATATTTTTTTATTTTCATCATTTTTATTTCTTAATTATTAATAAATTTAAATTAAAAAAAAAATTATTTATACAAAAAAAAAAAACAAAATAAAACAACTTTTAAATAATATCAAATTTTATTTCGCTTTATTCAAGATTTCGCAGTCAACTAATGAAAGTTTTGAATATTTCTCTTTAAATAAACTATAAATTTTTAACTTTATTTTAATTTTGAATATATATCAATATCACATACAATTTTATACACATATAAGTATATGTATACGAGTAAATTTTAATATTAAAAGAAATAAAATACAGATTAAATGCGAATTAAGTGTATATGTATCAATCAAAAACACTGTTACCCTTTTGAATTTAACTTTAATACTCTTAGTCATTTGTATACGAACCTGTCATTTTAAAGTGACCATTCTGTTTATGATGCCGTATAAAGACGTCAATGTGTCATGGATTCATAAATGATTCCAGCAAACTAGAATAAATCAAAAATTAATATTGGAACTAAAATAAAATTTTAAAATAGATTATCAGTTTGGATGGTAAATTTTTTAATTTCAATTTTTTTTTTGAATGGATAAAAATTAATTAGTCAGATTATTTTAAGGAATTGAAATTAATTTAATAACAAAAATGTAATAAAATATTTATAAAAAATTTTAATAATAATAATATTTATATTTTCTTTGAATATATTCGTATAAGTTGTATAGAAAAAGTATTGTATTCGAAAAAAAATGGCGAAATACATATGTAATTTGGTATTTAAATATACATATATGTAGTTTGTTCCCATCACCCAGATTTTAGAGATCAATTTAGTTGCGCAATGGTGATGTATGTTTTTTCAAAAAAGAACGATGTAGAAGGGGAGGTAGGAAGGAAAATAGAATAAAATAATTTTTTTTTTTATAGAATTTTTGCATTTTGTTAGATTAGAAAGGAGTACTCGTATGAAATAGTGAAACTTTTTTAAAACACAAGGTCTTTTAGTTTCTGAGTTAATGTTTCTCTAGGATTATGTTTTTAATAAATAATTAAACCAACAACAATACTGGAATTAATAAAAGTGTTTCCTGCTAACTACATCTCTCTTCATCTGTTTTTTAACTAAAGGCAAATAGTAATTACGGAGTCCGCTGCACTAAATTTACCAAATTTTGTGAGCTGGTTGACCATGCATCAAAACTATTTTTGAAAAATTTTTAGGACAAACCTCATTGATATAAAAACGAAATTGTACATGGTGGAGTGCAGGACCAGTATGTAAATTTTAAATATTTTTTTTTTAATTTTAAATAAAATTTGCTTGTTTTAAATACTATTTATTATTTCAAAAAAATTCTACAAATTAATTTAAAAATTTCACATTACTTTTCTAATTTTGTTAGAATCCATGGTACAAAAGATGCAACACGAGTATATACACCTGGACTACCTCCTATTCCACACCTTTCAGTTCCAACGGATACAATACCAACTAGATAATAATATGGTAAACCAGATTTTGGTATATATTTTCCAATTAGTGGTCCTCCAGAATCTCCTTTACATGAATCAATACCTTTCTCACCTCCCGCACAAATTTGAGTTTCCACTAACGGAGGTTTTGTTTTATAAATCTCATTGCAGGTATTCAAAGGCACAGTTTTTAAAGTTGCTTTTAATTTGATTGGACTACTGCTTAAATTTTCAGTTTTACCCCAACCAGTAACATCAAGAGCAACGCCTGTCAGATTATGATTCTGTACTTCGTCGGTTAATGGTAAACATATAGGTTTAATATAATTGGAAAATTTAACTGTACGTGATAGTTTTAAAAGAGCAATATCATTGTGTTTAGCTTCAATTGTATCATTATAATTTTCATGACTAATAATTTTCTCAATTGTAATATTTTGAGGTGGATCAGCACATATATTAGAATCACAATCAGTTTTTTCATTTTTATTCCATTCACCTAATCGAACTCCCGATAAATATATATTATTTTTGATTAAATCATGACTTTCAATACAATGTGCTGCAGTTAGGACATATCGATTTGATATTAAACTTCCACCACAAAACTCAGATGCTTCAGAATTATTATTTTTATGGGAGTATAATAAAATAGCTGTCCATGGAAATTCATCAAGCTTTGTCTTTGTACCACCAACTATTTTATGTCCCAGTTGTACTATACATTCTCCTTCATTTGGCAATAAATTTGTTTGAATACGACTGGTTAGATTTGAATCAATGAGTGTTTTTGGTTTTCCAAATATTGAATTTTCACAACAAACCTTAAATATAAAATGAATTCATAATTTGAAAAAATACATTTTTATAAAAACCTAAGGAATTTGATATTATTTCATATAGACAACTTTCAGAGTATCTTCTATAGAGAAATTAAATTAGCAATTCTAATATAAGTGTAATTACTACTAATTATCGCGTATTAGATGTATAAATAATAAATATATATAAGATATTTTTTAAACTTACAAGATAGTTTGTATCATTTAATTTGCCACATTGACTATTTTCAATAAATTTTTTTTTTGCATTTAATTCAGGTTTTAAAATTGAGTCTCCCATTTGAATTGTTTCCTTAATTTTTGGACAATATTTTATTTCAACACAATATCCCAGCTCTTTATTAGGACTCTCACATATTCCATAGTTTTTACTTGAAATTTCTAAAGGAAAATATACCAAATAGTTACAATCATATAAGTATTAAAAGAAATTTAGATTAATTAAATTTATATCAAAAAATAATTGATTTTACAACATTTTTACGGCAAGTACTTAAATAAAAACTTATTAAACTTACGTGCATTTACAACAAAAAAGATTACAATAAATATTAAAAGTTTTAATATCATTTTAGCTAAATATATTATTTAATTTTCGTAATTTATAAATTTGCCAGCAATTTAAAATAAAATAATAACTCCTTTTTATAATAATACCTATTCAATAACTGACAATAAACTGAACTTATTAACAACATAAACTAAAATTAATTTTGCATTTTATTTTATTATAATTGCATTACAAAATTAAAATAAAAAAATCGAATGTTCGGTTTTTGACTTTTCACTTAAAAATAAATGTGTTTATATATTTGTTTAGAATCTGACAAAAGATCCATCTTCCATTTATAATGAATAATTTAACACTCATTATTAGTACATTATTGAGTGAGGCATTTTGTTAGCACAATGGTTGAGAGTCGAATTTCTGAAATTGATTACTCTATTTTATTAATTAATGAAACTTCAGTTTACTTCAAGTTGGGTTTGAAATCTCGGTTTAGTAAATTTAATTTTTGAAAATCTTGTTTTTAGAAAATCCCTTTTTTTATATTGTTGAAAAAGCTGATAATTCTGGTTTTGCATCCAACTCTAAAATCCTTAGAAACCACATTTTTCAATTAAAAATGAGATTTCTTAAAAAGCGAGATTTTTCCATAAAAAACGAGATTTTCTAAAACGAAATTTTCTAAAAACGAGATTTAAAAAAAAGATTTACTAAACCGAGATTATGGAATTCTCCCGTTTACTTCAGCTAAGCCTAATGATTAAATATAATAAACAATTGCATGGTATAAAGATATGTATAATATATATATATATTAATAATAAAAAAATATGAGTCCTAATTATTAATAAAAATTCGAATACTTTTCTAGATGCAGTGAAAAAATTTATCAAAATATTGTTTTATTTTCGGATTAGTGATAACGGATTATGTTAAGTCTCTTGACTGCTTTTTGACGTTTTTAAAAGTTTACCGCTCATAATTCCAAATTTTAAAATGTCAAATATTTTTAAAATTTAAATTACTACTACGATTACAATACTTGCTCTTTGCAAGGCGTTTAAAAAATAAAACTAGTTTTTGTTTTTTATTTTATAATTATTATAATTAAAATTTATTCTATATATTATTGATATATTTTTTTTGTTATTTATTTTAATCTACTATTATTTATATACATCTATAAAATCAGATTAAAAAAATTGTTTATTGATTAATAATTATTACAAATGTTTAAGGTTAAGTAGACGCGTGACCATCAATAATGCAAAGTTTAAAAAAAAGAAATGTCTGTTCGTCCAAAAGCTAAACTCTATATTAATGTAAGTTTTAACTTAAGTTTAATATTTTATTTTACTTGTAAATTTAAAAATTCAATTTGAATTATAAATTAAATACACTTATATAATATCCTATACACTTATGTAATTTTGAAAGCAGGGACCCCTGTGAGGAATTAAAAATTAAATAAGAAGTCTAAAATGTAAGAAAGTATAGAATAAATGAATGATAAGTCTTTTAAGATTCATATTTTATCAAATTGTAAATTCCAAAACAGCCAACTACTTGACAAACATTAGACGGTGTTAACATTAGATAAGGTCTAATACATAACCAATTACTACTTTATCCATAGTTGAAAATGGCAAACAACGTAAAAGTTCTCATATAATAAAAATGAACCGATGTACAGCGCCTCTGGTTTTTCGTTGGTTTTAGATCATAAAAAAAAAATAAATATTAAATTTTTTACATCGCTGTTTGAAATTCCAAAAAAAAAAAAATATGATAAAGAATTTCAGAAAATTGAAAAAAAAATGAATCTTTTGATTTTCATGATTAGTCACAACTTTATACACTTATATTAAAATTTTTAGAAAAATTCATCTTTAAAAAAAAATCTAAATATTTACATACTATCTTGTTTCTTTTTTCCCACTTATATCAAGATTTTCCTGTTTAATAATTTTAAATATATGTATATATAGATATATAATATATATATATATATATAGATTGTATAATTAGCATGTTAATTAAATGATATATAGTAATAACTTTACTAATGAATGAAAATTTCTACTTCTAAAAAAAAAGCTTTTACATAAATAATTATATTAATGAATTTAATTACATCTACTAAACCTATACTTATATTGTAATGTCTTTATATTAATAGTATAATAAAAAGTTATTATGAGAATATTAACATTAAAAACTTGGTGTTAATATACGATTAATATATATTTAAAACAAGTAATCAAAAAAACCAATGATTTTTACAAAATTAACTCTTTCCAAAATTAAGCAACGCATTCACATAAAAGGTTTTTTGACAAAAATTATGCAAAAATTGAGAAAATTTAAATTGAAATACCATATGGCAACACTAAATATTTATTTTATTTGTATTTATAAAACTTATAAAAGCAACTGTCATTTGACATTTCCAAATCGGAAATATAATATCTACTTTATAGAAATAGTGTTACAATAATTCAAATTTAGAGCTTTTTCGAACTTTGTGGTGCGGCAGCACTGCTAAACGGATGGGGCTTCAGTAAAAATTCTATTTCCGTTAAATATGAATGTTATTTTAATTGTTAAAATTTCATTGTTCAATTTCAAATCGTGTTGAACTTTTGTTAATACACATATAGACAGTTTAACGGACAGAGTGAAACAATATGGACACATTTTTTACAAAATTTTTTGAAAATTTCTTAAAACAAATAAAATACAAAAAATAATTATAAGACACACTTTAAAAAAATTAATAGTCTAAAGTTGTATTTACAAAAATATTATCAGTTAATTAATGTAAAAAAAAACAAATAATTATTAATTTTATAGTTAAATTAACACTTAAATTTTTCAATTATATTCATTTAGTTTCTTACACAGTTATCCCAGATTTACTTTCTATTTATTAGAAAAAAATGTATTAAATTATTTTATATTAAATTTTTTAAAAATGAATCATTAATTCCATTAATTTTTGGTTTTTTAACCAACAAATAATTAATTATATAAACATATATACATATATGACATAAGTATATAAGAAAAATTTCAAAAAGAATCTTAAACTTGAAATAGACTGGGTGTTTCCGAGAGAGAGATATATGTATATAAAATATTGGAATTTTTTATCAATGACAAATTTAAAAATTTCCCAAGCTTTCTTTAAAAAAAAAAAAAAAATTATAATTATATAAAAAAAAAATATAATAAATATAAAGAGATGAAAAAAAAATTTCTTTCAAACTATTAACACTTGATAATAGGTATTAAAATAATCATTTTAGCATAATTTAACATAAAAAAATAATTTTCCGATTACAAAGTCATTAACCAATTTTTAATTAACAACTAGGAAGATTATAGTTGACCTTGTCAACTTTTAGATACCTATGCATACACACTATGGTGTATAAAATAAAATAAACTGTTATTATTAATTAAATTATCAATAATTGAATAAAATATCGTTATTATAACGCTATTACATATATAACAAACAAAATATAAAAAAAGGTAAAATAGCTAAAAAAAATTTGACTCATACCCCATAACTTTTGCTTAAAAAAAACCAAAAAAAAAAAAAAATGACCAACCCTAAAAGTTGGTTCGAGTGGCTGTCCAACTTTACCAATTAAGTTGCCTTATTATACTTTATTTGCCCAGTTTTTATTTGAACCTCGTAACTTCATTAGATTCATAGTTATCGAATTGTCAACTTTGTATGGCAGCGAAAATGAGGCCGTTACATGTTGAAACTTCATATAAGTGTTTGATTCATTATATAACTACTTACCGTGTGTAATTTTCATCCTCTTAGTATAATGAGTTTTGAAGAAATTCATATTGGTGCAAAGAAGTTTTATGGCAGCCCCTGGAAAATGAAGCCGTAACATTTTGAAACTTCATTTAAGTGTTTGATTCATTATATAACTTACCGTGTGTAATTTTCATCCTCTTAGTATAATTAGTTTTGAAGAAATTCATATTGGTGCAAAGAAGTTTTATGGCAGCCCCCCGAAGCCTTGGTCCGATTTTAACCAAAAGCAATAGAGAATCTAGAAATGGTTTTAAATATGGCTCTGTGTGAATTTCAAAACTCCAGCCCTTTTAGCTTTTGAGTTATCCTGCTGACACACACGGACGGACGGACAGACACTCATAGCTAGCTGAATTTACTTTTCGATGCTCATCCGATACGTACCTTTGATACTATATCTAGCTCGTTTAGATTGACTCGTTATAAACGGAAGAGCAATTTTAACATACCCCTGCACCTATTTGTATAAGATTCTTAAATTATATTCTGCTGATAACTATATATTAAATGAGAAAGAAAGAATAGTAAATAGATTGTGTCAACTCTGGGATAACCTTATATACAAACATAATATAAATTTGAAAACAAATCAACCTAATTTCTTTCGTCTAAGATTAAAATAGATAATATAATTTAACCCTGAATTCTTTATATAAAAAAAAGAGGTTCAAAATAGCTACTGGAACCTATTAAACAAGACAAACTAAATTTTATGAATTTTTTATCAATAAAACTTAACTACTTTTGGAACAAAATTTCAGATATTCAGCTATATTAAATTTATGTTCATATTATATAGAGAAATTGGCTAAATGGTATAGCTACTCGAGCTCGCCGAGCTAACTTGTTGAATTTCAAAAGCAGTAACAAGTTTTGTACATATGTGAATGAATTTATGAAAAATTAAAGCTTCTATTTTTTTTTTATTTTTAAGTTATCGTGCGGACCGACGTCCAGTGGGACTGAAGAACGAACAAACACTTGCTTGTTCGACTTAATTTTCAATTCGGATCCTCTTTATACACATATGACATGAGTTAATATCAATCTCTTAATTTTTAACTGCTTCATAAACGTAATTGCAAATTTAATTTACCTTTAAAACTACGCTTGGTCGGCTATAAAAACACTTGATTGAATTGAGTAAGTGATAAACCAAATATTTCAAATTTTTATATTGGTATAATTTTAAAAAAAAACTTCATTTGAATAATTTAGTTTGTTTTTAAATATTGCGGTTTACTTTATGTTTCCCCATTCGTATGTTTCTAAACAAATAGTTTTATATTTAATTAGCATACTTTTAGGATTACCATTAATTATTCCCAATTATTCTTCTCGAATATTTTATTGTAAATGTTTTTAAAAAAACAAAAAAACACAGTTTAATTATAATTATTAGAATACGTACTATACATGACACAATACGATACTCAAATGTATCAGATATACAATTCTATTTGTTTATATTTTACGGATTCATGGGTATATAAGAAAGTATTACAGTAATGATACCATTCGAATTATGGACATATTTTAAAATTGTTTATTTACATATTTTTGGGGTCTGAGCGTCATTTCATCGCTATACGATGGGAGTAAGAATACATATAATAAGTAAGCTTATTAGTCGAGAGAGTGCGGGTGCATATAAAAATATTTTTTAAAAAAATATTAAAACTTTATAAAATTTTTGACTCTTGTACAATGGCCCTAATTTCACGGAAACGGGAAATTGTATAATTTAAACAACATAAATGAATTTATTAGTGTACGGGGGAGGAAATTGATGTTATAATCTGTAATAATTATACATATATTATATTTAAATGGAATCAAAAATATGTTATCAAGCTAAGCCTCATCGTTTTATGTGAATACAGCTTGAAAACTCTAAATAACTTTTCACATGATACTTTCCAACATTAGCTAGAATTTTGAAATAGGAATAAATTGTTTTTGGCGAAATATATATGTGCCTATGTTTTCCTTCCTTTTCTTTTTTAGCGTAATTTTATGTTGAAATATAATATATGCTATTGCTATAAATATAGTTTGAATATGAATTATATATACAACTAGCTAATACTCGGAACCCGTTGTAACGGCAAAGAATCTCATCATATTTAGAGTTAATAACATTAATAGAGTCTCTCAGATCTTGCATATATTTATCAAATTTATTTAATTTTGATATTGTTGTATCAACTTGATTTACAATTGTTAATTATGATATATTTTGCTTCTTTTTTTTTGTGTTGGTTTTTTCTAATATCTTGTAAATTTCTTATGGAAATTCGACTGACGACACTTTTAAAATGAAACGCAGCATTTGCATTCTTTTTTAAATCACTAGGTATATGTGTTTTAACAATTTTCGAGCATTTTAGATGTATCCAGCTTGTACAAATATCGCTTTGCAAGTTCACATCTTCATTATTACATATACATTTCATTGTACATATGTTACATTATGCTCTTACTTTAGTTTGTGAAATTGAGTTTTTTTTAGGCGAAATTAAGGCGAAAAAATTAAATACTCAAAAGACAGAGTTGCCAGTTATTTTGAAAACAGAGATTCCAAATTTTTGCGACAATTTAAGTGAGATATGCTCAAAAAAGGTTGTAATCTTTATAAAACTAATAATATGTCGCTCAACTGCAAAACTTCATTCAAATATCCTTCGTTTATTTCATTTTTATTATACACTGGAACACTAAATCGTGAACCGTTGTCTGTTATAAATTAATAAACATTTACAACGGTCATTTATGTCAAATTTCATTTATGTCAAAGATACATCACTATAAAAAACGACGTTTCAGTCAAAAATATGTTACTATACAAAACGACGTTTTTTGTAATTGCGTTTCACTTAAAGTTTACGTATAGTAAATATGTATTTAAATGATATAAAATATTTATTACTGCGATTTTCTAAAGAATTAAATTAATCATATTGTTCATAACTAATATAAAATATTTAATTAAGAATTCCATAAATTGGATTAGCATTATTATTTGTTTTTATTTTATTTTATTAAAAAAAATTATAAATTCATCACGTGCCAATCTGATGAATTTATATATTACCTACCCAAAAAAAAAAAAAATACACAATATTTAAATATAAAAAATATTTATTAATAATTATTAAATTAAAATTAAAAAATTACTATAAAACAAAAAATTTGTTTTAAATTAACATAAAATTATCTACAAGAATATACAATTTTTAAACAATAAAAAATTAATTATAAATTATTAATTTTCTTGTGAAATTTTGTTTATTGCTTTTTTTTTGTTCTTTTTATTCTTTTTGAATTCTATTTAAAATATTCTAATTCTACACAAAATTTTTAATTTCATCTTAATATTAATCTTAATATTAAAATTTTTTTTTTTAAATAAAGTCTTAGTCACAAAAACTTATATTTGAATATAGTTTACATTAAAAATCAATCATATTATTTATTGGATTCATTCGAGTTAAAAATATAATTAAAGTAATTAAAAATTACTATAAATTTTATATAATTAATTTTAAATTTAATCTATTTCATTAATTAAATTATCTTATTATTTACAACAACAAAAACAAAAATTAATAAATTAATAAAAAAAAATTTATAATTCCTATTTTATTTACTAAAATTTAATATTTAATTAAATATTATATTATATTATATTTCTATTTAACCAGTCTATATATGATGAAATTCTTGTATAAACACCAGGAAAATTGGAAATTCCACAACTTCTTGGACCAAATGATACTAAGCCTAATAAAACTAATCTTGGATTTCGACTATCTGTATTTTCTAACATTAATGGACCTCCACTATCACCTTAAAAATTTTTTAAATAATAACAACAATTTTATTAAATTTTATTTAAAATAATTTTTTATTAAATATTTTACCTTGACATGCATCCATATTTTCAGTACCCTGAGCACATATTTGGGAATTTGAAACAATAATTGGTGCTCGAAAATTAACACTAAAATCAGAATATATTTTTGCACAATTTGTTTGATCAACTATTGGTAATTGAATCCAATTCATTTCAAGATTATTTGATCTAGGTGCACCTATAATTAATTTTCAGTTTTATTAATTTTTAAAAATATTTTTTCAATTTTATATTAATCAATTAAAAATTTATTAAAAATTTATTAAAATTTTGTTTTTGTTCTTTTTTTTGAATAAAAAAAAAAAAAAAATAATTGGAAATTACCTCTCGAATTTGATAACCAACCAGCAACAGTACCATTTTTTCCAACTATATTATTATCAGCATTTCTATATTGATCATCTGGTAAACAAACTGGTATAATTTGTACTAAAATTAAAAAAAAAATCGAAAAATCAAAAAATAGTAAGTGAATATTAGAAAATATTAAATATGTATTTTAATTCGTAAAACTTGGGAGCGGTACAAAATCTCGACATTTTAAAAAACGATTTAAAATCTCGTTTTTTCAAAATTTCGCCTTTTAAAATCGCTTTTTCAAAATCTCGCTTTTCAAGGATTTAAGAGTTGGATACAAAACCAGAATTATCAGCTTTTTCCAGAATATAAAAAAAAAAGATTTTAAAAAAGCGAGATTTTAAAGAGCGAGATTAAAAATGTAGAGATTTCGTACTAGATCCGTAAAACTTACATAAATTTTGTGAGGACGGTGAAATTTTAATTAAAGCTATATCATTAGCATATTTTGGTGTATCATAATTAGGATGTGGTAAAAGTTTTTCAATTTGATATTCTAATAATGAACTATTTTCATCTGTATCATCACCTAATTTAATATGAGATCTAAAAACATAAAATAAAATAAATATGGCTTATAATTTTATAAAATTATAAAAATTATTTAAAAATTATTTAGATATAATTTAAAAGTTAAATTGCGGGCGGCTATACTTACACAGATAAATTATCAATTAGATTTGTAATACAATGAGCCGCTGTTACTATATATTGCTGATTTATAAATGAACCTGCACATCTATAACTTATTCTACCAGATGCTGCAAATATAAAAAATAAAAATTAATAATTTTTAATTCGATTTTTTACAAAATTTAAATATTGCAAATTAATCAAAATATAAACTTTAAAAATTGATTAAATTTCAATTAAGATTAAAATATATTAGTAATATCATACAAATTCTAAAGTTCAGTTTTTCTGCTTCTAAAAAGTTGTATCAAATAATCTGGTTTATTGAATCAGAGTCCCTTGGTTAATAGTCTCTTTAAACATTAAACTATATATTCTAAATTCGCCTCTAATTTTATTTAGAAGAAGATTTAAATCAGTGTGCTCCAATAATACTCTTAAAGAAGTGTCATACGGTGGCTGTCATTGATCATTTGTTTAAATAACATTTAAATCCTAATCTTTCCAGTCTCTTATACATAATCTCAAAGATTAAAGAATTAACTTACAGAATTCAAAGATATTTCGAAAATTGATTAATGAAAATTGTTTATAATTAATACAACCATAAATTCGGTGAATATACGAGTCGGTGACTGCCAGACCTCGTCATTTTATAAAAGCGCATACTTATAATACAGTTAGAAACGATAAATTTAGTTACAATTTATTGAAATTTAAGGATGACTTCCAAGTAACATGCATAAAATTAATCTTTTATTTTATAACATAAGCCCAGTTACAGTTAATTAGAATTTGTTACTTGTTATTTGCCAAAGCAACGAGAACCCAAACTACAAACTACCCAAATCGTTCCGAACAGTATTGAAAGTGTCCGCTAAGAAACTTTTAGCTTTTAGTAAATGACGAAGCCGTCACGGACTCTTGCTCTACAGAGAGTTGTTGTTTAACAATTATTTATCTAAATTTCATAATTTTTAAAAATTTTAAATAATTAATAAATAGCAATATAACTAATTATTAATTAATTATTGTAAGTAATGTTATTATTAACTGTCATATTATTCAAATATTATTTTACATTCAACTATTACGTTCAATTGAATAAATGTTATGAATAACTAATAAATCTTATTTATATTAAACTTAAATTAATTTATTGTAATAAATTAAATTTATTGTAGATAATAATTTATTTACAGTTCTGAAAACGTTTCTATAATTGCGGTTTTATGCTATTCTGTTCATTCATTTAAAACTAGAAACTAAGATCAAATTTTTTTTAATTTTATATCTATTACAATTTTCTAAAGTAAAGAAACTAATTGTACAACTAAGCCTTAACCCTGCAATTCAAAAAATTTCTTAGTATGCTATGCAATTTTAAATCCAAATATAATAATTAATCAATTCGGTATTAAAAATCAACGGTAATTTTAAATCAAAAGTGTTTTTAAAATTATATTACCTTCTTATCTCGAACTCGTGTTTTAGCCGAGGCTTGTAATTTTCTAAGGACTATGCAGTTTTAAGAATTTATTAAAAATATGTTTGATAATATTAAAAAATTTTTAATTCTTAAATTTATTAATTTTATTTTAATTTATTTCAAATTATGTAAAATAATGTAAATTTAATTAATTAATTAATTAATTTAAATTGAACAATACGAAAACGTCATTTAATAATTCTCATAATCCATAGTACAACAACTACAATTTATACAATTTCGATGGCACAAGATTGTAACAATTCAAAATGAATAATTGTTTTGCTATAAATTTTAGATTTATTGTTTTATTATTATTATTTTAATAAATTAATTATAATTAGATATTTAATAAAAATATTAATTTAAGATTGAAAGAAACTTCTAATTAAAATTCAATTTTTTTCATTAAAATTTTAGAAAACACAATGCCAAATCAAATAAGCGAAGAAATCAGTTCAATAGAAGAAGATTGTGCCGGTTGTTGTGAAAGTAATGAAGATTATCATCCTGGTTGTGGATGTTTTCCAACTTTATCAGATTTATCAAATGAAGCATTAAAATCAAAAAGACTCTTTGATTGTCAATATTGGTCATTAATAAAAGGTGTTATTGTTTTTACTTTAGGAATTGTATTGATAAATCAATGTCAAAATCTTGTAGATAAAATTAAATAATAATATAAAATAATGTTTGATTTTTTTTTTGGAAAATAAATATATAATTTGAAATTAAAATAAACTTAGTACACTTACTTATATTTCTGTAAGCAATTCGAGCCATCCATGGAAATTGTCCTGTAACACTTGCTGTCCCACCAATTATTCTTGTTCCTATAGATATACCACACTGTTCTGAATTAATTTTATTTTCATTTCCTACATTATTAAAATTTCTTTCTGTTGCTGTTTGTATTGTTGAAGGTATAACTGAACTGGGAGTTGGAGTAGTTGTTGGTCTTGGAGTTGGAGGTTGATATTCTGGAAAACGTCTTGATGGAAAATCATTTGTATTAAATCTGTGACGATGTCCATGATAATGATTATTCCAATAGTTATTTGGTGAAAGATGTTCATATGCATTATGACTGCCGTGATAATAATGAGGATTTTTATATGATGAAAAATCTGATTGTATTCCTCCAGGTCTATAATATTTTTCCGAAAAATTATTTTCTTTACTAGAAAATTTACTCTTATCATAGAATGTATTAAAATCATCATTAAAAAAACTTGGTGGACAATTTTTATGGGTTTTTTTATCTTCAAAATCTATTATATTTTCCATATTAACAGTATTTTTATTAAAATTTGAATTACCAGCCGAATGAAATGGAAATTTATTTTTATATTTAGAATTTTGAAATTTGTATGGATCATCTAGGACATTATTTTGATGAAAACTATTAAATTGAAAATCATCTTTTGGCCAAACCCAATCGGCATTATAATTTACAATATCATCATCATTATTTGAATTGCCAAAACGAAAACTGGCAACTTCAATCGGTTCAACTTTATATAAATTTGATTTATATGGACAACAAATTAATGGCTCATTATCCTTAAAGCCACATGATGTTTGTCGAATTTTTTCACTTATACTTAATGGTATTGGTAATTTAACCTTTGTTATAATATCTGTCATTTTATCACAGCTTGTTAATTTTATACATTCGCATTTTTCAACAAAAAAATTTTCCAATTTTCTAATTGTTGTTACCTCAGTATCTTTGTTAAAAGACAAAGATTGTTGAACAGATTTTCGAAAAACTGAAAAAAGAAATTAATAGTTAAAAAAAAATGTTTACAGTATTAAAACAAAGTTAAACTTAAAGAATTTTTATTATTATTACCTAAATATTTTTGGGTATAAATATATATTTAATTATTTAGATATTTGTATACAATAATTAAATAAAGTTTTAACTTGATAATAGAAAAATTACGTTAAAAATTCGAATTTTTACTACTATAAATATAATTGCATATTTTTAGGCGGAATCAAAGAAAAAAAATAACTGATCGTTATTAATTTGAAAATAAGCTTTTATCACTTGCAGCAAAAGTCTTTGACTTAATATTACATACTATTTAAATGTAAATCTACTGAAATTAAAGATTATTTGATTTATTAATTAAAATAGTTTTCACATGTAGTTATAGTAAATAATCTATTTTGAATCATTCACAATATCAAGAAGCAAATTTAACCGAATTTAATTATAAATTAGATTATAAGATATTAGATTATTATGAAATTATTCTTTAATATCAAATTGGATAATTAAAGCTTTATAGAACTTTCAAATTTTCTCGATTTTAAAAATTTGATCGAATTTTTTGTTTATAACAACGAAAATTTGAAAAATTTAAGAATCATTAAATAAAACTACTTTAAGAAACTCATTAAAAATAAAAATTGAAAGATTGCCGAGTTCAACACACCAAAATTATAGAGGAAATGAAATCTAATGATTGATTAATAAAAAAAATTTCTTTTTATTAAAATTAATCTTAATTTAGAGGTTTAACCAAGAAAATAGTTTTAATATTCAATTAAGATTAAAGTTGAAAATGAAATATTAAGCTAATTTACTTTAAAATGAACGCGATATCTTCATATCTCATCTTATAAGTTATAATTATGTTTATAAAATGAAATACATTATTTTTTTGGTAACTTTTAGTGTTTTTTTTTAAATGATTTGTCTAAGTTTTTAAAGTTACAATAATTGATTTTTTAATTATACAGTATTCTTAGAATAAAAACAATGTGTTAAGAGAAAGATTTAAGATTGATGTTGTATATTAAATTTAAAGTTAAAATTAAAAACATTAAGCTTTATACTCTGTTTTAAAACATACTTTAGATTAATATATTTTGGTAAAGAAAATGGTAAGTTTTTTTTTCAAGGTAAGAACAAATGGCAAAGATTTCCTCAAGGTCCCCAGCGTACACATTAGACTTATAATTGACATTAAAAAGTCGATGGCTTTAAACAATAATCGCTTTAAATGATAGTTTGTAAAGATTGCAAAGTTACAGTGTACAGTTTAAAAAAAAATTGAGATATTTAAAAGTATGAATTAGAATGAGCGGTTACTGAAGGCTGGTGGCTATAAACTAGAAGATGAAAATTGAAGTAACTTTAAATTGGAATGAGAAACTAATGAATGTAGAAGTAAGCTCAACTAACTTAGAAAAACCTTGTGTTCTCAGATCTAAAAGTAAAATTTCAAATTAGGGTAGGTGACCATAAACTATATAAATCAAACTGAAGGAATTTAGATAAACGAGTATTATTTAAAGAACTTTTAAAACTTAAATAAGAGCATTACTTATACAATTACTTTTACCAATATAAAAACCAGTTCCTTTTAGCAGATTTTAGCTTTTTAAGTTAAAAATCTTGTTGGAAATTAAAACAAAAAGTGTTATGCATTTTTAAGTTACAGTAACCTTTATATTTTTTTCGCAATTTTTTTTAAAGTTATTTTAAGCAACATTGAACTGAAATCGGGTTTCTTAAGTAAATCCCCTAGAATGATATTTTTTTTTTATTAAATGTAGCATTATACTTGATATCTGATCAATTAAAATAAATAGGTTTTATTTTATGAATTTCAATCAATGATATAAAAAAAAAAACTATAAGATAAAAGAAAAAAATGTTTACAACGCATTTTAAAAATATTTAATAAGTATATACGTATGTATAACACGCAACATTACAACTAGTATTTCCTTTTAAACTAGTTAAAACTAAAAACAACGATTATGTGAATATTTATGATTTTGTGGTTGGAAACTTAAAACTTATGCTAAAGAAGTGCGAAAATCTAAAATTTAATATTTTTCATACCTCTTTTTCTTGTACATACACAAATTAATGTGTTTATTTTCTATTTTCTACGTCATAGATGACGTAGTTCTTTAAGTATGAGACATTTTGTCTGCGTCAATTGCAAAGGTGTGCTTGATCTTGTGGTTTTAATTTATTTTTTTTGTAAATAATTTATGCCGATCATTTGATTTTATCTTAAGATAATTTAGATATTAAATTCTAATTTTAGTTTAGTATTTTTATAAACTAGAATTAGAATAATTAATCATGAATATGAAGAAGAAATTTTATAACAGACGCCATATATGCTTTGTCAAAAGTTCTAATTGTATCATTTATGAAACTATGCGTTAAATTTGAACTGATATGTTTATATTATATCCTAAAAAAACATTAATGTACATTAAATGTTAGTAATTACATCAATGTCAGAGATGAGTTAAAAAATTATATTTAGGACTTAATAGTTAATTAAAATCTGCAAATAATAAAAATTTTCATTTTTGACATTTTTTTGTAAGTTTTTATGTTACATACTTTGCAAAAAAACGATGACCAATAAACATTTCAACTATTAAAATAACCATAAACATTATTTACTATAATGTAAGTAATTCAAGGTCATATATTTAGGTTTAAAAAAAAAAATTTTATGTGCAATGATGGTTTACATTCTTTTGAAATGTTTACAATTGAACTTGTGTTCAAGTAAAAAACGATAAGTTTTTATGTGTTTGTTTTTTTTTTTTTGTAATTCATTGAATGATAATTGAATTTTAAGAAGAGTAATCTTAAAAGATCATTGGCATTCGGCATTTAAAAGAAAAATAAATATTAAAAAAAAAAATATCCATTAAATGAAAATGATGACGACACAAAAATCTTAATGATAAAGAAAAAAAAAAAAATAAAAGACTCAAGTGAGAAACCTTTTTTCATTTTTTGTTTTAATTTTTTTGCTATTAACAAACTAAAACCAGTCTGACCTTAACCTTGTAAGAATAATTAACTCAAAAAAAAAAACTAAGATACAATTAATAAATTACATATACACAAACATGTTGTAAAATATAATTTACATATATAAAAAAATATACAAATGTATAACTTAGTACAACATTATAAGATTCAAGTAAATGGTGTAGAAAGTTTCATTTAACTTCCATTAAAAAAAAAATTTTTATTTATTGCAAAATTTTTTTTGATTCTTTTGTACATATATTTCTTTGTTAATAGGGCTTCTTTTGTTTTTATTTTTTTAATTTATTATGTGTTAAAATATTTTAAAAATATATATACCAGTTTTTATAGTTTATATTAAAAAATTAATTTTTAATATACATAATATTTACCGAAGCGAAATATTTTATTTATTAGTTTCAGTTTTTTGTAAAAAAAAAAACAAAAAATACGGAAAAAAATAAACAAATTTTAATCTAAAAAAAAAAAAAAAAAGTATATTTGCATTTATTTGTTGATAATTTATTTAACAATATTTAAATTATTTTAAATAATTGAAGCACATCTACTGACAAACTATAAGAATAATTAATAGTAATAGACTTGTCTGTGTAAATGTAATGATGATTTAAGTTTAATTAAATATAATGATATAATAATTAAAATATAGATAAGCGTTTTGTATATATAACTTAGATAAAATAACTTATAGAATTATTTAAAAGATGACTTTAATTAAAAACTCAAGCAACTGAAACTATTCAAAAAAAAATTATTATTTACTTGAAAACAAATAAGACGCGCACTTGTTTAACTAAATTGTAAAGGTAAATGGGAAGTTTTCAATTGATACTACAAATATAATATTATTAAGGTATACGTATTATAGTTTTGTATTATTTTTGCAGGAAATTAACTTTTAGTCCATGTTTTCGGAACATACTTAAAAAAACTTATAAAAGCAGAAACTTCTCTAGTATACATAATTATTAAACCATCTTATATAATAGAAGAGTCGAACTGACATTGGCTAATATAATTTTAACATTTAATATCTGGAACAAATATCTTAAGATTTTAAATGATTTACCAATGTTTAAGGGTTTTTTTTTTTTGGGAATAGAAAACTTCTCTATGGTATTTTGTCGAATTCCTAATAAAGATATGATAAAAGAATGATAAAGGATACTGAATATATTTTTTAATTTTAAAATTATTTTATTTAAATTTTAATTTTTGATATCTTAAGGTGTTAATAAAATTTTTTATTTAACATTTATGAAATAAACAAAGTGTTGATAGATATTGAAGACAAAAAAATTCAAACTATTGGTCATTGAGCGTCATAAGTATATCTAATAATATTAATTAATTACTTGATTAATAACTTTCTTAATAAAGCTTTCTTTAATAGTGTCATCAATTCATTGTTTTTTTGTTTTTTAAATATATTCTTGTTAATAATTTTTTATATAATTATAAAATCAATTTATTCATTTATTTAAATATTATAAATCACACATGGTTTTTTTTTTTTAATTGTTATTTACTTTATTATTTATTTTGTTTTAAAATAAATAATAAAATGTATATATTATATATTTTATACCCAAATATTTATAATTTTGGTGGATCAAGGTTTTTTCCCGCATTAAAAAAATTCCTGTGACGTCTTGTGCGATATTCGACCCATAGTAAACTTTTAATTAATAAGCCAAGTATTTCATTACAATGCTACCGGAGATCTATATATCTACAAATGCTAAATTAAATAACGAATTTTTGGAAAAACTTTTAATGTTAAAATACAATCATTCTGAAATCGTATAAAAAAGGAAGGCCTTTTTAATTTTCTTCAATAATAACTAAAAATACTGAAATATAATATATAGTTAAAAATATGAATGACTATCCTACCATCCCACCGTTGTTATTAAAATTCTGTTGGTTCTTTTTGTCATAACACCCACATTAATAAAATGATTGTTTAAAGAATAGAAAAAACTAAAAGTAAATCCGAAATAGATTATTAGACATATTTAAAATTTATACTAACTTCTTGTACTAACTTTGTATAGTATATTTATACCAACTATTTATACTAACCCTACTGTGTCGAATTCAGAAGGCGTAACACGGCCTACGAAAATTCGTTTGTTACGCTCATATCGAGACTATGGAACTATATTCCGTCCAATGTGTTCCGTAAAGTTGGTAGTTCGTATTTGTACGACTTAATTTAATTTAAGAAGAATATTAACATCTTTTTCCTTAATATCCCTCCAAAATTTCCCCATCTCCCATAATTCAAAAATCCCAAACCTCCTCATAATCCCAAAATCCTTCCATATCCCCATATCCCTGTAATCAAACTATACATTTGTATCACAGGTTCCTTCCTAAAGTTTCGTTCAAAAAGGGTATGTGGTTTTGGTGTGTTTGAGTCGCACACTACCCAAAGAAGCACCGCACAGTTTCATTGGGTGGCTTTCGAGCGTTCCACTCTCTCGTAAAAAAAAAAAAAAAAAAAAAAATTACAAAAGACATGCCTCCCTAATAATTATTACCATATTATACACATTGATATAAATTAAAATTTAGTTTTTAAATAGGTTTTAAAAAACTCTGCCTTGCATTTGTATCATTCATTATAAATTTTATAAAAATTTTTAAAACCCCACTTGACATTATTGAAAAAGAAAAAAAAAAAAAATTTTTGGAAAAACCTATAGTTTTGAATTTTAATTGACCCCGTCGATTTTATTTAAAAAAAATATTATTTTAAACTTATTACTTAGCTAGGCCTTGATTTTATTTCAAAATTTTGATGGTAAAAAGATCAAAAATTTCAACTTTTAACTTCAATTTAAAAAAAAAAAAAAAAATAGTTGTAAAGAAATGGAAATTTTTAATTTTAAACTGATAGATTTAAATCTTCAAAAGATGATTATTTTAACTTAAAATGGATTTTTAACTTTTAAATATATAATTGTCCTAAAACCTTGTAAATCCAACTAGCAATACAGATGTTTTTTTTTAAATAATTAAAACACATTTTTTTTTATGTCTAAATATTCTGCGGTTTTATGTTAACCCTGATCGTGAATAAGAGTTTTTTTTTTTTTTTGTTTTTTATTATAACAAAATTTATTGTGGTTTTTTTGTTAATTATGAAATTTTTTTTTGATAGTTTTGTTATACTATTATAATATTTTGATTGTAATTTAAAAATTATTTGAATCATCATCAGGTTTTTTGCGCTTTATCATTTTTTTGATTTTTTTGATTTTTTTTTTAAATTGACTGATTAACCATTTAAGTACAAATTTTAATGGTTAATTGCACGTAAAAAGAGAACCAAATTTTGATTATAAAGTGTGTTCATTGAAATAATATAGATTATTGGGGTTTTTTTGTATTTTAAGTGCTTTGATTAAAAGAAATGTATGCGCATCATAAGAAAAACTTATACAACTTCAACTTCTTCGAAAACTTCCCGCAGTGAACATTGTTAACTTTTGGACATCTAGAGGCATCATTTATATATAATATTGATCCAAAAGAACCGTATTTAATTAAATTACAATAGCACATGTATTATTATGGCTGGGAATTGAAGAAATCTTCATTGTTGTTCTGATTAAATCATTGCCAAAATTATTTAACTGTTTGTTATATCATTTTATTCTTGAGCGAATTGTTAAACATTGAGCGATCTATTAAAGATTGAGCGATTTATAAAACATTGTGTGAATGTTAAAAAATTGAAACATGAGTGTATTGTGGAGGATAATGAATAAAAACCGTTAGTCAAAAAACTAAATAAAAAAATATGTTGTGTCCACCACAGAACTAACCGCTATTACAGGAAAAGCTTAATGCAAAAATTTTTTAATTCAGTTTTTGCTACATATGTAAAAATTTTAATTAAAATAATGTACCTAACTATTATTTTTTTTATCGTATATAAATTATGTATGAAATACGATATTTATTTAATCTGAAGTAACTTGTGATTGTTTTAATAATTTCCAACAAGATATTTGAAAGATTCTAATACTTACGTATATAGAAAAATTTCTTTTTATCCTCTATATGGGTTATCTGATTTTGTCCAAAAGCTTATCAATTCAAGATATTAACAACAAAAACTACAGGGATAAGCACCGGGCCACTTAATGCTCAGAGCCTATACAACAAGAATAGGTAAAGCAACTACGGAGACGTGTAGCGGCTGCGGGATGGAGGACGAAGCGGTTCTCCGTGTCTCCTAACTCTAGAAGACTTAAGACTTAGAATCTTAGAAGGAAGACACTGAGATAACATCAATTCTGTAAGGGAGTTAGACCAGGGAAAATTCCGCAGCAACTTCAGGCAATTCCGCTCAGCATAATATGTTATTTCCGCTCAGCACAAAAAAAAACACGTTTAATTAGTTTCTACATGTTGGAGAAATTAATATTTGCAAAAATTTGAAGGGTCCAAATATTAATAAATATAACCGCTTAAATTTCATATAAGCGGTTGGTAAAAAACTAAACTAAAGATAAAATTAATCAAAAAGTAAATTTTTATATTAAAAATATTAATAGAAACGTGTTGATTGTTGTGTATGACTGATTTATTTACATATGCCCAATTCATATAATGAACTATATGATAACTAATAACTCAAAAAATAAACTATTTAATATTATTAAAATTTTATAACTTTTAATTTTTAAGAACTGGTTGTATATTTCATTTCCTGTAATACTTCATTACAACCTTTCCAATTTTTATAAGTAAGATACAAGTTTCGTAATGTTTTACAGAATTTTTTACATAAAGTGGACTATATCAACACCAAATGTGTGTGATTTTGTAAAATACACTTATAAAATTTGGAAAATTTTTATTAATATAAAATTAAATATTTTCTTTTATCATAACTATTTAATCCCACATACTATACTCTTAGTCTTAAGAACTAATATCATAAAAGTTATTATTACTAAACAAATAGTCAGAATTTATTTGATTAATAATAAGTTGCTAGTGAAATATGGTTTCCTGTTCTTAGACATAATGAACCCCTAAGAACATACTCAAAACTTTTTAAGTAAAGCTCAAAACCTAAAAAATTAAGAAATAAGACTTCCCATAATATAGACAATAACTTCTATAATTTATTAATCAGTTGAACTCATTGGACTGTGGGTTGAAATAGGATAAAAAAATTTTAAGTTTAGTAATCTTCAATTGATTCGATATTTTCTAGTACATTCTCTTAACCACACACTTTAAGTTTCACACTTACAGAATTCGAATTTAAAATTCAAATCTACTCTTACTCATATACGTTTATACTATAGATTATTACGTAAAATGTTATTGTCCAAACTACAAATAGTTAATTAAGAAAATAAACCTTTTTTTTTGTCAACTAATTACTTGAGGTTTTTTAGATATTTGAAGATTTGAAGTGATGAAAAATTGTTTATTTAATTAAGTATTATAAAACATCTAATTATACAAATTTATAAAAAAATTAACTTATTGTTCATATGGCACAAACTATTTGACCTCAAGATTTTTAAGCAAGCAAATTAATACTTTCGTATAAATAGTTACCACATCCTTTAAGAAATTCTTTGGTAAATGTTATAACATATAAGCTTATACAATAATAACTTTCATATTCTATTATTATAAATAAGATACATATATGTATATATTACAGACATATTAAGTTTTAATTTAGTCGAATTTTTAAACATAATAATTAAAATATCATACATATTAACAACATTATACTTATTAGAAGAAATAGATAAGGCTCATTGGAAAACCCTTTCTTTGGAAATAATTCATATTTCTACAGCGCTTTGCCTATTGATTCTGTACCCCTAGAAGACTGGATTATGTTTTTTTGATCTGGTTTTTTGATCAAATAAAATCTTCCCATAGTGTCTCTCTCCTACTTTTAGTCTTAGTGGAGCGTTTCACATTCGAATAGAACATAAAAAAATAGTTCGTCTTCCTGATCCAAATCTTTGAATTCACTTTTAGCTGCTCTATACTTATACTGCATTTAATACACTTAACATAAAATGACTCATGTTTATTCCTATAAATAATCTAAGATCTTCCCGATTTAATTTCAGAATTTTTTTAGTTTTGTTCGTACTTGGTTTTTCCCGAAAAAAAGCATTGCGTAAATGGATTTCCTATATTGTAGTCAGTATTCCTATACTTGGATTTTGATCTATATCTGGTACATAAAAAGTATACTGGAAAAAGGTTTATAATTTAATAACAAATCTATTAAATTCCTTCTAAAATTCTTTTTTGAGGCTGTTACCTGAGACTATAACCTAACTTAACTTAATTTGCAAAAACTTGTTAGTCCGAAAAAACTGTTGCAATGAACCCAAAAAGACTAATAACAGTATTAAAAAAAAAACCCTTAAACAAATCTAGAATTTTAATGACACTATTGAGTGTAGGTCTACCAGTGGTGCTTATCATATGTTCCATATAATATAAAATTTAGTAAGAAATATTATTCTCGTTAGACTATCTGATCAATAGCGTAGTGGTTATAACGCCGACCTTACTTGTAAATGTTATCAGGTTAAAATCCCAGCCAGATCATAAATAATAAAAAAACATCTTAAAATTGTATATATATCGTAATTATAAGATTATATATAAAAATATATATATATTTAACTATTGTAAAATAATTATATGCATGGGGTTATTCTAGATGACTAGATAATGGCCTATACTTCTTAAAAAAATTTCCTTGGAAAAGGAGTAAAAAAAAAAGAGGAATATAATTATGGTCGCCAAAACTTACTAATTTGATAAGTGAGGGAGGAAGAAGATAATTTCTAATTGTGTTTTAATAAAAATCGACACAATATTTAATTATATTATCTAAATTAAATGATAACATTAAAAAATCATTTGCACAATTTATAGTGCTACGGGTTAATAGGTTCTTAAAAAATATATTCTTATAGTTTTCATTTAAAGTTTAGAAGGTTTTTTACCCAAAATTAAATTTTACCTCTTGTTATATTAAAAATCTAAAATTATACTTAAATCTTTAAACCATACTGTAATACAATTTAAATTATCTCTTATATGAATTCGTATTAATATAATTTTATAAAATAATAATTATTATTTATTTTAATATTAATTTATTAAATATCTAAACATTAATAATACCTATGTAATTTCTCAGGCAAATTTATGCATTCAAATACAATAAGCCTGAATTGATTTGTTATAATGTAATATGATTCCGGTTACTATTTTAGAAAATTGAATTTGATGAATAATATAATAATATGTTAGAATAATTTATATTCTGATTCTGATTCACCTCACAACACAACCGTTTATTACACATATTTAAATTATATCAAAATTTATTTAAATTTTAAAAATCCTATTGATTAATAGTTAATAATAAAAGGTATATTTATCAAGTTATTACAAGTTCCTACTAAAAAAAGTAACAATTGAAAGCATAAGCATTTAATGAAATATAAAGGTATTTAATGCATAAAAACGTTAAATTTTTCCAAATTTAAATTTTAAATTGTAACCTTGTAAACCAAGAAAATAATAACCAGTTAATTGTGATGTCAATAAAACATTATGATTAAGCAGGATATGGTATCAAATATAATACAATGAATTTTATTTGAAAAATTATTTAATTTATTCAAAAAAATAATGAATTCGATTAAAATATACTTACATGCAACAATTATAATAGTAAAAAGACTACAATAAATATTTGATTTCATTTTAAAAAATTTGTATAAATAATTTTTTATATTAACAAAAAAATAGTTCACTTATTATTTAAAGTTTTTTATAGATTTTCAAAATGCACTCAATTAAAATATGTACATATAATTTAAATGAATTTACTTTTTATGCTCTTTAAAATTCAAATTACCTATTTATTTATTTTTTTTTTTTTTATTTTTTTTTTTATAAATTTCACACAATTATTTTCAAACTCAACTACACTTTTGATAAATTGATAATAAAATAAAAATTGTAAAAAATTTATAACTTAATTTAATTAAAAACTTTTTTTTTTATAAATTTTAATTAGAATTATTGTAACCACCATAAATTTCAAATAAATTTAATAACTTTGTTTAAAAGTAAAGTTAAATTTAATATGATTCAGGCATGACTAAATTCTTTGGAAGACAAATTTATACTAAACCAAACGATTATATGACTTACAAGATTTATATAGTAAAAAGCTTTGTTTTTCAATAATTATTTTAATTTTTTGTTTGGTTTTTTTTTGTACTCTCAAGACTCAATTTACTTTGAATGAAAAATGAATGAAATTTATCACACAACACACAACAACAAAAATAAACAAACAAAATAAGAACTTAGCGAGCGAGTAAAAAGGTTATCGGGTAAAAAAAAAATCCCCTAAATGTGTTCGACAAAAAAACTAATCAAAATTAAAAGAAAAATATAAATAATTAGTATATAGGCGTATATTAAAATTGAATTGTTTAACTTAAATTACATAATAAGAATATTAAATAAAAGACGTTATACTATTTGTGAATTTTTAATGATAAGAACTCATATAAATGATATGATAAAATATTAAAAACTACTAGAAAGTTATTTATATAAATAAAAATAATGAAATGTTGTATCTAATACTTCACAATTAGAATTAATTAGTAGTAGTTATTAAAAATTAAGTTATAAATAGTGTCACATGTAAATAATAAAAAAAATTTTCAACGAATAATCATACTAAAATAAACAAAAAAGAATATTATTTAAATCGTCTTACTTAAAATATACTGAGAATGTTACTAATAATTTTGTTGAATAAAACTAATTTAGTGTTAGTGAGAATACTGTATAATATTGAATGAATATTAATTATTCTTTTATAATGTTGGATGACTCATAACATTACGCTTAATAAACAATTATTATTTAATACTAATTTATTAAAAAAATAATATTGATAAGATTGAAGACCATGAAATTGCATGAAATGTTATAAGATAACTTCTGTTTTTATTTAAAACAATATTATTTGTTTACAACATATTTTCCTTTAATTTATATATGTACTAAGAAGCTTTTTATTGAAATTCATAAATAATTTTTAAAAAATGAACAAACATGAAAGGGTCCCTTAAAAAAATTCTAATAATATTCAGATGAAAATAAGAAACACTACACCAATTAAATTTTATAAAAGTTTTGTATTGAAGTTACCGCATATCATCTTAATCATTTTTAAATCTTTATCATAAATACTTAAAATGAAATGAAAAACAAACATTATTTATGCAAAAATATAAAAATTTTATTAAGTATGTATTTATTTATTAATATATTTTGATTATTTTAAAAGTTTATAAAAATGTTTTAGATTTATATTTTGATTCTTAAATTAAAGAAATAACATTTTATTCTTAAAATTTATAAATAAATAAAAAAAATATATTATTTTGATTAAATATAAAAATAAGCTTTTCTTCAAGTAATAAAAATTTAATATTAGATTACTCAGTTTATATTACCTTTAGTTTACAAAAAAAGAATAGTATAACATATTTAATTAGAAAGTCATTAAGTTAAATGGATTTTTTGTATCAGTCATTTTTTCATTTAAGACTAAAATATATGTATATATATATATGTATGTATATAAAATATATGCCACAAAATTTTATAATACCTATTCTTATTTTCATATTATTGTTTTTTATTCAATTTGGAATGTATTTGAGATTTTAAAGTTAATGAAAAATAAATTAATATTTTTTTAGTTATTAAAAATAAACAATTATTAACAGATATTAAGTTGAAAGTTTTCTTATTTTGTTACGTATATATATAACTTTATGAGCCAATAATTTGATTTCAAAAGCTAAAAAATAAAATGTTTTAGCAATTTTAAATCTAAAAACCAGAATCTGAATTTAAACTACTACTCTTTTAATGAAAAAGTAGTATACAATGCAAAATACACATTTTTATTCAGATACTTTTTCTTCAACTTCTTCTTTATTTTCTAAACTTTGTTCAATTGTTTCTTCTTGAGAAACTTCTGGCTCTATTTCTTCCGGGACGTGTTGTTGTGACTCTGTACTCTCATTACCAAGATTTTCATCATTTTCTTTTTCTTCATCCTTAACATCACCATTTTCATCACCATTTGTAAGGAAACCGTTATCTTTACCTGTTGTCGATAATTCTTCTTCTAATTTTTCACCAATTTTAGCATCTAGTTCAATAATTTTTTCTTTCAATTTTAATTTCATTTCTTCTGGCCATTTTGGAGACCATTCCTTAAAGAGTTTTATCTAAAATTCAGATAAGTAGTCAAAAATATTATTTTTTTATGTATATATTTTATTAAAATATATATATATATTAATATATATGATAATTTGTGCTATGTTCTCAAAATTAAGGTGCGTCCTTATTAATTATAAATATTTATAATTCATAGTATATTTACTAGGTAATTTTATATTTATGAAACACATAATTTTTTTATTTAATTTAAAAGTAATGTAATAGCACAAAATGTATAATTAATTAATATAACTTACACGACATTGATACAAACTCATTGGTTTATCATTACAATCAGCTGCAGACAAACTATTAACAACTCCATTCATATATATTTCTTCTTTAGTCAAATAATCTACTAGTACCGGAACAAAGTCTAAAAATTAAATAACAGTAAATAATTAATGTCTTTCTTTCAGTTAAAATAACTAACAGGTCAAACTAGTGCAACGTAAAAATAATAGCACAATAACAAATTAATACAATACCTTCTCTTTGAAGTTCACTAAACTCACTGAACCATTGGCAAATATATCTGAATTCCCGTTCTTTACTGTTAGCAGTCATTTTTTAAATTTTCTTAAAAAATTTATAAAATTTTAATTCATAAATATTTTATAAATAAAAACCAAGAGCAAATTATAGATGTATTTGAATTGTGATACGTCGTCACGAATTTGCATTTTGCAAGATTTCTTACGCTAGCGCTGTAAATGTCAAAAAAAAAAAAAAACAGCAGTTCTTATCTCCACAGTTCTGAATTTTGATTTGCTACATTTGAATTTTAAGAATGACATCGACGCATTTCCTTCCTCAAAACTTTTCAACAAAATAAAATGGTCCTTTTTTATTAGATATAATATACCCAATTGTTTAATTTTATTAAATTAATAAACAAGCGTAAGTAAAGGGAAATAAAGAAACTAACAAATAAAGACAGGTTTTGTAAAATTTAAATACAAATATGAATATTCTAAATAAAACTTAAGTAAATATGTAATGAATTAACAGATTTTATCCAGCCTATATTTTAAATTCAGGAAAAACCTTAAATTCCTTTAAAAAAATTACAAAATAGAAGTTAAAAATTAAAAAACATTTTTTATATACAAAATTCAGAGTAAAATAAAGCTCTGTTCATTCAAATAATGTTTTTATTAATTTTTTTATTTAATTTCTGCATTTAACGGACATTTTATTTTAAATCGAAATTCTTTTATCTATTTTATTTTTCTATTTGCAAATGTCTTTATAATGTGGAAAACTATATTTTCAAAATATATAAAACAATAAAAAAAATCTAAACAAGTTTTAAAAAAATTAATCATAGGAAAATATTTACTTAAATTGTAAAATTTCAATGTACTTATACTTGCCCAGAAAGCATCTGCTTCTTTTAATGTTGCATAACAAAAATAATTAATAAAAATATTTAATATTAAATAATATTAAAAATCTAAATAAAACTTTGAAAATTGAAATACACGTTAATTTATACATATTCATGTTTTGACTAAAAATTTATAACTTATTATGGGATATCCCGTCTGCCATTTTTTTTAATCTTTTGTTTTACTAGTCTATTAACTACAATTTTAATGTAATATTGTTATATATATAAGTATTATTTTAAATCTATTATTATCAGCTTCCATAAAAATTAATTTAATAAACTCATTAATGAACTAGCATATGCCATTGGCTTAACGTCAGGATGAGGCTAAAAATTTGAAAATACTCGTAATATAACAAGTAAACATGTGTATTGAAAAAACTGATACATACCACTGCTTCAAATGATTTATAAGTAGGAGTTAAATCATTTCCTTTGATTGTTATAAATGCACCCATATTACCCATTGTATCGCTAAAAATAATGTACAAAATATTATCATTTTTAAATTCAAATACTAAATAATTAATATAAATATACCAATAATTTGGGGCAGAGAATACAGTTATACATTGACCATTGTGAGCAACTTCATAACCCATATCTTTTACTTCGTGACTACGAATAATGTAATCTAATTTATTTTTTTCACAGAAACGTCTTGTAACATCTGGACCAAATTGAATACCAACTCCTCGTTTTGATGGACCACGACCTTCCCACGCTTGAGGATCTGACCACAATAGTTCGCACATTATTCCTTCTTCAGGTGGTTGACGATTTCTTTCTAATTTGCGTATATCATCAAGAGTAACGTCATCATTTGAGAATAGACCACCGTGCATTACTAAAATTTTCTGGTTAATGCAATGAGATAAAGGTAACCAATTAAAAACTTGTGTGAACATATCAGCCATTGTACTTGAGTATTTAGCTGTAACTTCCCCACTAAATCCGTACATTTGATTCATATTAATACTTTCATGATTACCTAAAAATAAAAATGTTTAAAAATAAAAATAGTTTTTTAATTTTTTTTTAATAGCCTACCTCTTGATAAGTAAAAATGATTTGGGTATAATAATTTATAACCAAATAGTGTAAATATGCATTCAACTGAAAATGAACCTCGATCAACAAAATCACCTAAAAATATAATTGATTAATCGTTTTCAATTTGTTCTTTTAAAGAAATTTTAGGAAAATAATATTTTTACCATTAAAAAGATATGGATTCGTTGGAGAAGGTAAACCATTTATTTTAAAAATATTCATAAGGTCATAAAACTGACCATGAATATCTCCACAAATTGTAAATTTTGAATCATCTGGTACATTAATATCCACCAATGATGGTTGTTTACGGAAATATGCATCTATATCACATAAAATCTAAATAATTTAGATAAAAAAATATATATTTAAATTTAATTAAAAAATCAGAGATTTACTTTGTATGCAAACTTTTTATGCAATTTTCTTTGTTGCTTATAGTGGTCCATTAGCTCTTCCATGAAATTTTCTGTAACTTTACCATCTTCAAGCTTAGGGCCAATATAATCATCTTCTATAGCTAAACAATTTATGTTTAAGTTTTACAAATGTTTTAAATTTTTTTAGATAATGCAAACCTATAGTTTCTAAATCTCTAAACATTTCTGCTAATGTTTTTTCTGGTTTATCTATTGCTATTGCACGTTCAAAAGCGCGCATTTTAACAATTTTATTGCATTCGGTAAATTTCATTTTGGCATCTTTATCATTAGGCCTCACTTTAGCTACCTTTAATAGATTATAAAAATTAAACTTTTAAAATATTTTCTAGCAGCCACTTACATATTCAAAATCTAATAACGCTTGTTTAAATTTTCCTAAACTCATATGAGCTGCTGCCCTTCTGTAATAACCTTTTAAATACGAAGGATCAGCTTTGACTGCTGAAACACCATCTGTTAATGCATAACCAAAACTTTCTTGTCGTAAATGGGCAAGACTTCTATTAGCATAGTAAATTGCATTTTTTGGGTTAAGTTCAATAGCTTTGGTATACGCTTCTATTGCTTTATCATATTCCTTATCTAAAAAAATATTTAAAAAATTTATTAACTTTTAATTAAAAACAAAAGAAAAATTGATTGGTTGTACAAGTTACCCATAACAAATTACATATAACTTAGTAACAAGTTTATGTACAAATATTTTATTTACAACTATGTACTCGAAAAATATAAACTATTAATTAAACAGTATCTATAATGTATAAATATAAGCGGCCATTGGAAATATAGGTTATATATGTAATTTTTAATTAATGTCAGCAGACTTTGACATGCGAATTTAATTTTTAACTAATAATTCTTCATTATGGAAAAATATTAAACTTAATGCTTTCATATTAATTGTAAATATAATGTAAAAAAAATACTAACTATTAAGGAATTTATTTCCTAAGCTTTTTGCTTCTTCAGCTTGTTTCATATCTTCTTCTGATAAAGTTGAATTTTCTTCATTATTTACAATTTCTGTCGCGGACATCTTATAATGAAAAGCAACTGATTTTAACTCAAAACTTAAAAGTTTTTTAAGAAATATTAAATTTTAAAATACAAAGGTTTCTTCCGCCTGTCACACCATGAGAACTTTTGCAATGACTATATTTAGCAACATGTTTGACTTTGATTGACATAACAAATGACAATTTCTAAATTTCTTGTTTAAATTTGAAATATATGGAAATGGAATTGGAATAGGAATTGGGAAACAAAAGATTATTTATTTAATTATTTTTTATAAGTACTTGGAAAATAGTAAATATTTTTGATATTATATAAAAGTGCTTTGCCCATTTGGCCTTTGCACTACTTAAACTAAACTCTTTCTTTTATTTACAATTACAATATTAATTATATTATTTATATTATATATTTTTATATTTTAAATTATGTTTGGTCACCAAAGGGATTTGTAAAGAAATTTTGAGCAAAAGTCTTAAAATTTTGTTTAATAAAAATATTTGTAAATTTCTCGCAAAAAAAATCGATTATATAATTGATTTTAAGATTATAAATATTAGTTTAACGACTCCTTTTGTTATTTAGTTAAAAATTTTAATACATATTAATTAAATACTAAATTTGCACTTAAAGGCAAAATTTGCTTGTATTTAGAACTCAATGATTGTCGATTTGTAATTTAATCGGCTCAATTTGTAATTGTAAAAGAAATGTAAAACTTCCTTCGTTAAAATAAATAATATTTCTACATATTATATTTATTAATGTACATATATTATTATGTAAATATATAAAAAAAATTTAATGAGAAAAACGCAAACTTGGCTCCAAAATCTTATAATGGGTTATGTAAGTTTGAAAATTGTTTAAACTTTATTTATTTTTGGGATAAAATATTAAGAATATTGACAATTAGTCTAAATTTAACTATGCAATAATTAATTATAAAGTACTGATTTCATAATGCGCTTCAACTCTGATCTGATGTGCATCATACAACTGCATATTTTCTTATCTACAAGTTGGTAAAATATTATATTTTTTTCCAAAGCTTTTTTTCAATAGTTGCACTTGTTCGCTTCGTTTACGACGTCGTGAATACAATGTCGCATGGTAATTGTAAACTTCAAAAATTTTACATTGTCTCATGATCGTAAATTCATTTTACATTGTATTCGCGACTCATTTTCACGAGTTGTGTGTTAAATTGAGTATCGAAAATTTTTTGGATACACAAATAAAAAAATTAAATGTTATTTGAATTTTGAAGTTTTAATTTGAATTTTGGTCAGTTGAATTTTATTTTTGTGGTGGTGAAGTCCCTAATTAAAAAAAAAAAAAACAAAAAACCATGGAAGAAAAGTAAGTAAATTTTTAATTTTTGTGAGATTCTTAATTTTTTTATTACAGTTGTTAAAATTTTTGACATTTCATTTTGACAAAATTGTAAACAAAATACATTGTATTTCACATTGTATCAGGTTGAAGTTTTTTTTACGACATTTACGATGTCACCCAGTGTTAACAGTTGTTGTTAACACATTTTGTGGTCTGCTTAAAATCTCTTAAAGTTTACACTATGTTGTCAGTTTTTGTTCCAACTTGATATGTGTCCGTTAATATTATCACTTTAATTTTTCTTCTTGAGGTAAAAGCATAGGAAAAACCTGTTTTAGATGTATTAGTGACATGCAACACGTAAAATAGCTAAATTTATGTTAACTTAAGTGTTAATTAATCGCATTTTCGTGGTTTTTTTTTATCATTTTACAGCTTTTTTTAGGAGGAGTGTGGTAGTGGGAAAGAAAAAGTGGAAATGACAACTGACGATTGTTAAAACGTATGAACGCTTAGATAGTATTACAACTTAATTCCCATATCCACTGTGCTTCATGTATGTCATTCATTTGTGACGAATACATCATGTAATAAAAAGAATAAAACAAAATTAATTAATAAAAATAAAAAAATAATTAAATAAAAAAGTAAATTCAAAATGTGTCAAATTGCTTATGCAATACTTATAATTAAAGCCGGGAAGTTCACCTAAAACAGCAGAATATGCGCATATAATATATGCCCTTAGAAAATGTAAAATATGCATATATGCAAATATCCTATTCTTAATTTTCTTATATTATTCTGAAACATTAATAAAAAACATAAAAAGAATACATTGAAAATTATGATCGTTGGTTCGTGTTTCTCCTTCAAAATTTACACCAGGAACCAGGAATGAAGATTATGAAGAAAATATAATAGAAACACAATCAATTGTAATTCATTATTTTGATTCCAGTTTTGACATTTTGGTATGATACACATTTATATTTTATTTTTTGGTATGAAACACATTTATTTAAAGCCATCCATTGTACTATGTAATATTGCGCACTCATGAATGGCATACATGAAGCATCGTGGATACGACATTTTACTACTTTTCGTTATATTTATTTAAATTTGACAACAGAAAAACGAATTTTATTTTTAAATTTGAATAAACAAACAAAAGATTTTGGTTGCGAGTTGCGTTGTGACGCTGCGATAATCAAAATATTATTGTATGTATTTTATTATATATGTACTTTTGTATTAACTGTGTCTATGGGTTTATTTTTTATTCTGTAAGTTATTGATACATTAATATTAGAAATCTGACCGTAAATTCATAAGAATTGTATGGTGCAGTGGTTAGCGTAGTGGCTTCAGGTGTAAACAAGTCTGAGTTCGATCCTCGTTAAGAGATAAAATTTTTTAAATACTTAAACCAATGCTTTGCTTCAATATTTGAAAAGGTTTGCCTGCGTGCTTGGCTGAAATTTTTTTCCGAAACTTAGCTGAAGTGAAGAAGCCTATGTTTATCTATTCGTGTTCAATATAATAACTTCATAAATAAATAATCATCTCTAATTTTATTGAAAAAGTTACAAAAACATTTTACATTGTTTACTATTTTTAGATTAGAGATTTCTATTTCACCGAAAATAAATAAAAAATAAAATTACAGCTGCAGATCTTTCACTTTTTATTACTTTTTTCAACTCTTTTCTACAGCAACCTCTTATGTCGTTAATTTTTTTTTTACTGTTTCAATACTTGCATTGTCATCTTTGCTTTGGATTTCCTCAAAAGGGTATATTAGGCTCTGTATATTTATTTTTGTTTACTTTCCAAAGTGGTGGATGATTTTTGTATTAATCTAAAAACCCGTGCCAAAATTTGTTGCTATATTTTTAAACCCGTATGACTATTAGTCAAAAGGGTAAACTAAATTTGCCATTACGTTTGCGACGTAAAGAAGGAGGGGGGTAAATATAGACTCAAGTGTATGGATAATCGAAAAGTGAATTGATTTAGCAATGTATGTCCGTCCGTCCGTAATCACGATAACTCAAAAATTAAAGGAGGTAGGATTCTGAAATTATCAACAAATCGGTTTTATGAAAAAACCGTCATCGCTATTGAAATGCAGCCAGTTTGCTCAACGGGCTGAGTAGCTGCCATACAACTTCTTTTTTTTATATGAGCATTACTCTGTACTTATTAAAGCTGTACTTATATGAGCATTACACTACACCTAATAAAGCTGTATGTTTGAAATTTTGCTAAAAGTAATTAACTGGATGATATATTATTTATACTTTATATTATGGTCATACGGGTATACCAAAGTTGACAAGTCTACTCTACTACATTCTTCCTCGTTTTTAATTTAATTTTCAACCATAACTCAACGAAAAAAAACATTCAAATGATGTTTGCGATATTTTCGCTACAGACTTTCAAGTTTCAATACAGGTTGAATACATGACGACCTTAACTTGTTAGTACAGACGTTAAAAAATGTTGATTGCCTGTTGTCGACATCAAGAATTTTTACTTTCTTATTTGATGCATGCACTAAACTCTTAAGTCTTAAACCCTTGTAACGATAGCGTTAATTAAAAAATAACGGTAAATTAGTATGATGTTATTAGATTAAATATGCACATGCTAATAATATTGTCTTATAGTACATACATAATAGGTATGTATATTGTAAATAAATCGATCAAAAGTTTTGATAGTTTTATACCCTTTTATACATTATGTATTCAAATCTTTCAAAACAATACTTTAAAATTTTAGAAGGCATTTTATAAAATGTCTAATTTAATATTTTATATTTATTTTTTTTTGTTTGAAAATATAACGACTAATTTTTAATTTTATATTCAAATGATAACTGGTTTTAAATTATTTGTAAAGAACTTTGTTTTTTTATTTATTTGTAGTGTTCCATAATGGAAGAGGAAATTTTAAATATATACCTAGATTTAGCAGTACATCTTTCAATGAAATTAAATGAAAAAGGTAAAGCATAATTAAAACTGTGTTTTTCCATAGTCAAATAAAAAGGTAAATAAAATTTTTTGAAGATCGTCTTAATGCAGTTAAATGGATTAAAATAATAAAGGAATGCAATGTTACATATAATGGAAAAAATTTGAAATATGAAATATTAAACTTTTTGTTGCATTGTTTACGTAGGAAAGTACTAATTGGTATGCGTTTAAAATTTTTTTACATATAAGGTGGCCTTAATTTAATTTTATTATTTAGCTTTCAGTAATAAAAAGATTCAAGAAATAAACTTTAAAGCTTCAAACAGCAAAGAAGTATTAAATAAACAACTTATAATAAGATCTCCTGCCGGTTTAGATGAAACTTCTGAGTTGAATAATTCGAATTCTAAAAAACAACACAATGCTCGATTTAAAACCTGTCAACAAAAACAAAATTCACAAAAAGGTTTGGTGTTCTACATTTTAATATGTTCTAAGAATCAAGTTTTGATTGAAAATTTGACCATAAGCATTAATTTGAGATATTTAATTTTAGCAAAAAGCTTGGCCTGTGGCTCACTTCCCAATTTTGAAAGATCTAATAACGCATCAAATAATTTGCAATATCAAAAATGTAAGGTTTTTTTTTAATTATTTCAATAACATATAAGGGTTCTTCACGAACACTTATTAAATTTTAATAATTTAATTTATTAAATTAAAATAAGCCTTGTCTTGTGAGCGTGTTTTTCGCAGATTATTTGATAATTTGACAAATATTACTAATGCAGCCCATACATGGAGGACTAGGTTTTTAACTTGGTACGCGGACATGTTTACAAACTATACCATACCCAAGCCAGACGGGTTGCAACCAACATTATTAACGAGGTATTTTGACGTAATTTTGACGTAATCGCTTACCAACACAAACAAAAAAATGTTTTTGTTTTTCTTTTATTTTTTTTAAATTTTTTAAATTTTTGAACAATGCGCATCTTAAATAAAAAAAATTTGAGACCGGACAAAATATAAAATATTTCTGTTATTTGAAATTGATAAAAATCAATATAAGATTACCATATTAGGTTTTATTTCTATTTGTTATTTTTTATCTTTCAAACTAAATACTAAAAAATGAACAAATATATTTTGTATTATATTAATTATATAAATATATTTTAATTGATAAAATATAAAATTTAGTTATATAAATAATAAAAAAAAATAATTAATGATATAAAAGACAATTAGTTTAAGGAACAAGTTTAGAAACTAATTTTAAAATTGTATAATTATGAATGTTTGCTCAGTCCCACAGATGTTAATTAAAATAATAATTCATTTTTAAATAACCTAGATGTGATATAAGTAAAATAAAATTACCTACCCACTCAATGTAAATAAAAAATTAAATCTCTTATATTATCTACAAATCCATTTTTTTATTTATCACAAACCTTTTTTTTTATATGAAAAAAAAATTACAAAAACTTTCCGCTTTTGAAAAATCAGCTGACTAAACATTCTCCGACGATAACTATCTTCGAATGAACTAAATTTTACACATACATTCATAAGTGTACACTTATAACTACACTTAAAACTACACTCGTGTGGGACTGAGCAATATTCACTTACGTTATTCATAATGGAAAATTACGTGAATGCAACTTCGCATTACTCATCGTCTGGCTTTTCAGATTCAACCTACCATCGAACCATCGTATAATTGTTTTTTTTTTTGTTTTGAAAACTGTCAAAAGAATCTGATAATTTTTTAATTTGAATTTTTAACAGGTTTTATTTAAATACATAGTTCTCTTCCTATTTAATTTTTTTCTTCTAAAATTATGATATTTAATATTTTTTTATATTTTAAAAAATTTTTTTAACTTAATTTTATAATTATTTCAAATTCTTTACTTAACTATTTGTTATTTTATAGATTATAGTTTTCTTATTTTTTTCAAATCGAAATATCTCAACGATCTTTCGTGTCAACCGAAAAAAAAGAAAAAAAAATGACATTAAAGTTGTTCAACTTGCCCATACACGATAAAACCAAAATGCAAACCTAGGACTCCGCCCACAAAAAATCAAAATTTTTTGATTTTCTTCCAACCAATTTTTCAACCTTCAAAATGGTCTTTCAACTTGCCCATACACGATGCAACTTCGCAAGTACGAGTATGTACCAAGTTGAAAACCCGGTCCATCGTGTATGGGTTGCTTAATACAGTTGTTAAATGAAAATAACTTAGTATTTTTTAATAAGTTAATAAAATACTATAGCCTTGAGACTTATTATTTTTTAATAAACGTATTATTTTTAATCCGTTCGTTTGTATAAGTTTGCTACACTTTATATTAAAGTGTGGCAAACTTTTTATATAGGAATGTTGTTTTTGTAGTTTTTTGATTTGTTGAGTTCAACCCTAACTATAATAGTCATATGATGTCATTAAGAAATCATTCGTCAAGTCATAGGCATACGAAACTATATTATATGATATCATACATACAAGTAAACTAAATTGAAAAGAAACTAAAAATATCTTAAACTAAAATTAAAAAGAATTAAAAAAATTTCAAAATCAAACATAACAAGGTAAATACATAAATTTTTAATAATTAAATATTTGTTTGACAATTTCTACGTATGATTGGTTTTGACTATTATATTTAGGGTTATGATTTTGTAAATCATATGTAATCATATCGAATACTTATCGAAAGTTCATATGACATCATATGTTTATTATAGTTAGGGGTAATGCTACACAGTAGAAAAAACGAACGGAATGAAAACTGTCAAAAATAATAAGTTTTGATATAGTAAGAATGAATTTTAAAAAAATTATTGAAACATAAATTTTCTTTACAAATCTCGATGGTGACCAAATATAATTTATAATATACAAATATATAATATAAACAAAATAAATAATATTGCTTATAAATTGATAAAAAGTATTGAAAGTTGGTGCACAATTGGCCGCAAGGCCAACGTGATAGGATGGCATATGCTATCTCCCATATGCAAATAACAACAATAAAATAAATTTTAATTTTACTCTAAATGTTTTCAGCCAATGTAAATAATTTTAACGTAAAGCACACAACTCGTTATAATAAAATCAAATGTTCTGAAGAATTCAATAGATTACGAAATAAATTAATAAAGTTAAAGAATCAAGTTTCATTTTCCATTCCGTCGGATAAATTATCATTATCTTTAGAAAGACGTGCACTAATAAGCAATTACAGAAATAATACACCGCAACTGGCGAATACAAGTCAATTTAAAAGCATTTCCTGTCCTCAAGAAGTTTTCTTAAGAAGTGGGTCATTAATTAGAAAATCACTTCCTGATATTTCAGAATGTGATCAGTTGCAAAATGAAACATTTCCATCATCTAAATTGTCTCAATCTTTGGAAAGACGTACACCAAAAAACAATTTACGATTTCACATGCAACAGGTTTCTGATATGGAACAACTAGAAAACATATCTTGTCCACAGAATATTTTCATCAGAACACCACCTTCATTTCGAGTAAGACTCCCTGAAATTTCTGAATGCGATCAATTACAAAATGAGTCACTTCCCTCGGGTAATTTGTCACTATCTTTAAGAAAACGTACACCATTCAAAAATTCAAGTTACACGCCGCAAATATTCTATGACGAACAATTAGAAGATATGTCTTGTCCGCAAGATATGCTATCCAGAACACCACCATCGTTTAGAAGACCGTTTCCTCAAATTTCGGAATGTGATCAATTGCAAGATGAATCGCTTCCCTCAGGAATATCTTTCGGAAAGCGAACCTCAATTAAAAAGTCAACTGGTTATATGCCGCATGTATCTTACACGGAAAAATTAGAAGATATGTCCTGTCCAAAAGAAATATTCTCGAGAACACCACCATCATTCAGAAGAGCATTTTCTGAAATTTCTGAATGCGATCTGTTACAAAACGAAACGCTCCCGTCAATGAATATGTCACTTTCTCTAGGAAGGAAAACTCCAATTAAACATTCAACCGGTATAATGTCGCATATATATGACACAGAACAATTGGAAGATATGTCCTGCCCACAAGAAATCTTTTCGAGAACACCAGCATCGTATAGAAGACCACTTCCTGAGGTTTCTGAATGTGATCAATTACAAAACGAATCACTCCCTCCAGGAAATATGTTAATATCTTTCGGAAGGCGAACGCCAATAAAAAACTCAACTGGTTATATGCCACATATATCTGATATGGAACAGTTAGAGGATATGTCTTGCCCGCAAGATATCTTTTCAAAAACACCACAATCATTTCGAAGACCACTTCCTGAAATATCTGAGTGTGACCAACTACAAAACGAGTCGCTCCCTTCAGGAAATATGTCAATATCTTTCGGAAGACGAACGCCAATTAAATATTCAACTGGTTATATGCCACATATATCTGATATGGAACAGTTAGATGATATGTCTTGCCCTCAAGATATTTTTACGAAAACACCACAATCATTTAGAAGACCACTTCCTGAAATATTTGAGTGTGACCAACTACAAAACGAATCGCTTCCTTCAGGAAATATGTCAATATCTTTCGGAAAGCGAACCCCAATTAAACAGTCAACTGGTTATATGCCGCATGTATCTAACACGGAAAAATTAGAAGATATGTCCTGTCCAAAAGAAATATTCTCGAGAACACCACCATCGTTCAAAAGACCATTTCCTGAAATTTCTGAATGCGATCTGTTACAAAACGAAACGCTCCCGTCAATGAATATGTCACTTTCTCTAGGAAGGAGAACTCCAATTAAACATTCAATCGGTATTATGCCGCATATATCTGACACAGAACAATTGGAAGATATGTCCTGCCCACAAGAAATCTTTTCGAAAACACCACCATCGTATAGAAGACCACTTCCTGAGGTTTCTGAATGTGACCAATTACAAAACGAATCGCTCCCTTCAGGAAATATGTCAATATCTTTCGGAGGGCAAACGCCAATAAAAAACTCAACTGGTTTTATGCCACATATATCTGATATGGAACAGTTAGAGGATATGTCTTGCCCTCAAGATATCTTTACGAAAACACCACAATCATTTAGAAGACCACTTCCTGAAATATCTGAGTGCGACCAGCTACAAAACGAATCACTCCCTTCAGGAAATATATCAATATCTTTCGGAAGGCGAACACCAATAAAACACTCAACTGGTTATATGCCACATATATCTGATATGGAACAGTTAGAGGATATGTCTTGCCCTCAAGAAATCTTTACCAAAACACCACCATCATTTAGAAGACCACTTCCTGAAGTTTCTGAATGTGATCTGCTACAAAACGAAACACTACCATCAGGGAATATGTCAGTTTCTCTGGGAAGGCGAACGCCAGTTAAACACTCAAAAGGTTATATGCCACATGTGTCTGACACAGAACAATTGGAAGATATGTCCTGCCCACAAGAAATCTTTTCGAGAACACCACCATCGTATAGAAGACCACTTCCTGAGGTTTCTGAGTGTGACCAATTACAAAACGAATCGCTCCCTTCAGGAAATATGTCAATATCTTTCGGAAGGCGAACACCGATAAAACACTCAACTGGTTATATGCCACATATATCTGATATGGAACAGTTAGAGGATATGTCTTGCCCTCAAGATATCTTTACCAAAACACCACCATCATTTAGAAGACCACTTCCTGAAGTTTCTGAATGTGATCTGCTACAAAACGAAACACTACCATCAGGGAATATGTCAGTTTCTCCGGGAAGGCGAACGCCAGTTAAACACTCAAAAGGTTATATGCCACATGTGTCTGACACAGAACAATTGGAAGATATGTCCTGCCCACAAGAAATCTTTTCGAGAACACCACCATCGTATAGAAGACCACTTCCTGAGGTTTCTGAGTGTGACCAATTACAAAACGAATCGCTCCCTTCAGGAAATATGTCAATATCTTTCGGAAGGCGAACGCCGATAAAACACTCAACTGGTTATATGCCACATATATCTGATATGGAACAGTTAGAGGATATGTCTTGCCCTCAAGAAATCTTTACCAAAACACCACCATCATTTAGAAGACCACTTCCTGAAGTTTCTGAATGTGATCTGCTACAAAACGAAACACTACCATCAGGGAATATGTCAGTTTCTCTGGGAAGGCGAACGCCAGTTAAACACTCAAAAGGTTATATGCCACTTGTGTCTGACACAGAACAATTGGAAGATATGTCCTGCCCACAAGAAATCTTTTCGAGAACACCACCATCGTACAGAAGACCACTTCCTGAGGTTTCTGAATGTGACCAATTACAAAACGAATCGCTCCCTTCAGGAAATATGTCAATATCTTTCGGAAGGCGAACGCCGATAAAACACTCAACTGGTTATATGCCACATATATCTGACATGGAACAGTTAGAGGATATGTCTTGCCCTCAAGATATCTTTACCAAAACACCACCATCGTTTAGAAGACCTCTTCCTGAAGTTTCTGAATGTGATCTGCTACAAAACGAAACACTACCATCAGGGAATATGTCAGTTTCTCTGGGAAGACGAACGCCAGTTAAACACTCAAAAGGTTATATGCCACATGTGTCTGACACAGAACAATTGGAAGATATGTCCTGCCCACAAGAAATATTTTCGAGAACACCACCATCGTATAGAAGACCACTTCCTGAGGTTTCTGAATGTGACCAATTACAAAACGAATCGCTCCCATCAGGAAATATGTCAATATCTTTCAGAAGGCAAACCCCAATAAAACACTCAACTGGTTATATGCCACATATATCTGATATGGAACAGTTAGAGGATATGTCTTGCCCTCAAGATATCTTTACCAAAACACCACCATCATTTAGAAGACCACTTCCTGAAGTTTCTGAATGTGATCTGCTACAAAACGAAACACTACCATCAGGGAATATGTCAGTTTCTCTGGGAAGGCGAACGCCAGTTAAACACTCAAAAGGTTATATGCCACATATATCTGATATGGAACAGCTAGAAGATATGTCGTGTCCACAAGATATTTTCTCGAGAACACCACCATCATTTAGACGACCACTTCCTGAAGTTTCTGAATGTGATCTGCTACAAAACGAAACACTACCATCAGGAAATATGTCAGCTTCTCTGGGAAGGCGAACGCCAGTTAAACACTCAAAAGGTTATATGCCACATGTGTCTGACACAGAACAATTGGAAGATATGTCCTGCCCACAAGAAATCTTTTCGAGAACACCACCATCGTATAGAAGACCACTTCCTGAGGTTTCTGAATGTGACCAATTACAAAACGAATCGCTCCCTTCAGGAAATATGTCAATATCTTTCGGAAGGCGAACGCCAATAAAACACTCAACTGGTTATATGCCACATATATCTGACATGGAACAGTTAGAGGATATGTCTTGCCCTCAAGATATCTTTACCAAAACACCACCATCATTTAGAAGACCTCTTCCTGAAGTTTCTGAATGTGATCTGCTACAAAACGAAACACTACCATCAGGGAATATGTCAGTTTCTCTGGGAAGGCGAACGCCAGTTAAACACTCAAAAGGTTATATGCCACATGTGTCTGACACAGAACAATTGGAAGATATGTCCTGCCCACAAGAAATATTTTCGAGAACACCACCATCGTATAGAAGACCACTTCCTGAGGTTTCTGAATGTGACCAATTACAAAACGAATCGCTTCCTTCAGGGAATATGTCGATATCCTTTGGCAGGCGAACTTCAATTAAACATTCAACATGTAATATGCCGCATGTATCTGATTTGGAACAGCTAGAAGATATGTCGTGTCCACAAGATATTTTCTCGAGAACACCACCATCATTTAGACGACCACTTCCTGAAATTTCTGAATGCGATCAGCTACAAAATGAATCGCTTCCTTCTGGGAATATGTCGATATCCTTTGGCAGACGAACCCCAATTAAACATTCAACATGTAATATGCCACATGTATCTAACATGGAACAGTTAGAAGATATGTCGTGTCCACAAGATATTTTCTCGAGAACACCACCATCGTTCAGAAGACCACTTCCTGAAATTTCTGAATGTGATCAATTGCAAAACGAATCGCTTCCTTCAGGGAATATGTCGATATCCTTTGGCAGGCGAACTCCAATTAAACATTCAACAAGTAATATGCCGCATGTATCTGATATGGAACAGTTAGAAGATATGTCGTATCCGCAAGATATTTTCTCGAGAACACCACCATCGTTCAGAAGACCACTTCCTGAAATTTCTGAATGCGATCAGTTACAAAATGAGTCGCTTCCTTCAGGGAATATTTCAATGTCCTTCGGCAGGCGAACCCCAATTAAACATTACACATGTAATATACCGCATGTATCTGACATGGAACAGTTAGATGATATGTCTTGCCCACAAGATATCTTTACGAAAACACCACCATCATTTAGAAGACCACTTCCTGAAATTTCTGAATGTGATCAATTGCAAAACGAATCGCTTCCTTCAGGGAATATGTCGATATCCTTTGGCAAGCGAACCCCAATTAAACATTCAACATGTAATATGCCACTTGTATCTGACACGGAACAGTTAGAAGATATGTCTTGTCCACAAGATATTTTCTCGAGAACACCACCATCGTTCAGAAGACCACTTCCTGAAATTTCTGAATGTGATCAATTGCAAAATGAGTCGCTTCCTTCAGGAAATATGTCGATATCCTTTGGCAGGCGAACCCCAATTAAACATTCAATATGTAATATGCCGCATGTATCTGACATGGAACAGTTAGAGGATATGTCTTGCCCGCAAGATATCTTTACGAAAACACCACCATCGTATAGAAGACCACTTCCTGAAATTTCTGAATGTGATCAATTGCAAAACGAATCGCTTCCTTCAGGGAATATGTCGATATCCTTTGGCAGGCGAACCCCAACTAAACATTCTACATGTAATATGCCACATGTATCTGACATGGAACAGTTAGAGGATATGTCTTGTCCACAAGATATTTTCTCGAGAACACCACCATCGTTCAGAAGACCACTTCCTGAAATTTCTGAATGTGATCAATTGCAAAACGAATCGCTTCCTTCAGGGAATATGTCGATATCCTTTGGCAGGCGAACCCCAATTAAACATTCAATATGTAATATGCCGCATGTATCTGACATGGAACAGTTAGAGGATATGTCTTGTCCACAAGATATTTTCTCGAGAACACCACCATCGTTCAGAAGACCACTTCCTGAAATTTCTGAATGTGATCAATTGCAAAACGAATCGCTTCCTTCAGGGAATATGTCAATATCCTTTGGCAGGCGAACTCCAATTAAACATTCAACATGTAATATGCCGCATTTATCTGATATGGAACAGCTAGAAGATATGTCGTGTCCGCAAGATATTTTCTCGAGAACACCACCATCTTTCAGAAGACCACTTCCCGAAATTTCTGAATGTGATCAGTTACAAAATGAGTCGCTTCCTTCAGGGAATATTTCAATGTCCTACAGCAGGCGAACCCCAGTTAAACATTCAACATGTAATATGCCGCATGTATCTGATATGGAACAGCTAGAAGATATGTCGTGTCCACAAGATATTTTCTCGAGAACACCACCATCGTTCAGAAGACCACTTCCTGAAATTTCTGAATGTGATCAATTGCAAAACGAATCGCTTCCTTCAGGGAATATGTCAATATCCTTTGGCAGGCGAACTCCAATTAAACATTCAACATGTAATATGCCGCATTTATCTGACATGGAACAGTTAGAGGATATGTCTTGTCCACAAGATATTTTCTCGAGAACACCACCATCGTTCAGAAGACCACTTCCTGAAATTTCTGAATGCGATCAATTGCAAAACGAAACGCTTCCTTCAGGGAATATGTCAATATCCTTTGGCAGGCGAACTCCAATTAAACATTCAACATGTAATATGCCGCATTTATCTGATATGGAACAGCTAGAAGATATGTCGTGTCCGCAAGATATTTTCTCGAGAACACCACCATCTTTCAGAAGACCACTTCCCGAAATTTCTGAATGTGATCAGTTACAAAATGAGTCGCTTCCTTCAGGGAATATTTCAATGTCCTACAGCAGGCGAACCCCAGTTAAACATTCAACATGTAATATGCCACATGTATCTGACATGGAACAGTTAGAGGATATGTCTTGTCCACAAGATATTTTCTCGAGAACACCACCATCGTTCAGAAGACCACTTCCTGAAATTTCTGAATGTGATCAATTGCAAAACGAATCGCTTCCTTCAGGGAATATGTCGATATCCTTTGGCAGGCGAACCCCAATTAAACATTCAATATGTAATATGCCGCATGTATCTGACATGGAACAATTGGAAGACATGTCTTGCCCAAAAGATATTTTATCGAGAACACCACCATCGTTTAGAAGACCATTACCTGAAATATCTGAATGTGATCAGTTACAAAATGAGTCGCTTCCTTCAGGAAATATTTCAATGTCCTTCGGCAGACGAACCCCAATTAAACATTCAACGTGTAATATGCCGCATGTATCTGACATGGAACAGTTAGAGGATATGTCTTGTCCACAAGATATTTTCTCGAGAACACCACCATCGTTCAGAAGACCACTTCCTGAAATTTCTGAATGTGATCAGTTACAAAATGAGTCGCTTCCTTCAGGGAATATTTCAATGTCCTACAGCAGGCGAACCCCAGTTAAACATTCAACATGTAATATGCCGCATGTATCTGATATGGAACAGCTAGAAGATATGTCGTGTCCACAAGATATTTTCTCGAGATCATCACCATCGTGCAGAAGACCACTTCCTGAAATTTCTGAATGCGATCAGTTACAAAATGAGTCGCTTCCTTCAGGGAATATGTCGATATCCTTTGGCAGGCGAGCCCCAATTAAATATGCAACGTGTAATATGCCACATGTATCGGACATGGAACAATTAGAGGATATGTCTTGTCCACAAGATATTTTCTCGAGAACACCACCATCGTTCAGAAGACCACTTCCTGAAATTTCTGAATGTGACCAATTACAAAATGAATCTCTTCCCTCGGGTAATTTTTCTTTATCTTCGGGTATACGTACACCGATCAAACATTCAACTGCTTATATGCCACATATATCTGACATGGATGAGTTAGAAGACATTTCTTTTCCACAAGAAATGGCCTCCAGAACGCCTCCATCATTTAGAAGGGTACTTCCGGAAATCTCTGAATGTGATAATTTACAAAATGAATCCCTTCCGTCAGGTAATTTTTCACTTTCTTCTGGAAGAATAACAGGAGGAGATCAGTCGTCATGTCAAATACCGAATTTATCTGACATGGAGCAATTGGAAGATACATCTTGCCCAGAAGATGTTTTTTCCAGAACAACACCTTCATTTGAAAGTCGATATTCTGAGATTTCCGAATGGGATCAATTACATAACGAATCAGTACCACCAAAGTACTTACCAATATCATTGGAAAGACTTTCACCAATAAACCACACATCCAGTTATTTGTCACATATTTCTGGTATAGATAAAAAAAGAAGCATTTATAATACAGAAAATATATTTTCAGGAACACAAAAATCATTTAGAAATAATTTCTCAAATCCATTATCTGTCCCAAAAAAAATTTATAATTTACGTGGTGGCGATGAAGGTGAAGTTTTATATTCATTACTAAATAGTGAACCTGTTTTAGGAACTAAAATGGCGGAAGAAATTTTGAATATACAAAAGTTTTTACAAGTCATGAAGGGATTAACCTCACAATGTGGCCAATATGTTAATTACTGTGAAGAAAATGTAAACGACGAGTTCGAATCGTTGGGTAACAATAGTAACGTTTGTTAAATTTAAATAATAAAGTGTCACAGGATTAAATATTACTATATTATATATTATATTATGTTAAATAACTAAATTATATTCTTTTAAAATAATTTTTCGTAAAACAAAAATTTATTATGTAAAGCAGATTTTCTGTTAATATTTTTTTATTTAAAATGAAATAATGTTATTGAATAATTTTTAAAATATTTCATATTGTTTTATTTTACTGTAAAAAGTGGGACATATTCATTCACCTTCTTATGATTTGAGATAAACGGGAAGCGAAAAGTTTAAAAGATTTAAAACACAACGTTCAAAACTAAATTTAAAACATATTTTAAAAGGATAGTTATTATACTCATTGCCTAAAATATGTATTAATTAGTAGCAAGTGTCAGGCAACCAAAATTAGAAACATACAGCTATTTTAGTTAATAAAGTGAGTATGATTTTAGTTTCATTTCAATTATCTACCTGTAAATCACAGTTTCAAAATGATTTAGTTTGCAAAATATATTCATAAATAATTTCATTATAAAAAAATAAAAAACCTCGAACGTGATGCCTCTTCACATATAGTTTTTGAAGTGATGAAAAATTGCTCTCATGTCGTTTTCTAAGTCTTACAAAATTTGTCGATGTGATAGTTTTGATAGGTTTCAGCACGCTTAAAATTTTTCAGAATTCCCACGCGAGAAGTATAAAAAACATCAAGTCAATAATATTTATCGTATACTACGTCTTTGAGAATGTGGGTTTCATGCGGCTGTATCAATTGCAACAGCTTTGAAATTAAATATTTTCGTTAGTAGAACTATAAATTTCTTTAAATAAAACATTTAAAAAATATTTTGTTTTTTAATTTAAAATTTTTAAACAATTAAATCGATATTTGATTTTTGGTTAAAAAAATCGTCTTGAATGCAAATTTTCTTTTTCATCATAATTTTCTTTCTTTTGTCTTTGAACTAAATTCTTTTTTTTATTTCAAATTTTCAATCTCTTATTAACTTCATAAACCACAAGATATGGCGGAATTATCTGAAAGTTTAAGTGCTTCAACATGTATAGCTCATTTAATTTTGGCCTGCACTTCGGCTTGGGCAATTAAATATTGTAATTTAAATTGGCCATTTTCATATGCTTCATATCTTATAACTAATTATGAAAATTTAAAGAATGAAAATATTATCGCTTTTTATAAATAAAAGAATAGTAAGTATAAGTGTGTAGAGTTTTTATAATAATTGTAGGATATGTGTAATATTTTTTTATATTTTGAGGTTTCTAATTTTAACTTCTTTAAACTCAACAAGCTCAAAGAAATTTCTACTAAAAACCCCAAGTGCTAAAACACAAAAAAAAATATTAAATTTAATGTATCTATCCAAATAATTTTGCAAGATACAAAACGGCCCTTTTCTAAAACACAAAAACATCAATAACAAGACGATGATCAAAATCGCAAATTCACAAAAATTTTGACGCGTCAATAATAAATTTGTACACTTTTTAATGATCAATACATATATTGCAAATCAACGTAATTTTGCGAATCAGGGACGTCAATTTTTTGGTTTTCATTTTAAATGCTTTATTTTTGTTAGAAAAATCAAATTCTTACTTTTCGAAAACGTCAATGACAAATGCAAATTATTGCAAAAATCAACGACGATCAAATCAAAACCAAAAGTCATCAATAGATTATCATCAAATTATTGACGTTTTAGAAAGAAGCCGGATTTTGCAACAGACAGACAATAACAAATGTAAAAATTGTTGCGACAAAATTGACTTCAGCAAATTAATTTTTTAGAATGCAAAATAAACTTTCCCATTCGAACAATCCAACCAATCAAAAGGATTTTCCACACATGCCAAAATAGAAATACGCTAAATATTATCTCAATACAATAACATAAGATATGTGAATGAATAAATGGACATGACTGCTATAAACGTAATAAGAAATCGGCGAACTGTTAAACTATTTCGGTTATATAGTTAACCACGATGGCAATAAATGCAATTTTAGAGTACAGAAGATAATCTCTTATTACCAATTGCTCCCTTAAACCTTACTGCGAAATAGTTACAAATCTGATAACAAGGAATGAAATACCTTAAGAAACAAAGAGTAGTTCTAAAACTAGTGAATTAGAAAACAACTTCTCCAATTTCGTACTGAGAACTCAGAATTATTGTATTGAAGTTTTGTACATTCATTTTTAAAATTAACGAATAAGTTTTTAGTATTATAGTTGATATAGAATTTTTCAAGTAGGTAAGTTTAAAGAACTATTGTTTAGATTCATCGATATAGCTAATAATACCATTGTTGAAATAGCCATAAAATACTTTGTGAAATTTAAACAACAAGCAGCCTGGTCAGCATAAATAATTAAGGTAAAAACGCTCAAGTACACGCCACATATAAAAATCGCGAGACCGAAAACTACAAAAGAAAATGGCGCAAACTAATCGAACGTAATTTAAAAAACGAAACTTAAATTGTATTTTAATTTTAAATAAATTCTAAAAAAAAAGGAATTTTCACATATAAAAACGATGGCAACACAATCTTTCCTAAAACTATACGAACTAATTATTGGTAAAATTCTTCATGAGTTGTCAACAAATCCCAATTCAGTGGAAATTCTCCAAAATAATATTCATACTAATATTAAATAAAGCTTTTGAGCAAGCGATATCCCGTAGGTCAAAAAGTTTTTTGCACAACCAGCCAAAATTGTTCCACAAACTGCTAATGAAAAGACTAATTATTGTAATTAAAAATCCTAAGTTCATTCCCGAGCATTCACGCCAAATTGATTTTGATTAATTATTAATATTTTGATTATCAAGTAATTCCGTAGAAACAATATTGCCTTTGAGTCCTTTGAATATTGCCTTTGAGTCCTTTGAATATTGCCTTTGAGTCCTTTGAATATTGCCTTTAGTACGAAGTGTTAGCTTTTGTTTACCAATTTCAAGACGGCTAAATGTTTCTATTAAAATTTGTAAGGGAGACCAAAAGTGCAATGTTATCTATATCAGTAGGTTTTTCGACACCTTGTTGAATGTTTTGACTGTGAAAAAGGAGGTAAAATATGGGTTTAAGCACACAGCCCTGGGTGTAAAAAATAAAACTCTGTAGAAATCCCACGCAAGTTTTTTTAGCTTTTCTTCAGTATATTAACCATAGAGGAAAAGATTGTAAATTCGTCAATGCAAAAAAAAAAAAAGATTCTTCTGTACTAACAAAATTTGTTCCATTTTGTCTGAAACGCGTAAATCCAAAAAAATGTTTGTGTGTTCGTGTGTGTTTATGTATGTTAGGTAAAAAAACAAAACAAAAACAAAAAGTGTAACAAAAAGTTAGATTAAATTGATCGATGGTCTAAAATGGACCACGGGATCGGGAAGCTCCAATACAAAAATACCAGACTCTTCGGGAAATCACGTCTTCTAACCGTCAAAATGAACTTAAATTTGAAATAATGGTGGGTAGCTATGAACAGTAGCTTTCATAAATTTATATTAGTATCATGAGCTATAGAGCTTAAAGGAGTTTCGGAAATGTGAAATTCTAATAATTAATCAAAATCTCAATATAAAAAAATTAATTGATTAAAATAAATAATCAAAATATTAATAATTAATCAAAATCAATTTGGCGTGAATGCTCGGGAATGAACTTAGGATTTTTAATTACAATAATTAGTCTTTTCATTAGCAGTTTGTGGAACAATTTTGGCTGGTTGTGCAAAAAACTTTTTGTAGTCTTTTGTCCAGTTTCTAGATTAAGAACATATGTTTTATCCCCTGTTTCACCGTACTAATTATGGTATATCTCTTAACAGAATGATGGCTTTATGTAATAAATATAAACACTGTATAAACCTTCAACTAACCAAATTTACTTTAAAGAAAGATTTATATTTGCATCGTTGAAATTTTGGAAGTATCTTTAGTTTATTTTTCATATTAAATTTATACTTAAATTTCTTTAATAATTTTGATTATTGTTAAATTTTTAATTATTATTAAAATGAATATTGTTAATGAATTTGTTACTTTTTTAAATGATGTAATTGATTTTTCCTTTTTTTTTTTGTATAAAATTTGCATTAATTAGCATTGTAATAATTAATTTTTTTTTTATTACACTTTGTTAGTTTTAAGTAAAAATTTGTAACGTGTTTGAGTTAAGCATGAGTCAAATAAATAAATAAATAAAGGTAACTTAATTTTGCATGCGGTATTATTAATAAATTCACTGCAGCTTCATATTTGTCAACTGTAGTAAACATACAATTCACTTATTGTTATATTTTATAAAGTGGAAGATAAAAAAAAAAACATTTAATTTAATTCATTGGGAGCGATGAATAAAACTTTAAGTCTCTCTAAAAAAATATGTGTTTATTAGGCTGGTAATAAAAAAATTTTTATTCTGGTGATTTGAAGTCTAGTTCTTACTGTATAATGAATGAATATTTTGAAATTTTTGGTACATATATACATATAAACATACGCCAGGAAACATTCAAGTAAAATTACTTATTTAAAAAGAAAGTTTGATTTTACCATTGTAAGTATAACAAATTTTAATTTATGCCCTATTTTCCCTCCAATTCCTTTACCTTATATCCAAGCCTCCAACATATCTATTCATATAAGAATTCATCCCTAGAGTTTGAACATAGCGTGTAAAATTCCTCAATATTCATAAATAAAATTTTAGCTCCTGTTTTCAATAAAAAAAAGAAAAAGAATTTAAAATTTTATTTCATTGTATTTTATTTCTAAATTTATGTATTTCTGTATATATATATATATATATATATATATATTGTTTTTTTTTTATTGAATTAAATTTTGTTTTATATTTTTAAAGCAATTACATAATATACAGTTTTAATATTATTTTTTTTTTTAAATTAGTTTTTTAAATGTATTATCAATGGATTAATTGCTATCAGTTTTTCATTTCTGGATTTTCTTTTTTTTTTTTTTTTTCTGTTTTATCACTAAAATGTAAAAATCGAATTTTCTAAATAAAAAAACATGATTTTCTATAATTTAAAACTTTATTATATTATTTTTATTTTTCGGTTTTTTTTTTTTTTTTCTTAAATTATTATTTTTTTTTTTTTTTAATTTATTTTTTAAAAGTTTAAATTTTATTTAATATTTTTATTTTTAAATTTTATTTTTAAATACTTACAATTAATTTTAAATTTTACACTGCAAAAAAAAAAAAAAAGAAACGTTTGATTTTTGTTTTATTTTTAATTCAATGATTTATTTTTTTTTTTTTTTTTTTTTTTTTGTAGAATATCTATAGATTTTTTTGTTACTTTGTGTTCACATTAAAATTTTTTAATGATTTTTCATATTTGTTTTTTGTTTTTTTTTTTGTTTTTTTAATAAAATTTCAAATAGATCTTGAGCTCTTTATTACATAAATTTATTTAAATTGTCTATTTATTAATAACTATTTAATATTATTTATAATTTTATAACTAAAATTACTATATTGTTATCGCCTTAAAAATTAATTTAATTATACAATGTTTTTTTTTTTATATAATATTTATTATTATTATTTAATTTTAAAAAGATTTTGTTAATATATATATATATATATACACATACAAATGTATGTGTATTTATTACATCAATACATAAGTGTGTATATATATATATATATATAAGATATTTATAATTAAATATTTTTATACAATTTGTTTCTTTTTTTTTTAATCTATAGTCTTTTTCCTTATTTTTCATATACATATAACTATATTATAATATATATAAAAAACAGTATGTTTTCTTTTAACTTTTTTATTTGCTTGTTTTTTTTTTTTTTAGTCTTATCCATTCGAATATTGTAAAGTTTTTTTATTATTTTTTTTTTTTTTTTATATATATTTTACTTAATGCAAATATATATATATATTATTATATTAATGTATATTTATATATATAACGTATATTTACACTTAAAATTTATTTTTTTTTTTTATTTTTATTAATTACATTAAACTAATATTTTAATTAATATTTTAATTAATCATCTTTATTAAATTATTGTTTTCATTTATTAAAGTATCTCAAGGATTTGTGTTTTTATTTTTTTTTTGAATAAAATTTAAAAATGTTTAAAATTAATAAAATTAATATTAATTAATGTTAATTTAATTAATTTTATTAATTTAAAAAAATTTACAATTTATTCTTTAATATTATTTTTTTATTTTTTTTTTATTTTTTATTGTTTATTCCTTAAATAATTTTTCAGTTTATTATATATATATATATAGGATAACAAATTAAATTTGGTTATAGTCAGTTCAAGAAGAAATATTTCTGCAAGAATTTATTTAAAAACACAAAATTAGAGAAGAATCGAGTAAAATATATATAAATTAGATTTTAATTAATAAATTAAGTTTTTAATAAAACAATAAAATTAATAATAAAAAAATTTCAAGATGATTTTTTGTAAAATTTCTGTAAAATATTGATCCGACTATTGAGAAAAAAAATTGAGTTATGGATTCTATATAAATTTTTCTAAAATTATAAAAAATATATATAGCTTACTATACTTATAACAATTTTTAGCAGTTTTTCATTATATTTTAATATTGTTTTAAATGAAACCTTTTTATTAAAATATAATTAGTGTATAGTATTATTAAAAATAAACGAAAAGTCAAATATTTTAGGAGAATAGACATTATATATTAAAAAAACAAAACAATAAGACTAGTATTAATTAATTTAATTCAATATTAGATGACAGAACATACATAATTTTTTTTTATTAAATTAAAAGAAATAAATAGAAACTAAATTCGGATTCATTTGAGTTTTACAAATTATTGTGTTGTGATTTGGATTTTTTAAAATACAAAATTATTAATATTTAATCGGTTTTGATTGTATAACTTTTAATCAAAATTAAAAAAAGAAAGAATATTATTTTGTATTTTATTTATTTTTTAAATTTTATTTTCTTTTGCTATATATTTTTTTTAATTATTTAAATTATTTTTAATACAAATATGTATGTGTGTTAAATAAATTTAGGGTAACTAAATATTTCTTTAAAATTTTAATTTCTATCAATTTTCTGCCCGTTAGATCATTTTAATAATACCTATACATATTGGAAGTATATTATCTTTCAAATATAATTCTTTCATCAATATTGTTAAATAAACATTTTATTTTTTTTTAATAATACTATTTTATTCAATACTTTTTAAAAATTTAAATAAATTGTTGTTGTTTATAATTATAATAAATAATATTAAAATTTCTTTTCAAATTTCAAAATTGCCAAATATTGATTTGAGTTTTTTAAGGTTGCCAACCAATATAATAAAAAAAAAATTAAAAGAAGTATCTAAAAAAAATTAATAAATTTATATTCTTTTTATTAATGTGACATTTTATGAAAAAAGGATTCAAATGTTTTTTTTGTTTTTCGGGTCCCAATATTTATTTAGATATACGTATATGTATGTTCTTGTTATCATATTTGTATTTGAAGTAACTATATATATACATTTGATTTTTATGTAAGTCATTTGTTCCATTCTTTAAGAGTTTAATAATTTGTTTTTTTTTTGTTTTTTTTTGTATTTTTTATTCCTTTTAATGTTTATAAACTTTTCCACAACACCTAATTATCAATGTATGTACGTATGTAAGAGAGTAAGAAATATATATATATATATATATTATATGTAATTAAGTTGAAAACGAATATAAAATTCTTCTCTAATGAAATATTTATAATATTTTATATATTAGTTTTAGTTTCTTTAGTTTTTAAATTAAATTTTTTTTTGTTTGAAATTTAATTATTAATGAATTTAAATACAAATATTTCTCATTTGATACCATAATTTTTTTTTTTTTTGTTTGTTTGTTTCTCTTTACCATTTTCCTTTTTTTTTTTTTTCTTATATAAAATATAATATCACCTTTAATATATTTATGTATTTTATATATATATATATATATTAATTATGATTTTGCTTTAATATACAAAATGTAAAATGCTTTTTAAAAAATGTCCTAAAAATTGAAGATTTATTTTTTTAAATATTATTTATATATAGGATAAAAACGATTGATATTTAATTATTTATATTATAATTATATTAAATTTCTTTTTGTAATCCGCGCAATAAGTAAGAGACAATGGATAAGAAAAAAAAAAAAAAAAAAAAAAAAAAAACGAGAAAGAATTATTTTAATTTATTAACGATGGTTTAAATTTTCAACAAAATTGATTTTCTTTTGAACACAATAATTATTTTTTTTCTATATATAATTTAACATAAAATTTTTTTTTTTAGAATAAATTATTAAATTCTTAATATAATAATTAATAATAATAATCATAAAGATAATAATAATAAAGATAATAATAATAATAAAAATTAATATATAATATAAGTTTTTACTGCTTACCGCACAATTATTATAAAAAACCTTTGATTAACTTAAAAAGATTTAAGTTTTGAATTTATTTTGAATTAGATCAAATCCGTTTTTGCTTATAGTAGCTATACATTCGATATACTATAATAGCTACTGACTTTGTAATTGAATTAATATGGTATTAAATCACAGTTTTTAATTTTTTTTATTTTATAAAATTTTTAACCGGATTGATTTCGAATTCATTCAAAAAGAATTTTCAAAACACTGAAAATTAATATATTTGTTATATTATATTAATGCAATAAATGATTTTTTTGAAAAATTAAATTAAATTAAAATTATCAAATATTTTATACTGATACCTATCTTTTATTAAAAGCAAAAAACTTAAGTCAAATTTAATTTATTAGTTTATATAGAATAGAAGATATATTTAATTAAAAGATTAATTATTCTAAAAATAAGACAATGGTTCCCTGGAAATTATGACTTCGGTTAAGTTGGCAAAAAGCCCGCCCAAAAATGAGACATAGCTCACCATTGCATTTTAAAACATGTATTAAGTTTTGAATTGCATTTTGAAATGAAATAAAATTAAAATTGAAAAACAAACAAAGTCGAATAATGAAAAAATTTCTGAAATTCTTTAATAAATTATTAAGTATGTTGGTATTAAAATATAAGAAATTTTGTATGTTGGTATAATATATAAGAAAATTAATAGATGTAAAACAATAAGTATATATACATATATATTTGCCTATGTACAATCAAAGTTGTCCTTTTTCCAGAATATAATTATGATTTAATGTATGGGGAATTTTTGAATTAGAAGGGATTTTTACGTTGGTTACAAAATTTTAATTAAAAATTACATAATAATTTTCAAAATCAATAACATAATTCCAATCAAGATTGGGTTGCATTAGATGTTAAGTAAAAATTTAAGAAATGATAATATCTCATTAAAAGAAAAAGATTTTTTGAAAATTATAATTAAACAAAATATTTAAATTTTTAATAAAAAGTATTCAAAATTTTTAAAAAAATTAGGTTATAATATTAATATTTCAGTGTTTTGAATACACAAGTTGTAAAACGTGATTTTAACTTTTTTATGCAAAATATTCCTTAAAATTGAGATCAGTTACCATTTTTTTATGTTAATATCTTTAAAAATTTCTTCTTGAAAATCAAATTAAATTTTTTATATAATTTTGTGCGTTTTTTTTTTTAAATTTATTGGAAACTAAATTTTTCTATCAAGGTAATATTTAAAATAGTTTCACTTATTATTAAACAGATATAATATTTATATATATACATATATTTTTATATGTATGCATATATAATACTAACTAAATTATATAATTATACTTTTTAAATAAATAAATAATGAATGAAATTATTATTTTTTTTTTTGTTTTACTTTTTGTTTTAGTTTTTTTTGTAATGAAACTAATAAATTTTTTCTTTATATTCTTAATTATTAGTATTAAATTGTCAAGATGTCATTATTGATTTAACAGCTTCTTCTAAACCGGTCCCAACACAACTGAAATCTGTTATATTATGTAAACTATTTGTTGCCCTATTACTACTTCCACTATTACCATTACCACTATTAATATTACCATTTTCTGAAATAGTGTTTACTGTACTACCTGTATTATTGGGTGCTATAGGTGAATGCATCATTATATTACTATTTTCACCAACAGCTCCGCTAATAAGACAATCATTCAGATCATCTATACGACTGCTACGATTTCTTTTACTTTGAATACAATTTGAACTATCAATTACATCAGGATTTTGCTGCTGTTGATGGCGTTGTTGCGGTTGTTGTTGTTGTTGATTATGTTGGTCTAATGGACTGTCAGCTAGAAAAGAGCCCATCGAATGGTCAAGAGAAAAATTTAATGAATCACTTTCACTATTTTGTAAATTTAATATACTATCGATTGCATTTTGCACATGCCTATTTATATCATCATCAAAATTTGATGTAATACTTGTATTACTTTGATTTGCACTACTATTTGTTCCACTTATATTTCCTGTATTATGATGATTATCTAAATTTGTATGATTCATATGAGAATGTGATGTATTAAATACGGAATCATGTGTAAAATTATGCTGTAAATTATGTTGATCTTGATTATTATGTTGTTGCAATTGATTTGATGTATTTACTGGCATTCCCTCAATCTGTGGAAAATCCGGTTCATGTAAATTATAGTGAGAATCATGGTGATGATTTGCCCATGAATCAACAATATCATCATTTGATTTTTTACTAATTTGAGAATCATTTAAAATAGTATTATTGCTTATATGATTTTGACCATTCCATCGATTTTTTTCTGAATTAGAAACAGGATTGGTTGTTAAGAAATCTCCAAATTGATTTTCTAGCATCCAACGTGAGGATTGCTGATGAGAATTGTTGGTTGATGATTCTTCCATATAGGAATTAACTAAACACATACGCTTTGATGTTATCCCTTGTGCATCATTGTTTGATACATTACGTTCAGTTTCATTAGAATCTCCCAATATATCAGAATGATCAAGTGATGTCCATGGTCGTTTAGCATTGTTAAGTAAATGATTATTACTGCTAAAATTTGTGTTTTCAATTCTTTGCGGATTAAAGTGGTCTAAGCTATTTGATTGTTGATGAATAGTATTTGTTTGATTAGTTGCAGTTACTCCTGGTGTTGTAGTATTATTGAAAATTTCATTTAGATGAGATTCAACTATATCGGTCGCATTATCATTTTTGTCAACTACGGGAGACTCTCCAAACATTGATTCTAATCGTGTCTCAACAGATTTGCTTCCAATTGAGTTATGATTAATATTTATGATTTCAGTGCTTATTAATTCTGACAACTGAATATTATGTGTACCAGATGTTAATTTTGAGTTCGTTGTTGAACTTGAAATGTGTCCATTTGGTAACATATTATCGCTAGGCGTATTTGTTGAATTAAATAATTCTGAAAGTTGACTATCTACATCTTTTGGATTCGGAGAATCAGAATCGAATATTTCTGATAATTGCTTTTCAACAGATTTGGTAACATTTATTTGATTATTAGTTTGATTAACTGATAATTGTTGATGGTGAATTTGCATATTTTGTGTTGAACGAATCTGTTGATGTAGTAAAAGGTTTTGATGTTGATTATCACTCTTCTTTTCAGTCATTAAAGTAAGTTCTTTTTGTAAAGTCAACCATTCATTATAATGTTCTCCTTGTTCACCATTATTATTTTGCTGATTTTGATTTATGTATTCGTTTCTTTTAGAAATCTCAGAATTTTCATGTCTAGACTCTTTTAATTGATCAAAATTGAAATCTAGTGAAAAATCATTAGAAGCTGTGTTACTTTCATCGTCTGTATCAAAATCATCAGGAATTGAATGAAATTTATTATTAGTTTTATTTGTTGAAGAACTTATGTTATCAGATGAATCATTAATGTTGAACTTATGTTTGTCATTATTTAATAATCTATTTTGATTATTTGTATGTGATTTGAAATCATTATGAGAAAAGTTAGAACGGTGTTGTTCATTAATATGAAACCTTTGTTCACTAGAATTGTTTAATTTTGAATTGGATGGACCATTTACTGTTTGATTACTTTTTAGGTTATTAAATTTATTGTGACTAAATTTATTTTCATTCAAAATACTAATTTTGCGTTCTGAAATTTGATTTATGTTAACTTTATCAAAATTTGAAGAAAATTTATTTTCATTGATATTTGAAAATTTATTGTTAATTTGCATGTTATTTGATGAATTTGTTGAAAAAGAAGAATCTAATGGTGGTGGTTTAGAATCAATTTTCTTCATGATAAAACTAGGTGTAATTTCTGATTCAATATCAAAATTTTCTAAATTCTCTTTTTTAATATTTGTTTGAGTATCACAAAATTTATTAGTATTATTTTTATTGTGAAATGATATATTCATATCGTAACTATTACTATTTCCTAGGGCGCTTGAGAAATTTCTGGTTTGTTCATTGTTTTTATTTGAATCCTTTTTTGACGGCTCTAAATAAGTGTGCTTTTTATTATCATCTTTTTCACTTAAAAATCCTCCTTTATTGAACATACTATTAGATATTTTATTAGAATTAAAATTTGTTTCTTTATTACTTATAGAACTGATTTCATTATTACTACCACTAGAACTTGAATTAGTATTTTGACTGAAACTGTTTGTTGTACTGCAGTCATCATCTAGTTTGAAACTATTACAAAAATCATAAGGTTCTTTTTTGATATCTGATTTAACACTGTCAGACAAAAAGAATTTTGAATTTTCTTGTTCTTGGCTAAATGCAGATTCAATATCACATTTCAAATCGGGATCTGATTTAATTGGAACCGGAGATATATTAAATGTATCGGGCGAAGTTTCAAAATCGTAATAAGCTTTTGATGCTTCAGACCTCATTTGTAGTAATTCTGTTTGGATATCAGTCACCAGTAAACGATTAATAAGGCATAATTCCGATGTTCTATGGGGAAGCTAAAATTTTAAAACAAAAAAAGGGGTAAAAATTTACAAAAATGAGCTTTTTAGCTTTAATTATAGTTTATTAAGATCATAGAGGCAAGCGTTTAAGAACTAGAACTTACAACTGATTCCTTCAAAATTAATTTTTGGTATTCATTTGACAGATTTTGAAATTTGTCTTGATATTTAACAGCTGCTTTTTCATATTCATACTCTTCATCTGATGGAAATTCTTCATCTTGTTGATAAACACAGTGATACCTTAACAATATAATATTTAATTAATGTATTATTTAAAATTTCTTTTTGACTAATTACCTTATTAATCTTTTAACAGCCTCTTCTTTGCTCTGGAATGGTGTAATATAATCTGGTTTGACACAAGCTAATTGGTCTACTTGCAATTGACGTTCAAATCTAAAATTTAAAGAATATATTTAAGTTCATATTTTTAAAAAAAGTAATTTAGATATTTTTTTTTGTTTGAATAGTCACACTCACAAAGCATGTCGAGCGATCTTTGGCTTAGGACTTTCTAATGTTTGCGCAGGAGCTTTTTTCTCATCCGTCTGTTGTAGTCGTTCGCCTTCAATTTTTTCTTGATAGTTTTGTTGTTGTTCGTCATTTGAAATGAAAGGCTTAAAATCTTGTCCCTCGTCATTTTCTAATTTAATGTTAGATACAAATGAATTTGAATCATGTTGCTGATTTCTATCTTGATTGTTTAATTGATTGTTTTGAGATATATTAGATTGTTGATTTAATTGCTGTTGCTGTTGTTGATTGCGTTGTTCTAATTGATGTTGCTGTATATGCACTTGACTGGATTCAGATACAGCTACTGCAGACGTAAAGTGCAAGTTTGAGAACGATTGCTTGTTGTTTAGCTGTTGAATATGTTTTGGTTGTTGCTTTTGACTATATTGTTGTAAATTTTGGATTTTGTTATTTTGAGAAATAGGAATATGCTGTTGTTGACTATTTGAACTGACAACAACATGCTGATTTTGCGGCAAATTAATTATTTGAGATGAATGAGGAAGATTTTGTTGAGAGTTTAGTATTTGCTGTTGTTGTTGATTAAATATTTGTTGATTTTGAGAATTAGTAGCAGAATTTTGCTGCAACGGATATATGGGTATCCTTTGCGTAACAGCACCGGTATTAAAATTATTATTCTTGTTATTATTGTTATTATTATTATTACTACTGTTATTATTATTTGAAATGATTTTATTGTGATTGTTAGGTTGCACTACATTTGAAGGTATTCCTGATTTATCATCATTTTTGGGTGGTAAAATAGTCACCAATTTCTGATTATTCAAATTAAAGTTACATAGGTTTTGATTTTGATTTTCGTTATTGCTCTTATTAGTGGTTTGATTGGAATTTTGTATATTCTGGATCGGCGTAGACGATTGTTGTTGTATCGGTTGTACTAATTGCTGTTGCACTGGTTGTACCAATTGTTGTGGACTTTGTGATATTAGAGATGAAAATCCTCCAACATTTGGAGCTTGAATAGTTGGTATTACTTTTCCAGAAGCAAGAATTTTTTGTTGTTCAATAAATAAACGTTGTAAAGCGGCATGTATTTCAGTGTCGGTCATTGCATTTATATTATGTAAAGTTGGCAATGGCTTATTGTACATTGGATTATTTGGATCGAAATCTGCTGGAATATTTAAAGTGGACAGTAAATTCGGATTTTTTAGTTTAGTTGAAAGTTGTTGAATTTGCATTTGAACATTTTTCAACAGTTGCTGTTGCTGGGGGGTAAGTTGAATTGTTTGTACTCTAGTTACAGTTGTTGGGGCTGGATTAACACTTATTAATGGCATAATATTGCTTAAATTTGGATTATTGCTATTTTGTGTACGAATCGAATTAATTACATTTGCAGAATTCATAACCATGGGTGTTGAATTAACAATATTATTTACAGGAGCATTACTTGGTAAAGTATTAACACGATTTACTTGTTGCATTGGTGCAGTTACTCCAACTAATTTTGTTCCATTACCTGCTAAAGCTTGTGATGTAAATGGTCCACTTGCTATTGATCGCGGTAAATTTTGGTCTTTGTTCAAAGTTTGTTGTTGCTGTGACTGCTGTTGTGATTGTTGAATAGTAGTCGTTGGTTGTACTATTTGCACTAGATTAGAATTGTTGGGCTTTGTACTTAAACTTATTTTTTGTATTGGCTTCGAATTTTTTAACAAGTCAATTTTTTGTTTTCTGGGTTTTCCCCTTTTACCAACAGTAGTTGTTATTCCAGGAGTATTTGTATTTTTCAATTGATCACCTTTAGAAGGTATGTTTGTAGAAGAAACTCTGCTTACATCAATTATAGGTGCAACGTTGGCTACTTGTTTTGACGTAGACTGTTGTTGATTTGAAAGAGGATGTACTATCTGCTGCTGCTGAATACGTGGTATAGCTGTACCAACAGGTAAATTCATTTGCTGTGAAAGCGGTTGCACTTGAGTTTGTTGTAATTGTGGTTGCGATGTTGTATTTTGTTCAGATGTTTGTTGATTGACATTATCAAAATGTATTTGACCCTGCAACATACATTGCGATAATTGCTGTGCATTTATTCCAGCAGGAACAATAAGGAGACGCTCCATAGGCCCAAGAGAAGCCGTTGTTTGATTTGGATTAATTTGCGTAATCTGATTAGTGACAGTGTTTAAAGAAAATAATTGTTGGTTAGCTTCAATTTTTGGTAAAGCAACAATTTTCGGTGTTACCACGACAGACGGAGAAGGTAAAATTGGTTGTGGCGTTGGGTTGTTTTGAACTAACGGTGCAGGTTGCTGTGCTTGTTGTTGTGATATATTAATTAAGGGAACCTCATTTTTCTTCACTTCTAAAGATGGACGCTTTTGCAAAAGAGCCAAGCTATCATTAGAAATAGATTGCATTGGTTGTTGAGGTTGAATGTATTGCTGGTTTAAAGTATTTGCCATTGTCGGATTAGCCATATTTGTTGTAAGTTGTTGTTTAATGCTGTTGTTTTGATTTACAATATTCATTTTAGATCCATGGATATTAGACACAGGTGCTCCCTGCGAATGTTGCATTGTTTGTTGGTGATGTTGTTGTTGTCCTGTAGATATACTAACCTAAAAATCAATCAATAGTTAAATAGGAAGTTTTTTGCTGAAAAATGAAAAATAAATACCTTTTGATTTCCAGCTGCATTTATTTGCATTGATTTTGATTTATCTATTGGCTCGTTGATAATAGTCATATTTGGAAGTGCACCACTTAAAACAGCTTGCAAAATAATTTGTGATTGAGAATCTTGAGGAGTATTTGGATCATGTCTAAGCATTAGACGACTACCATCTTCAGAAAATGCTAAACTTAGAGCTCCAGTTAATTGAGTGATAAGAGAAGCAGCTGTTGAAGAGGTTAGTTGATTATTTGAAACATTTTCATTGGTATTTAAAGGTTGTTGTTGATGGTGTCCAGTTGTCGCTGTACTTGTTGTTATTGCAGAATTTGTTGCTGCGGCTGAACCTGAACCAATACTTAAATTTAGTTGAGGAATATTTGAAGAAGCTGTAGAGGAAACTATATTCTTTGTTGGATCAATAATTGGCATTATTTGTATTTTATTTTCAACTATATTTGTAGCAATTGGTGGCAACTGATTGTGACCTTGCTGTTTAGTCGCATCAATTTGTGAAATTTGGATATTTCCTATTTGACTTGGTACATTACAAACAGATGTCGGAATTACTTCTGAAGATCCGTTGTTTGACCCCGTAATAGTATTATTTAATCCCACCATGGCTTGTGATTTTTTATTATTTCGCTTGGCTGGAGGTTTGCGTCGTGGTTTGATTGCAGCTGTTGTTGTTGTAGCAGTTGCTGTAGTTAATATGTTTCCACCAGCAATTGAAGATGTCGAGGTATTCAATGTTGAATTAGGAATTGTATTAGACATTGTAGAAAATGTCGTTGATGTTATAATTGAACTAGTAGGAATCATTTGCGACAGCTGTTGATGTTGAAAATACGTAGGTTGCTGATGATGTAGTTGTGAAGACGGATTAACACCCATCAAACTATTTTGAATTTCTGTCATTCGAGACGTAATAGTTGGAACTGGTGTAATTTGATTCGCAAACGATGTTATTGTTACAGCACCTGTCATTCCAGTACTTGTTATAATAGGATTACTGTTCATTGTCATTGATGTTGATGTAAACAAAGGTACATTAGAAACAGAAACCGAGGATGTTGGTATTGAAATAAAACTCGATGATATTGGTGTAGTTGGTTTTGATATAAAATGTTGGGTTTGTTGGGTTGAAATTTGATTAGAGTTTCCCATTTGTGATTGCGGAATTGATTGAACCATACTTGAAGTTGTGGTGACTCCGGTACTTGAAGTTACTTGTAATTGTGCTTGTTGCGACTGAGATTGTTGTGGGATCAATTGCAAACCTAAAACAATAAATTATTTTAATTTTAAACTCATATATATTATTTATGATTGTTTTTATATATTATATTAGATTTAATAGGTTAACATACCCTGTAAAGGTGGTTGTGTCTGAATCATTGATAACTGCTGTTGGATATCATTTGAAGTTAGTCCAGGAATAGATATTGTGTAAGGTTGTCCTCCAACATCATTTGAATCTATTTTAATAACAAAGTTTTGGGGAACTTGAATCTGTTCGTCATTAGCACTACCTGACTGCTGAGAAGTAACAGTTGGTATCGTTGATACATTTGATAAGTTTGGCGAGGATGCTAACATTGAATTTGTAGATATGTCAATATTGGAAACATTTTGCGTGGAAGCATTTAACATATTTGCCGAATTCACATTAGAATTTATTGAATTAACTGATTTACTACTATCACATTGACTTGTTGGTATTGTAAAAGTAAATGGTATATCATTATTGCTTTGACTTGGAATTGTTATCATAATATCAGATGTTTCATTTACATTATTAACTGCACTTGTTGATGGCGACTGTTGCTGTGATTGTGTTTGTTGAATACTAGGCGATTGCATGGGAACTGTTAAAGAACTATTCTCAATATCTGTTTGATTTAACTTATTATATTCATCTTGCGGTGGTAATTGTTGATTTTGAGATAATTGATTTTGAATTGTTATTGGTGGAAGGGGTTCGTCATCCATCATGTAATCGTCATCTTCCATTATGCCACAAAGTTTCATTACGTTAGCTAAATCCAATTTACCAGTGCTTTTCAAGGGTGGTGATAAGCTCTCTCGTTTTGTTGAGTTTTCAATTGAACTTGTTGTTATCGAAGGGTTTGAAGCTGAATTTAGCGTAGACATTTCTCCCATTGTATTTAAATTAATTGAATCTGTATGAGTTGTGTTTGCTATAGACGATGAAGATGATGTAAACGCGGGTGTAATAGGCGTTTGAGCAATTTGTGTTTGATCATTTTTCTTTTTACGACCTTTATTGGATTTTCTAGCTTTAGGCGGTGGAGGCTGTGGACGAATAACATCGGTTGAGTGACCTGCTCTTTGCTGGTTATTATTTACCGCTAACATTTGCTGTTGTTGAATTTGTTGGATAATGTGATCAGGCTGAACTAAAACTGCTGATGCAGATGAGTTACGTCCATTATTTGTTAGGACAACTGTAGGGTCAGGTGTAATTGATTGGATAAGTTGTGGTTGAGGAGTAACCGCAGGAGATTTTATAGTAATATGTTGTGGTCCAGTACTATTTTGTGCAGCAAATTGTAAATTTGTTGTTGACATTACGTTAGCACCTGTTGGTAAATGGTTGATATCAGTAACAAGTTGTGGACTTGCACTTGCACTTGCATTTCCAGACCCTGTTTGTTGATTTATATTTGGCGGCGGTGGAGACTGAAAAGCAGCACCAGCAGCCGCAGCTGCAGCAGCTATTTGTTGCAAGTTCGCAGTATTTATTTGATTTAAATTTATATTTTGCTGTATTTGTTGATTAAAACCTGCAGCAGTAGCAATACTTTGTTGAAATTGCGGTATTTGAGATAACATGGGTGTTCCTGCAGAAGCATGAATTCCATTTGGTAACTGGATTTGTGCTAAATTTCCATTAATTTGCAAATTCTGTAATTGTGCTGCCATATTTTGACTAAATATATGATTGTTAATGGCAGCGGCAAGTTGTTGAGATCTTTGTTGCTGTTGTTGAGGACTCCCAACGGCAGCTTGTAAATTATTGAGTGCTGTTGTCATAGCAGTTGCTGCTGCTTGAGATCCATTTTGTGGATTTGTAGTTGCTTTGATGGTTTGTAAATTTTGCTGGATCAAATTAGCTTGCGATGATACTATAAATGTAGGTGCTGTAGCCAGTTGCATCGCCCCATTCGTATTAAGAATTCTTAAAAGTTGTTGTTGAGGCTGCTGTTGCAGTTGCTGTCTTGAATTATGTATAACTAGTGAGGGTGTTGTAGCTAGTTGTGGTGTCGGAGGCCTTAAAATTAGTTGTACACCTTGTGGTGTGTTTTGTTGTACTATCACTGGCATTTGATTCAAAACCAGAGGTTGACCGGTCAAATTACCTGTTGGTAAAATAATTTGTCCTCCTTGGTGTTGTTGAGTAGCAGTCGATGCAATTTGTGGAGGTCCGGGTGATTGAGAAATTTGTGGTGATTGTTGAAGTTGTTGGTGTTGCATTGGTGGTTGCTGTTTCGAAGTAGTTATATTTTTGCTATTATTATCTAAATTAGGTTTTGGTAATATTTGCTGTGGTGCTTTTGTAGTTTTGGTAGATGATATTGTAGTTGGAGCCGAAGGCTGTTGAATAAATGAAGGCCCCTGTGATGCATTTTGCATTGAATTTGAAATTTGTCTTGTGACATTTTGTGTTTGAAATTGGTGTTGCTGGTGGTGTTGAGGTTGGTGCATGCTTTGAATAGTATTAGTTGCGTTTATAATTTGTTGTCCTTGTAAAAATTGAAGTATTTGATTGCCACCAGAAGTATTAATAACAGTTGGTATTTGCTGCTGTTGCAAAATTTGTGGTTGTGGTGTTGGTGGTTTCATTTGATGACTACTTGGGCTTGAAATTGGGCTATCTGCTAACAATGGACTGCTACTCGGATTTATTAATTGCTGAGCTGTAATTTGTTGTTGTAATAACTGATGTTGTTGTTGTTGCTGATTTTGATTTTGTGGTTGATTAATAAAATTATTAATATTATTGCCTCCAACACCAATTTTTTTCGCTTGGCCTTTTGTAATGCCAGCCATATAATTAGATGATGATGTAAAAGTAACAGCACCAGATGTTGATACCGTAGTGTTATTTGTTGCCGTCGTCTGACCATAATTGCTAATAAAATTCGATGTTTGAGATGATCGTTTTCCCTTCTAAAATAAAAATATGATAATTATATATCATTACACGTTTTATTAAATATTATAAAATATATATACCTTATTTAATGAAATATTATTAGATCCTACTAGGGTTGTATTAAATTCATTGCCTGTAACTCCAATGACTGTTGTTGCAGCCGCTGGAGATTGCGATGGGCTTGGTTGAAAAACCACAGTGCCAGCGTTCGGACTACCACTATTATTTAATTGATTAATTGAATGCCGTCTGCTAGGCGTCGCCGCCTTGCGTTCCTAAAACAAATTAAAAATAGATTTTTTTTTTAAATATATATACAAAAATATCATTTATTAATTGTAATTCATATTTTAGTAATAGGAAGTTATATGCTATTATATATATATACTATTATAATATATAATTCTTACTTGCTCCTGTATTGTGTTAGTAATGTTATTGTTTGCAACTAATAACACATCCTGTTGAAATGGTGATATTGATGGAGATGGAGCTAGTCTAGGACTTGCAGCTGAAATTGACGGCGAAGGACTAGGTGTTAAAAATGGACCCGGAGGAGATAATATTCCTGTAAGGTAAAAAAAAAAAATAAAGGTTCATTAAAATTTTTTAAAAGTATAGTTTCTTAGTAATTAAAAAGTAAATTCATATCTATTTTATTTAATATAAAATTCTTGTTATTCTTCAGTTTTTTAATAATTTTGTTTTTAACTATTATTATGTAACAAAAAGTTATTGTATAAGTATAAGAATTATAAACGCAGGTCAAAACATTAGGAATATAGTCTATATAAATTAATTAGAAATTAGTGAAAAGTTTATATTTTCTAAATTTTAATTTACTTTTGAATACACAACGCGCCAACACATTTAAATTATTAAAAGAAATTTAATAAAAAATGTTTTTTTTTTAAATGTAATTAATATACAAGTATACACCATCATTAGAATTGAAATTAGTTATCAGACATTGATCATTTTCATATATTTAGTCACGAAATTATATATATATATCTCTTACATATATAATATTAGATTTTTTAAATACACATACACAAAGAAAAATTAAATTATAGAATTGCACCATAAGATGAAACATTCGAAAAATTTTTATTTAAAAAATAAATAACAATAAATGAATAAATCAAAAAGGACGACATGTACTGGTTAAAAGAAGTCCTTTTGTTTTTCTTTATTTATACTCTTATTATAAAATGTAATATTTTTTAATAATTGTATGTATATATATATATAACATGCTAATATAAAATGAGAGAAAAAATTCGCGAAGCTACAAAAAGTTTATTTCGAAAATGAAAATATAATAAAAAAAAATTTATAAACAAACAAATGACTATACGTATATAGATACACATATACACATATAAATACTATAGTATACACATTAAAAAATTTTTATTATTAATGTTAATATATTTATAAAATTTTTATAAGTATACGAACGATAAGAATTTCAAATAAAAAAATTTTGAAATTATATTAATCTGATTTTTACACAACAGAAAATAATCACTTTGAAAGTTCAACGTTTTTAAATAAAATTTATGGAAAAAAAAAACGCATTAAAAAAATATACTTGAGAATTATTTTTACGCTGTTAAAAAATGGTAATGAAAAAAAAAACCTATTATTATTAAAGTTGATAACATTTAAATCAATTATGTATTTCTTAAATAGGTCAATTAAAAATTGCATACTTTTAGGTGCATTTTATCTAATTTGGAAATTTTACTTAAGTCAATCTCTCATTTATTTGTTATAGAAGTCGAATGCAAATTATTAGAAAATCCAATTAATTCAATAAAAGAAATGCCTGTTGACTTATTTTGAAAAAAAAAAAAAATACCCGAATAATTAAAAAAAATTAAATAATTAATATTTTTTAATATTTTTTTGATTTTCCTGCGAAAAAGAAATCAATTTTTTATTATCCATATATACATATAATTTATGTAAGTATAATATAAGTAAAACTCTAATAAAATGCAATGTAGGTATACATTTATAAAAAAAAAAAAAAAAAAAAAAAAAAAAAATAAACAATATTTTTTCACTAATATACAAAAGAAAAAAACAACAAAAAATTGTATTCAATAAAACCGATATGACATGGCCATGCACATCGTATTTCCGAATAAAATTTAACTAATCTATGCAAGTTTTATACTCACATATAATATGTTGCTTATATTTTTTTGAAAATATATTTTATTTAAATTTCAATTTTTTTTTATATATATTTATAATATATATTTATATATATATATAGTGGTGTAATTTAATCTTAATATCATATAAAGACGCCGTGTACTTAATAAATTAAATTTATATTAAATGATACAAAATTTTTTCAAAACTACATTTATGTAGTATATGTATACTACAAGACTACCAATTACTTACTATTTACAAAAAAAAAAAAAAAGAACTAACTTTATTAAACCAAAATGTTTTATAAGCAAAAGCAATTGAAATGAAATAATAGCAATACATGTTAATGTCGAGGACATTGCCGACACCAACAACAACAAACAACAAACAGCAACAAAAGTATAAAGTAATCAAAAGATATATCACATTCGCTCTATTTTTTTTTTTATCCTTGTTTGTTTTTTTTTTTTAAGAACCACGATTCGACTTTTTTTTTTTTTTTTTTTTTTTTTTTTTTTTTTTTTTTTTTTTTTTAATTCTCCCTATATATGCAATTTGAATTTAATTTGCTTTCAAAAGCATGGGCATGCATGCATATTCATTTTATGTAAGTTATATATGTATTGATCTACATATACATACACAAAAAAAAACAAACTTATAAAACAAAATAATATCCTTTTCATTCTCTTCAATTTCTGTGTGAGCCGACAGAAAAAAAAAAAAAAAAAAAAAAAAAATTCACAATGTAAATAAAGTACTTGCATATTTTGATGTTTCAAGTAATTTTTATAAAGGATAAAGACATGCTTACAAGAAAAAGTACCTATACGTTCTATATATATATATATATAAACGGGACTAAAATTAATAAAATCAAAATATATATATATATATACATATAGAAAATTTACAATGAACTGAGCGCAATAAAACAAAAAAGAATAAAAGAGAGAATTAAAAAAAACATTTTTGAAAAAAAGAGAAGAAGAAGAAGAGAATTATAACAAAAAAAAATACCATTATTCTTTATTAAAAATCGTTACACTCAAAAATAATTTAAACATACTATAGAATCATAATTATATGATACATGTATTTGAATATAATATATATATATATATATAGTGTACATTTTTATATCCAATAAAAAAAAATTAGTCTAAAATAGGTACACAAAGGTTTCATAAAAAAATGCGTCGGGATTTTATTTTACACCAATACCAAAAATGTATAAAAAAAACAAAAATTACACTTATATGTATAGCAAAATTTGTATTTGAAAATTTTTTAAAAAAATGTTTAAGGAAAATTTTTTTCATACAATGGAAATTTTTTAAAAGGATCAAGGATCAAAGAATATATGGAATATATGATGATTAAAAAAGAATTGCCAATCAATTTTAATACAATAGATAAATCAAATTAGATATTTATAATTAATAATTAATATTAATTAATAATTATATACGAAATGCAGAAGTCAATCCCGATATATATATATATATATATAGTTTTAAGGATATAATATATATGGACATACTTACTTGAATATTCTTAAATATTATTTATAAGTACTATGATAATCTTATTTAAAAGAAAGGCTATGCTAGAAAGTTTTTTAAAAGTAATTGTATTTAATTTAATTAAACTATATAAATTAATTAATTTACAACACGTGTATTTATTTACTGCAGAATTTTTCCTTTTTTTAAATTAATATTTATAAAATCTCCAAATCTAGATGAAAAATACAGTCAGATGTTCCCCAACCCTTAAATATTTTCAATTATCAGTCAATGGTTGCGATTTTCTTGGCAAAAAATCTAACTTTTCAATTTTACCACTTTATAAAGTTTCGCGTTTTTTTTTTTTTTTTTTTTTTTTTTTTTATTGAAAAAGAGGACCTTTTATGATTTTTGTAATTGGGAATTGGGGTTTAATATGATTACATATAGACATCTTTATGTGTAATCTAAAGTACTATCAAATTTACATACAATTCAATTTTCTATTACTTATACTTTTTAATTTAAGAAAATGATTTATCAGATATTAATTTAATTAATTCTTTAAAAATAAATTTAAAATATAGGTAGAAAATGGATATATATTGAAAATAATTTTTAAAAATTAATATAATTTTTGTATATTTTTTTTTTTTTCAATAGGTACTTTTAATAGTATTAACCCTTGAAAAAAAAAAAAAAAAAAAAAAAAAAAAAAAATTTTTTTTCAAAATATGTATAAATAAATTGGGGTTTTCTTAATGTTTTTTTTTTTTCTGTATACATAAAAAACAAAAAACAATCATATAGATATATACACTAATTTTTTCTCGTACAATGAGAGTAATAATATATATTTACATATGTATACTCATAGATATATGAACATATATGATGAAAATATCTATAAAATGTATGCGATATTTTCTAGAAACATCGTGAAGAATTTACCCAACTTTACTTTTATGTTTTAAAAGTCGTCTACATACTTATATATATATATATATATATATAGATTTTAATGAGAGAAACTTATTACGGAGTTGTTCTCCAAAAATTTAAATTTTTCAAAGGACATTAAATAGAAAATGCAGAACAAAAAAAAAAAAAAAAAAAAATTATGAAAAACAATTACAGTGATACCTATACTCATATATAGATGAAAAATTGAAAAAATAAACCGATTGTCGATTATGCAAAAGTTTCCTTAGTTTCAAAAAACAAAAAAAAAGGGAAACATATTTAGAACGTGTAAAAGAAAAGCTTGTTTTTATCGTACACATAAAACTATACATTATATCCTGATCAAAATATCCTTTTTTTTATCCTTTATTTTTTTTGTATTTTTTTTTTTATTAAACATAAAGGATAAAGAGTTTTTCCCCATTTGTAAATAGATGTCATGACATATTTGAAAAAAAAAAAGGAAAATATGTGTGTAAACGTTAGTATAAATCCTTTTTTTTTTTTTTTTTTTTTTTTTTATTTTACTTTTTTTTTTACAAATAGCAAAAATAATAAAAATTCATTTCAATTCAGGACGACAATTCAAAATTATTGTCGATGTGTTAGGTAATTTTTTTGGAGAATAAATAAAAAACCAAAACAGGATAAACTATATATAGAAAACAATTTTAATTCTGAATTGGTGAATTCACAAATGAAGAAATGATTCTTATATGAGTAAATTTTATATGGTTTATGTATATATATATATATATATAGATATAGATTTTTCTCGGGGCCTCGATTTTAACTCGTTTTCTTTGCTAATTTTAAGTTTATTTTTTTTATTTTATTTTTTTTTTGAATATTTTAACCAGAATCTAACCATTATAGTTGATTAGTGAAATACATACGTATACATATACATATATATAAAAAAAAAACCAATTTAAGTGTACTTTTTTACACATGTATAAAGTAGATAAAGTATCCCAAGAAAATGTCGTAAAAGGCGTTGCAATCATTTTTTGTTTTTATTTAGAAAAATTAAAGAAAATTAAAATAAAAAAAAAAAAAAAAAAAAAAAACACCTACAGAATCCTTTAGTGGATTTTCGTCCTTTTTTGTTTATTGATAAAGTTTTTTGTATGAAATTTTTATATATGTAGATACTAATTAAGTTTATATACATTAGATATACTTAGAGGATATATTTGGGAATTATATAGTATAGGGGTACATGAGCTTTGATTAATTTTTTTTTTTTTTTTTTAAGATCTTTTAATTAAAATTCTAATATTAATTAAAAGTACTATAGATACTTATTAGATTTATTTGTTTTTGAGTGCATTTTAATTTAAGAGAATTTCCATATTTAATGAACTTTTTTTATAATGCAAGGGAGGGCTATTAAAAGGGGACGCAGTATTTTATTAAACTTTTTTTTACTGAATAAATTATAATTTGTATAATGTTGTGACATACATCAAGCTACAACGCCTTAGGTGGGCCGGTCACATACAACGTATGCCAGATTCCCGCATTCTAAAAAAAGTATTGAACGGGGAAATAGATAGAAAAAGACCAGTGGGAAAGCCGAGAAATCGATGGATTGATGCAGTCGAGTCAGACGCTGTATCAATGCTGCAAGAGCAAAATTGGATAACTGCTGCCCAAGATCGCGTGAACTGAAAGAGGATGATTCAGGAGGCCAAGGTTCGACAACGGACTGTAGCGCCATAAAAGAAGAAGAAGAATAATATGTAATAATTTATAAAATAAGTATAGATATTGAGCCTTATCATGAGTATCAGTTATCACATATGTGATATTTGATAAAATTTATCGTAGACAGTACCGTGAGCTGATTCTGAAAAAATCCTTTTAAAAAATTTGCTATTATAAATTGTGATTAATTGATATTAATTTTTTTTTTTTGAATTTTTTTTTTTGAAAAAATACATTCAACTTCATATTAAAATAAAATTAAAATTCGACTTGATATATTTTAATTTTCTTAAAAAATAAAAATACAACTCATCTTTATATAAATAAAAACGAAAATTCAACTTCGTGTAAATGAAAAAAAAAGCTACGATTTGATTTGATGCATGTTAGTTGATTATGCTTTCCCAAATCATATTTTATAAATAACAAAAGAAAAAAAATGCTCATACTTTTCAGTTATCACATTGAAATTATCTACTGAATAAATAAAACTGATAAATGTCACATATTTGAATATTCGCGATACCAAAATATCAGTTGACCTTTGATTAAATTCACAATATATATGAAATTTTTCATGTATTTGATATTTACGATAAGGTTATTAAAATTTTTTGAAAGCTATCACAAATTGTGATAAATGACAACTGATAATTGACACTCACGACAAGGCCCATTGATAACTTTTTTTAGAATGTATATATTAGGTATAAAATTCAAATTAACAAGAAGAAGTATTTTTGAACATTTTTTTTATTAAATTTTATTATTATTAATAGAACTATTTAAGATTAATTAAATAATACTGTATGTATATTGTATTACTATATTATCAGTTATCATTAGGTATAAAAATTTTAATTAAAATTAATTTAGTAAAAAAATTTCAACAGATTTCCATCTGTAGTATAACAATGACTCAATAAAATTTTTTTTTAACATTAAACTATTCAACCTTTTTTTCATTGAAAAAGGTAGAATATAAATAAAGGCGGGAATTACAGTTAAACCAAGTTTTGGGTTTCAAAATAAAAAAAAAAAAATTTTACTATCTTTATATAATACTTCTTTATATGCATATATATATATATTAAAAAAAAGGTTCTTAATTAATATAACATCTGCTATCGAAATTGGGCCAATTTAAACAAATATATATATTACTGAAAATCCTTTTTTAAATAATACATGGGACTGCTTTTAAAAATGCATTTTTTATGCATTTCCAAAAACTTTTGACTTCTTTTTTATAGAATTTTTAAATATCCAAAAATTTATATATTAATTTACAAAATAAATATTCATTTATGTATACATTTTGTAAAAGGATTATTTTAATTAATAATTATTCAGAAATAGTATATAATAAATTTAATTGTAATAATAAAATAAGTTTTTATCCATATATTATAAATTCTAATATTATATATATATATATATATACATTTATATATATACAAGTACTTTATAAATTAATATAAATTTTACGTTATAAATAAACATGTATCCTTCCTATAACTTCCTTTCGTTTATATATTCTGTTGGATATATACAATTTTATATTAAATTATTTTAAACTAATATTTTAAAGTTTATTTATTTTTTTTTACAGTTACTTCATTAATATTATATTATTATTATAACATGTAGGTCAGGGTTGCTTGTATAGTAAAATTACTATACACAATTAAATTTAACTGAAAAATCATGAAAAGTTTGTTACTAATAATAATAAACTTTATTTTCAAAATAGTTATATACTTATATATTATGTACCCAAATGATTTATATGTACTCGTATATATATATATATATATATATATATAAATTTACTTTCCAATCCCTTTAAAGTATTAAATTTTATTTGAATGGATGAAAATACTTAAATATTTAAAAGTATATTATAAATCTTTGAGAAACTATATAAAAAAGTAATTTATAGAATAAAATTTTATAAAAATAAAAGTTTGAAAAAAATAAAGAAAATCAAAAGAAAAAAAAATTTAAAGTTATAAATTTTCAATATGATTTTATATTTTATATAAAAAAAAAAAAAAAACTTTTAAGAATTAACAAAACTATAAGATTTTTATTTATATATATAGGTATACATGTACTAGATATACTCGAATAATTTATCAATAAGAATTTCTATATATATATATATATATATATAAAAATTTTATAATATATATGTATATATATTTGTTTATATACTTTTTCAAAAATATAACAAAATATTATATATTATATATAAAAATATTCTTTATTCCTTTTTTTATTATATTCCCTTCTTCTTGAATATGGAGTCCTTGAATTCATAAATAATATTTTATACGAAATAACCTATATATTATATACATATATATAATTATATAAAAATATATATTTATATAATATTTATTTGAAAATAAAAAATTTAAATAATAATATAAAAATTTAAATGATATAAATATATATATATTTATTTCATTTCTTCTTCGTCTGCAAAGTTAAATTTATATATATACATATATATGTATATATATTATAAAATTTATTGTTACCATTAACTTTTATTATTATTAAAGTTTATTTTAAATTTAAACTTGAAAATTTTTTTATTAAAATTTAAAAATATTGATTTTTTTTAAATAATTCAATTGTTTGTTTTTGTATTTTTTATTAAAATTTTTATTTAACCCTTTGAATCCCTTGGGAAGTTTTGAAAAGTTAAAAAGTAGGTTAAATTAGAATATGTATTTTTTATTAATATCATAATATGATGAGTCTAGAACGTAATTAAAAATTAACTACATACCTAAAAAAATTATTCGAATGAAATTAAATCAAACTATCATGATGAAGGTTTGAATTTTAAATGAAGAAATTAAAATTATGGAATTTTTGCAATTTTTAATAAACAATTTTTCTGGAATAAAATACAGATACAATTTCCCTATTAAAAAATTTCGAATGTTTCAGTCTAATGTTTTTATATTTAATCCTTTAAACTCTGAATGTCTAGAAGCATAATTTATTGAAACCATCGATGCAATCTTATTATAACGATTTGTCACTATCTACACATCCTGGAATAATAAATCTCAAAAATGCCCGGAGTGTTCCAAACAAAGGTACACGAGTGAAATTTATTAATTCAACATCTTTTCATAGTACTGCTAGAACATATGATAATAAATGCATGAAACAAATATATATATTTTTAATTTATTGACTTATTTTGTAATATTTTTGATCACAAACTACCATATTTAAAAATTCAACGTTTCGCATATATATAAGCTTTTTACAACTGTAGTTCAAAAAAGTTTTACAGGGTATAAACAAAAAACTAAATAAAATTCAATACCAAAACTTTTGAACCGTATTAAAAGTAAAAACTTTTTTTTGAAAATTGTCTTAGTAGCAGTAGTTAAAGGGTTAAGATTTAAAATTAAAATAATACTGAAACTATTTTGTAAAAAACAATAAGATGAATCAACATGTGGATTTTTAATTATCCTTTAGTTGTAAGAACATTTTTATATATAACTATTATTATATATTATTTATTTATTTATTATTAGTATCATACAATAGCAAAATATTAAAATTAGAAAAATTAAAAAAATTTCCATTAAACTTAGAAATATGTACGTATACTAAAATTTTCCAACACCCTTCTTCATTTTTTTTTAAATTCATTTCTGAAACCCTTTTTAAAAAAAAAAATTGTTTGAAATTGGTAAAATTATAAATTTTATTGATTTTATTGTCAATTTTTTTTTTATTATTTGTATTTTTTTTTTTTGAGAAAGTCGCAACAAAAGGTAAAAATTGGGTCAAAAAAACTTTTTGTTTTTTTAAGAAAGAGTAAATTTTGTACCGGATTTCACCTTTATTTTGTTATTTCGATTAAAAAATCGATTTAGAATTTTAAAAAATTCTTCTACATTATATACCTATGACAATCATAATAAAAAGTTGACATGATATTAAAAGTATATACCTAATTGTTTTAAGTTTTTTAAAGTTTATTCAATTATCTTATAAGTTATTTAAAATAGTAATCAAAATATAATCAAAACTTAAATAATGCAAAGGTAATCTAATATTTAATAGCACTTAAAGAATTTCTTTAAAACAAATTGTAAAAAACAATATTAAAAGATACAACCTATTAAAAAAAAAAAATTTTTTAAATTTACAAAATCATTATCATAATCAACTTTTTATTTCAAATCTTTTTTATAATCAACAACAAAAAAGAATCCAAAAAAACATTATAAAATACAAGAAGAAACCATTATAATCATTTTTATATTATTTTGTTCGTGACGATATGATGAAGCACGAAATTGGAGTAACAACCACATATAATACCATATAAATACATAACATAACATAACATAACATATAATAGTACTCGAATACTCGTATAAGACAAATACACAGTTAGAATAATTTCAAATTCAGAATTTAAGTTAATAAAATACCTATATATATAACTGATATACTAACTAAACTAACTAACTGTAATTGTTTTGTATAACTAATATAATATTATAAATTTTATTATACATACATACATACTTGTAATATATTATACAGAAAATTTTTATACTGTTATATATTACGAAATATTACTGTAATAATATATTACTGTTATATAGTAATATTACTACATATTTACTGTTATTATTACTATTTTTATATAAACAGTTACTTTTTTACTTTTATGTAGTACATACATATATTTTGATAATTATATATATATATATATATTCATAATTTAATTTTAAGTGTTTTTAAGTTTTACCTGTTGTAGATCAAATAAACTTTTATACCTAATAAAAAATAAGTGTTATACTGTTTTAATATATAGAGGTATAATTTGCAAAAAGAATAATTTCATATAACTATATATACATATAGTATATATAAGTTGATAAATATTATTTAAGTATATATATTAAATAAGTAGAATATTTTAACAAAATTTTTCAGTTTGCCAAAGAAAGAAAAACAAAAAGAAAAATAAAAAAAAAAAAAAAAAATTACTTTGAAAAATATCAATAGAAAACTGTAATACAAAAATGTAAACACAGAACAGAAAATATAGCAACAGTGTTGTAAATGTAGCAAATGTTGTAAAAAAAAAGTTTCATTTTTTTACTGTATTTTTCGATTCGGTTCTATGAAAAATTCCTTTTTTTTTTTTTATTTTCCACAACTTTACTTTTGAGTTTTTCTGCTTTTCATTTTTTCTTTTTTCACATTTTGTACATTTTCATTCATAAAATTCTATACTACAGTTTTTTTTTGTTTTGTTTGCTTTTAAAAATACGAGTAGTAAGTATCTTTTAGATACTTATATATTTTTGTTTTATTTGCAAAATAAAACAAATAAAAAAAAAAGAACAAAATTGAAAAAAAGAAAGTCAAAGTCAAAATAAAAATTTTTTTTTTTTGAAAAATTAAATATAAGAATAATAAATAAAAGTTTTATTTTTGTTTTTTTTTTTTTTAAAAAACTAATTTAAGATAAGTTTTGAAATATTGATAAGAGTTTTGTTGTTTTTTTTTTGTTTTGTTTATATATATATATAATATATTTATATATATTATGTACACAATATATTTTATATATGTATCTTATAATATCTAAATATATATATCTATAAGAACTAAAATACATTATTATTAAACATTATCTATACAATGTCTTTATCAAGAACATTAATTTTTTATTGGGGATTCCCCGTAATTAATGTGAATAAAATTTGTTAAAAACGAAGAGCGTTTCTTATTTACTTTTTCTTCTTGATTCTATTTGTATTTTAATAAGAGCTACATAAAATATATTATTTTCCTCAAATAAAGTTAAGACTCTTTCATCAAATGAATAAAACTAAGTTCGAACTTCAAACATTACTTTTCTAAACAAAACTATGAGTTTCTATAAAACTATGAGATATTATTTTCCCAAATAAAGTTAAGATTCTTTCATCGAATGAATAAAACTAAGTTCGAACTTCAAACTTTACTCTACTAAACAAAACTATGATTTCGAATTTAGTTTTTTTTTCTTGAAAAATGGGATTTGTGCGTTTAAGCTTAGTTTTGTTTTATCCATTCGACCCAAGATTGCTAAAATCTTATTTACAGTTTTCCGACCCTCTGATCAAATTATTTTTGTTAAGTAATTCGAAACTAGGATGATAGTTGAGTAGATTTTATGTCAATTTTGTAATACCCTCGCGAACATCATATAGATATAATCTTCTTCGTATTATAAAATCAAAGGTTTAGATTTATTATGAAATTATGAATTTTGGAAAATTTTTGACAGCTTAGTACACATCCTATAGACTAATCAAATTTGTTGTACAACTTGTTAATATAAAATTTCAAATATCAGTTATAATTTAGGTACAACGCTAATTAAGCGATAAGAGCATCGGTAAGAGTTTAAGAGTAGAAAATTATGTATAAAACACGTCTATTAAAATCATATAACTATATAATTTTCTACTCTATGCTCATATCGACGCTTTTATAATTTATCGCAGTTCCAATACAAATGCACCCTTAGAAACTCATTTATGCATAAAACAAAAATAATTTGTATGTCAGGTATTGGAATCATATACTTGCACTAGGCACCTCAAGTTTTGTTTAGATCTAAGTTTAGGTATATAGAATTAAAGTAACTCCGAAATATTTAATTAATTTTATTAATTTTGCAATTTGAAAAAATACATATATTAATTAATAACATTAATTTAATTATAGTTAATACATCTTTTAAACAGTTTATGATTTGTATTACTTTGATAGGTACTATACTTTAGGTATTGTATGCATACTTTGTTTCATTCAAATAAAATTATTTTTAAATAATTTTAAACAATTTTGTTTTCAAATAAAACTAATTTTATTGCAAATTAAACTATTAGTAGTAGTAGAAAGTAACAAATTAGTTTAATTTGAAATAAAAACGGTTT
>OY720441.1:70108079-70177997 GCA_963082915.1 Dolichopus griseipennis | reverse complement strand
TGGGGTTTAATATGAATTACATATAGACATCTATCTTTATGTGTAATCTAAAGGACTATCAAATTTACATACAATTCAATTTTCTATTACTTATACTTTTTAATTGAAGAAATGATTTATCAGATATTTATATTATTAATTTTTTAAAAATAAATTTAAAATATAGGTAGAAAATGGATATATATTGAAAATGATTTTTAAAATTAATATAATTTTTGGTAATTTTTTTTTTTCAATACTTTTAATAGTATTAACCCTTGAAAAAAAAATAAAGAAAAAAAAAAAAAAATTCATTCAAAATATGTATAAATAAATTGGGGTTTTTTAATGTTTTTTTTTTCTGTATACATAAAAAAAACCAAAAACAATCATATAGATATATACACTAATTTTTTCTCGTACAATGAGAGTAATAATATATATTTACATATATGTATACACATAGATATATGAACATATATGAGGAAAATATCTATAAAATGTATGCGATATTTTCTAGAAACATCGTGAAGAATTTACCCAACTTTACTTTTATGTTTTAAAAGTTGTCTACATACTTATATATATATAGATTTTAATGAGAGCAACTTATTACGGAGTTGTTCTCCAAAAATTTAAACTTTTCAAAGGACATTAAAAAGAAAATGCAAAACAAAAAAAAAAAAAAAAAAAATTATGAAAAACAATTACAGTGATACCTACTCTCATATATAGATGAAAAATTGAAAAAATAAAACCGATTGTCGATTATGCAAAAGTTTCCTTAGTTTCAAAAAAATTAGAACGTGTAAAAGAAAAGCTTGTTTTTATCGTACACATAAAACTATACATTATATCCTGATCAAAATATCCTTTTTTATCCTTTATTTTTTTGTATATTTTTTTTTATTAAACATAAAGGATAAAGAGTTTTTCCCCATTTGTAAATAGATGTCATGACATATTTGGAAAAAAAAAAGGAAAATATGTGTGTAAACGTTAGTATAAATCCTTTTTTTTTTTTTTTTTTTTTTTTTTATTTTACATTTTTTTTTTACAAATAGCAAAAATAATAAAAATTCATTTCAATTCAGGACGACAATTCAAAATTATTGTCGATGTGTTAGGTAATTTTTTTGGAGAATAAATAAAAAACCAAAACAGGATAAACTATATATAGAAAACAATTTTAATTCTGAATTGGTGAATTCACAAATGAAGAAATGATTCTTATATGAGTAAATTTTGTATGGTTTATGTATATATCTATATATATATATAGATTTTTCTCGGGGCCTCGATTTTAACTCGTTTTCTTTGCTAATTTTAAGTTTATTTTTTTATTTTATTTTTTTTTTGAATATTTTAACCAGAATCTAACCATTATAGTTGATTAGTGAAATACATACGTATACATATATATATATAAAAAAAAACCAATTTAAGTGTACTTTTTTACACATGTATAAAGTAGATAAAGTATCCCAAGAAAATGTCGTAAAAGGCGTTGCAATAATTTTTTGTTTTTTATTTGGAAAAATTAAAGAAAATTAAAATAAAAAAAAAAAAAATAAAAAAAAACACCTACAGAATCCTTTAGTGGATTTTAGTCCTCTTTTTGTTTATTGATAAATTTTTTTTGTATGAAATCTAGAATTGAATGAATTATATATGTAGATACTAATTAAGTTTATATACATTAGATATATTTAGGGATATATTTGGGAATTATATAGTATAGGGGTACATGAGCTTTGATTAATTTTTTTTTTTTTTTTTTAAGATTTTTTAATTAAAATCTAATACTAATTTAAAAAGTACTACAGATACTTATTAGATTTATTTGTTTTTGAGTGCATTTTAATTTGGGAGAATTTCCATGTTTAATGAACTTATTTTATAATGCAAGGTCTATTAAAAGGGGACGCAGTATTTTATTAAACTTTTTTTTTACAAATAAATTATAATTTGTATAATAAGTATAGATATTGAGCCTTATCGTGAGTATCAGTTATCACATATGTGATATTTGATAAAATTTATCATAGACAGTATCGTGAACTGATTCTGAAAAAATCCTTTTAAAAAATTTGCTATTATAAATTGTGATTAATTGATATTAATTTTTTTTTTTGAATTTTTTATTTGCAAAAAGTACATTCAACTTCATAGTAAAATAAAATTAAAATTCGACTTGATTTAAATAAAAACAAAACTCATCTTTATATAAATAAAAACGAAAATTCAACTTCGTGTAAATGAAATAAAAACAAGCTACGATTTGATTTGATGCATTTTAGTTGATTATCCTTTCGCAAACCCTATTTTATAAATAACAAAAGAAAAAAAATGCTCATACTAATTCTGTTATTTTTCTTTTTAAAAAATTTTTATTTAACAACTTTTCAGTTATCACATTGAAATTATCTACTGAATAACTAAAACTGATAAATGTCACATATTTGATTATTCGCGATACCAAAATATCAGTTGACATTTGATTAAATTCACAATATATATGAAATTTTTCATTTTTTTGATACTTACGATAAGTTTAAAAAAAAATTTTGAAAGCTATCACAAATTGTGATAAATGACTACTGATAATTGACACTCACGATAAGGTCCATTGATAATTTTTTTAGAATGTATATATTAGGTATAAAATTCAAATAAACAAGAAGAAGTATTTTTGAACATTTTTTTATTAAATTTTATTATTATTAATAGAACTATTTAAGATTAATTAAATAATACTGTATGTATATTGTATTACTAAATTATCAGTTATCACTACGTATAAAAATTTTAATAAAAAATTAATTTAGTAAAAAAAATTTCAACAGATTTCCATCTGTAATATAACAATGACTCAATAAAATTTTTTTTAACATTAAACTATTCAACCTTTTTTTCATTGAAAAAGGTAGAATATAAATAAAGGCGGGAACTACAGTTAAACCAAGTTTTGGGTTTCAAAATAAAAAAAAAATTATTTTACTATCTTCATATAATACTTCTTTATAGTATACATATGCATATATATATATATTAAAAAAAAGGTTCTTAATTAATATAACATCTGCTATCGAAATTGGGCCAATTTAAACAAATATATATATTACTGAAAATCCTTTTTTAAATAATACATGGGACTGCTTTTAAAAATGCATTTTTATGCACTTCTGACTTCTTTTTTATAGAATTTTTAAATATCCAAAAATTTATATATTAATTTATAAAATAAATATTCATTTATGTATACATTTTGTAAAAGAATTATTTCAATTAATTATTATTCAGAAATAGTATATAATAAATTTAATTGCAATAATAATAAAATAAGTTTTTATCCATATATTATAAATTCTAATATTATATATATATATACACATTTATATATATACAAGTACTTTATAAATTAATATAAATTTTACGTTATAAATAAACATGTATCCTTCCTATATAACTTCCTTTCGTTTATATATTCTGTTGGATATATACAATTTTATATTAAATTATTTTTAACTAATATTTTAAAGTTTATTTATTTTTTTTACAGTTAGTTCATTAATATTATATTATTATCATAACATGTAGGTCAGGGTTGCTTGTATAGTAAAATTACTATACACAATTAAATTTAACTGAAAAATCATGAAAAGTTTGTTACTAATAATAATAAACTTTATTTTCAAAATAGTTATATACTTATATATTATGTACCCAAAAGATTTATATATATATTATATATATATAAATTTACTTTCCAATCCCTTTAAGTATTAAATTTTATTTGAATGGATGAAAATACTTAAATATTTAAAAGTATATTATAACTCTTTGAGAAACTATATAAAGAAGTAATTTATAGAATAAAATTTTATAAAAATAAAAGTTTGAAAAAAATAAAGAAAATCAAAAGAAAAAAAAATTTAAAGTTATAAATTTTCAATATGATTTTATATTTTATATAAAAAAAAAAAAAACTTTTAAGAATTAACAAAACTATAAGATTTTTATATATATATAAGTACATGTACTAGATATACTCGAATAATTTATCAATAAGAATTTCTATGGATATATTATATATAAATTTTATAATATATATATATATAAATATATTTTATATATATATATATATATTTGTTTATATACTTTTTCAAAAATATAAGAAAATATTATATATTATAATATATAAATATTCTTTATTCCTTTTTTAATATATTCCCTTCTTCTTGTATATGGAGTCCTTGAATTCATAAATAATATTTTATACGAAATAACCTATATATTATATACATATATATAATTATATAAAAATATATATTTATATAATATTTATTTGAAAATAAAAAATTTAAATAATAATATAAAAATTTAAATGATATAAATATATATATATTATGTTTATATATATTATATATATTATTTCATTTTCTTCTTTGTCTGCAAAGTTAAATTTATATATATACATATATATATGTATATATACTATAAAATTTATTGTTACCATTAACTTTTATTATTATTAAAGTTTATTTTAAATTTAAACTTGAAAATTTTTTTATTAAAATTTAAAAATATTGATTTTTTTTTAAAATAATATTTGCTATTAAAATTTATATTTAACCCTTTGAATCCCTTGGGAAGTTTTGAAAAGTTAAAAAGTAGGTTAAATTAGAATATGTATTTTTTATTAATATCATAATATGATGAGTTTAGAACGTAATTAAAATTAACTACATACCTAAAAAAAATTATTCGAATGAAATTAAATTAAACTACCATGACGAAGGTTTCTATAATTTTTACAATTTTTAATGAACAATTTTTCTCAAATGCAATACAGATACAATTTCCCTTTCAAAAAATTTCGAATTCTGAGTTAAACATAAAAATGTAATACTGAGTCTGATGTTTAACCCTTTGAACCCTGAATAATTTATTGAAACTGTCAATGCAACTTTATTATAGCCCTACTCGTTACTGCCTACACATTCTTTACTAGAATATCTCAAAAGTAATTTCCTAAGTGTTCTAAGTAACACGTGATTCTAAATTCATGAAACAATTAAATGTACTTTTAAATTTATTTATTTATTTATTTGTAGTACCAGATAATTGTAAATATTGCCTGATAATTATAATCCTTTGCCGATTTGACATTTGAACTTATTATTAAATTATTGTAATATACACTATATTTTTTTAAAAGATATGATCCGACCAGGGTTTGAACCCGAGACTTTTCGATTAAAAAGCTACCACTGAGCTATCGGTTAGATATTTTTAAATTATTAACTATATTAAACGATTTTGTAATATTTTTGATCACAAACTATATTCAAATTTTCCACGTTTCGCATACATATAAGTTATATAAATTAGCTTTTTCTAACGGTAGTTTAATAAAATTTTGCAATGCAATGATGTTTAAACCGCATTTAAATTAAAACTTTTTTTTGAAACATTATATAAGTGTAAGTAGTAGTCAAAGGGTTAAAGTTTAAATTTAAAATAATACTGAAACTATTTATAAAAAACAATAAGATGAATCAACATGTGAATTTTTAATTATCCTTTAGTTGTAAGAATATTTTTATATATAACTGTTATATAAATTATTTATTTATTTATTATTAGTATCAGACAATAGCAAAATATTAAAATTAAAAAAATACCATTAAACTTAGAAATATTTACGTATACTAAATTTGCCAACACCCTTCTTCATTTTTTTGAATTAATTTCTGAAACCCTTTTTAAAAAAAAAAATTGTTTGAAAATGGTAAAATTATAAATTTTATTGATTTTATTGTCAATTTTTTTTTATTATTTGTATTTTTTTTTTGAGAAAGTCGCAACAAAAGGTAAAAATTGGGTCAAAAAAAACTTTTTGTTTTTTTAAGAAAGAGTAAAATATTGTACCGGATTTCACCTTTATTTTGTTATTTCGATTAAAAAATCGATTTAGAATTTTAAAAATTCTTCTACATTTTATACCTATGACAAATATTATAAAATGTTGGCATGATATTAAAAGTATATACCTAATTGTTTTAAGTTTGTATTAATATCAAATTTTAAAGTTTATTCAATTATCTTATAAATTATTTAAATAGTAATCAAAATATATTATAAAAACTTAAATAATGCAAAGGTAATCTAATATTTAATAGCACTTAAAGAATTTCTTAAAAAGAAATTGTAGAACAATATAAAAGATACAACATATTAAAAAAAAACAATTTTTTAAATTTACAAAATCATTATCATAATCAACTTTTTATTTAAAATCTTTTTTATAATAAACAACAAAAAAGAATCCAAAATACAAGAAGAAACCATTATAATCATTTTTATTATTTTGTTCGTGACGATATGATGAAGCACGAAATTGGAGTAACAACCACATATAATACCACATAAATACATAACATAACATAACATAACATATAATAGTACTCGAATACTCGTATAAGACAAATACACAGAATAATTTCAAATTCAGAATTTAAGTTAATAAAATACCTATATATATAACTGATATACTAACTAAACTAACTAACTGTAATTGTTTTGTATAACTAATATAATATTATAAATTTTATTATACATACATACTTGGAATATATTATATAGAAAATTTTTATACTGTTATATATTACAAAATATTACTGTAATAATATATTACTGTTATATAGTAATATTACTACATATTTACTGTTATTATTACTATTTTTATATAAACAGTTACTTTTTTACTTTTATGTAGTACATACATATATTAAAATATACATATTTTATATACATACATATATTTTGATAATTATATATATATATATATACTTCGTATACCAATGTAATATGTATATATATATTTATAATTTAATTTTAAGTGTTTTTAAGTTTTACCTGTTGTAGATCAAATAAACTTTTATACTTCATAAAAAATAAGTGTTATACTGGTTGAATATATAGAGGTATAATTTGCAAAAAGTATAATTTCATATAACTATATACATATAATATAGTATATATAAGTAGATAAATATTATTTAAGTATATATATTAAATAAGTAGAATATTTTAACAAAATTTTTGAGTTTGCCAAAGAAAGAAAAACAAAAAGAAAAATATAAAAAAAAATTTACTTTGAAAAATATCAATAGAAAACTGTAATACAAAAATGTAAACACAGAACAGAAAATATAGCAACAGTGTTGTAAATGTAGCAAATGTTGTAAAAAAAAGTTTGTTTTTTTTTTTACTGTATTTTTCGATTCGGTTCTATGAAAAATTCCTTTTTTTTTTTTATTTTCCACAACTTTACTTTTCAGTTTTTCTGCTTTTCATTTTTCTTTTTTCACATTTTGTACATTTTCATTCATAAAATTCTATACTACAGTTTTTTTTTTGTTTTGTTTGCTTTTAAAAATACGAGTAGTATCTTTTAGATACTTATATATTTTTGTTTTATTTGCAAAATAAAACAAATAAAAAAAAAAAACAAAATTGAAAAAAAAGAAAGTCAAAGTCAAAAATAAAAAATTTTTTTTTTTGAAAAATTAAATATAAGAATAATAAATAAAAGTTTTTTTTTGTTTTTATTTTTTTTTTTAAAAACTAATTTAAGATAAGTTTTGAAATATTGATAAGAGTTTTGTTGTTTTTTTTTTGTTTATATGTATATATATATATATATTATATATTTATATATATATTATGTATACAATATATTGTATATATCGTATAATATATAAATATATATATCTATAAGAACTTAAATACATTATTATTAAACATTATCTATACAATGTCTTTATCAAGAACATTAATTTTTATTGGGGATTCCCCGTAATTAATGTGAATAAAATTTGTTAAAAACGAAGAGCGTTTCTTATTTACTTTTTCTTCTTGATTCTATTTGTATTTTAAAAAATAAATTTAAAACTTCATATTTAAGATATTTGATCGAATCGATAAAACTAAGTTCGAACTTCAAACATTACTTTTCTAAACAAAACCATGAGTTTGAATTTAGTTTTTTTTTTTCTTGGAAAAGGGGATTTGTGCGTTCAAGCTCAGTTTTGTTTTATCCATTCGCCCCAAGATTGCTAAAATCTTATTTACAGTTTTCCGACCCTCTGACCAAATTATGATTAAGGAGTTATTTTGTTAAGTAATTCGAAATTAGGATGATAGTTCAGTAGATTTTATATCAACTTTGTAATACCCTCGCGAACATCATATAGACATAATATTTTCACCATTATAAAATTTCGAAAGTCATTTTAAAAAATTAAGTGAGTGTATTCGAAGTGAGTATATTCGAAAGTGAGTATATTATAAAAATATGAATTTTATAAAATTTTGGACAGCTATATACACATCAACCAAATTTGTTACAAGTTGTTGACATAAAATTTAACTACAGTTGGCATATAATTTCAAATATCAGATATAATTTAGGGTGCGTTTATATTGGAGCTGCGATAAGTGATAAAAGCGTCAATAAGAGCTTAAGAGTACAAAATTATGTATTGTTTATCGTTATTCAAAGCGATGCTCCAATAAAACACGTCTATTAAAATCATGTAACTATTTAATTTTCTACGTTATTCTCTTATTGATGCTATAATCACTTATCGCAGCTTCAATATAAATGCACCCTTAGACCTGGATTTATGTATTAAAGGAAAATAATTTGTAGGGCAGGCAATGAAATCATATACTTACACGAGGCACCTCTTGGTTTTGTTTAGATCTTAGTTTAGGTATATAGAATTAAAGTAACTCCGAAATATTTAATAATTTTATTAATTTTGCAATTTGAAAAAATACATATATTAATTAACAACGTTGATTTAATTATAGTTAATACATCTTTTAAACAGTTTATGATTTGTACTACTTTGATAGGTACTACTTTAGGTATTGTATGCATACTTTGTTTCATTCAAATAAAATTATTTTCAAATAATTTTAAACAATTTTGTTTTCAAATAAAACTAATTTTATTGCAAATTAAACTATGAGTAGTAGTAGAAAGTAACAAATTAGTTTAATTTGAAATAAAAATGGTTTCAAATAAAAATTATTTAAATATAGAGGTTTATTTGAATGAAAAATAGCATATACTTATATATAATTTGTATATTGCTATGCAATTTCAGACATTTCAACCCCATATCTATTTTAAGAAAAGAGGCTTACGACAAGATTTCGAACAAAAGTAATACTTTTAATGAATTTTGGTACTTGTGGTAAATTTTGGTTAATTGATGTCCTTTAATATTCTAATAATATTCTAATTATAGGTAATTTTTTACTAATTATACTGTGCATATTTTTTAATTTAAGCTTTACTAATTAATAATACAATAGGTGTATAAAAACAATTTATTCTAACAAAGTTTTATTTAAGTACCAATCTGCAGACATACTGTTGTTTAAAAAAAAAAGATTTTAAAAGTTTTTGTATCTTATAAATACAAATAATAATGTATACCATATTATATATATATATATATCTATATAAACATCCCTAAAAAACCAAAAGTTTTATTTAAATAAATATCTAAAAACTTTTAGGAATTTTTTAATCACAAGTTATTAAAAATTGAGCATTATTATATACTTATAGTATACTTTAATATTGTAAATAAAAGTGATATATATATATATATATTGTATGTATGTATATAATTTAAAAGAATTTTTTATTTTGATAAATAGCTTGTTCCGATTTTGTGCCATGATTTTTTAATTTTATATTTTGTTTTTTATTCTAAAAATAAAATTAAAATTTTGAAAATTTATTAATAAAATCTGTTTTTGTTTTTTTTTTCAATACATTGAAAACATTATTATTCATAAATATATAAAACAATTTCTTAAGTATCATAATATATATTTTAAATAAAATTGAATTTTAAAAAAAATTTAAATAAAAAATCATTTTTAAAATTGTATCTTTGTCATAATATCATTATGAGGATCATAATTTGATTCTTTGATGATTCTTTTATAAATTACCTATATTTATGAGTTTGGATTATTTTAAGGTAATTTAAAAATAACTTTTTTTTTTTTATTATTTTATTAGTGGGATGGGCAGAATATAGTCTTAGTGTATATTTACACGTATGCTTTTTGTTTTTAGAACAGGTGATTAATATTGAATAGAATTTTTTAAAAATTTTCTATATTAAATGTTTTATGAAACATTCAGTTGTACAATTTAATTAGTAATGTGACATTTAGTTTGATTTTAAAACAATAAATATACATGTAAATTGTATATAGTTATATTAAGTGAAATTTTTATTTGAATTTAGGTTAATAATACTAATATAGAGATATGTACTGGCTCCCAAGTTGAAAATCTAAATTGGCTAAATAGAGTAGAAAAATTTTTTATATAACCAAATGATTAAGCCTATCTGGTTGTACGGTACGGTATATTTTTGGGCTGTGGCAAACTAACACATATTCAGAGAATTCTAACATTTCAAAATAAAGTGCTACGTAACAAAGAGTGCGCTCCCTGGTACGTACAAAATTCTGACTTACATAGGGATCTAAAGATTTCTAATGTTAGTGGTGAAATTAAAAAATGTGCAACGAAACATAAGACTAGCTTAGAAGGTCACATAAGAAGGTTTAAAAGAATTAAAAACTTCCAATTAGCGTTCTGTAATTTCAGTAGATCTTACACGATTTGCACAAAATTAATAGATAGCCTCTAAGACTAGTTTTAATATGATAGTATCTTTCTATGATTTCCACCAACTTTACACCAACAGAAATTAAAAATTAGGTTAAATACCTAATTAAAGTTGACTTTTAATTTTTCACCAATTTTTCGGAATAGTTTATAATTGGATTAAAATATATATACTCTTTTCAGGTGAACTTGATCCTTTTTCACATGAAATTCGTCTCTTTTTAAATTGAATTTTGTCTTTTTTCAAACTTCAAATTAAATAGTACAGTTTTTTTTAATCAGAACCGTTTCTTGGGTTCCAGCAATCGAATAAACATATTGGAAAAATGACAATTCCCGATTTTATGGTAGAACCCAAATAAAGCAGGAAAACTTAAAAAATATATCAATTTGGGAGCTTGGTTAATTTTTTATCCTTTTTCGACTTCTTATACAGAATTGGAGATTAGATTTTTCAAATTATGTTTTGTCGACCTCTGTGTCTCATTAGATTAATTGATATTTTATTTCATATAATTCCCAATTACAAATAAATCTAAACATAATATTTAAAGTTAAATTCTTTGCATAACTATTGCATTTTGTTCATTTGCACATATATTTATATTTCATTTGAACGATTTATATATATATATATAATGCGGCATAAACTATGTCATAGAGAAATAAACTCACAAAAAAATTTGAATCTGGGGTGCAATTGTGTTTTTGTGTTATATAAAAAGTATACAATAATAAAAAAACACGTTGTATTTATAGTAAACGTCATCTCCCCCGAAAAATAAACAAAAACACTTTTATATTTTATAAAGAGACGGATTTGTTTTTTTTTTTCATTTTATTCGTATTACAATTTTTACAACACAACATGAGCTCATAACTTTTAGTTCATTTTTTCATATAAACTACCCTAAAGGTTTTAAATAAAAGTTGAAAAAAAAAATGTTTTATCTTGTATAGGGCAAGAGAGCAAGAGTATTTTATTCCGTCTTGCCAAACATGTAAAAAAAAAGGGTCAATAACACGATAAATGAACAAAAAATTTATATCCTCTTCCATCTTTTGTATTTTTTTTATTATAGATTAAATGGACACCTGCATATCTACACACAATAAATTATTGTAAGTAATTTGTACAATATTTTGCCTAAATGGTTGATTTTTTATAGATTAATTTGATTAAAGAAATTAATTTAGTGCAAGTACAAATTAAGTGATCACTGAACACTTAACAATATTTAACAATACTAATAATATATTAAAATTAATTGTAGTTCATTATAAGGTTAAATTTGCTTTGAAATTGGTATTTCCTTTTAATTAATAAATATTTATCTTATTAATTCCATTGTTAAAGAAATGACGCAGAAAAGGCAACGCATAACAAGAGTTTTAAATACTAGAATATTTATAATGTATATGTATTATGACTATATACAATATACAATTGTAATTGATGTGAGTTCAAATCTTTTATAGTATGATAAAAAAAAGATATATTAAAGAATTATTTAGCTTAATTTGGTTTATATTGAGGATTTTGGGCTTTCCATTTAATCCTTAATGGACATTTATGTCTCCTTGTTACTCTTCAGCCATTATACTGTGCAAATGAGTTGAATAGGGTTAATCCTATATATAGGGTTTTCGGAAAGATATTTTTAGTAAGTAGGAATATCACTTTCCCTTGGAGTTTTGTATTTCAAGGGCCTTTTTAAAGGGTTTTTCCCCTTTTAAGAAAAAAAATGTTAGCTATAGTTAATTTTTATAATAAGTCATTTGTGTAATCTTTTTTTAGTATGACAGCATTTAAAATTCACTTCTTCTTTATATTGAAGATATCCCTATCATTAATATATAAAGGAAAAGAATTTCTAATTTTAATTAGAAAATAATAATTAGAAAAAATTAAAACAGGTTTTCTTTTTAAGCGCTAGCTGTTCAACTGTTAGACTAATAAGCCTGTCTATACCATAGGTACATGTTGCAACACGGGGTCATATTATATTCGTGTTATTGGAATTGATCTTAATGAATTCCACATACAATTTAAATTTTACTAGACCTTATAACAATTAATTAATGACTTAACATGTATAAACGTCTTAGATTCTCAATAGATACAATGCTATTTTTACTTACATTATAATAATTTTGATTTGAGTTATATGGTCTTCTATATCTGTGAGTTATATTATTCAATTAAATTATTTGTTTATATTTTGCATTTGCTTATATTGTTATATTAATGTATTTTTTGATTAAGCCATAAATTTGAATCCAATGGCGAATGGTATAGATGAGTTAAAAACCAGATAAGAGTTTTTTTCACTTTCACTGAGATACGAACACGGGTCTTTCGCATAAAAGGTTGGCACTCTAACCACTGTGCCATTCATCTGTAAACACTTGCATTTGAACCGGAAATACTTGCATCTTCTTAAAGTAAAAAAGATATTAAATATTCTAATATCAGATGAATATGCAGTAATATATATCATAGGTCAACCATCGATTCTCTAACTTCAAAACTAATTTAAATTACCTTAATAGTTAAACAGCTTAATTAAATATAAATTATTGCATATTTATAGGGTTATTAATTAAAATTAGCTATTTATTTTTTTGCAAACTGTTTACGTAAATTTTTTCTTCATCGTCAACCTACGCATAATAAAATAAAATATTTAAAATTTATATAAGATTCTATTTTACTTGATTTTTTTCAAAAAACATCATTTGAATTTTTTGAAATAAATCCAAAATATTCTAAAAACTATTCATTTCTATTAATTTGAAATTTAATATTTATATTTATGAAAAAAAAAAATTGTTTATTTTTTTTTCCATAATTCTCTTCCTGTTTCTTACAATTTATTCAAAATCCGCAATTTATAGGTATTTATTAATCTACAAATTAAATTTTGTATTTTAATTTAAAAAGTAATGAAACAATTTCAAATAAAATTTTAATATTCTACGTTTTATATATCTTTTAATATTAAATTGAAAATTTTTTGTGTAAATTAAACATAAAATAAATAAACAAATTAAAAACTATATTTAAAATGTAAATATTTATATAATTGTTGTTTTTTTTTTATATTTAAATACTTCATTAATGCTGAAATGCATTGTATCTGTAAAATTTAATTTTTAATTTGAAAAATTCCTTTTTTTTTTTCAAATATAAAATTTTTAGATTTAAAAATAAATGAAAAATTTACATTTCTTTCTATCCAAAAAAAAAAAATAAAAAGAGAAAACAAATCTAATATAAAATATTTATATTTATTTTTTTTTTTTTCAATGTATACGTTATATTATATAAGTACATGTAAATATATAATATTCAACAATCAACAATTTACTGTTAAATATTATTATAAAAGTCAGAAAATTCTCATCAAAAAAAAACATTGATATGAGTACTTTTTGTTTTTATTTTTTTTTTTTTTGTAAATTACTTAATACATACACTCTGTATAGACATATAATTACATACATATATATATATGTATGTAGTTACATACTTTTTCAAATCAAGTAAAATAAAGATCATATTGAAATATTAATATCTATATTTTATTTTTCATATTTAGTCTTTTTTAAATATTGATTTAAATAAAAAATAAAAACAAGTATTCAATTAAAGGTACCTATTATACGAGTGAGTACATGTGCACAATCGATTTATTTGAATAGTGTAGTGTCCGCTTTAGACACTTTGTTATTTTTTTTTTTTTTCATTATTTTAATTTTTAATTAAATATACAAAATATTGTTTGGCCTTTCCTATAATAATAATATTTTGATGTTCTATTAATTTTTATACTACCTATATGTATATATATTGTATACTTATATATATACGTATATATGATATTATATTATATCTATTCTATATATCTAAATAAATATTTAAATTTTTATTTTTAAATTTTAACATAATTATAGACATGTGAGCACCCAAAACATTTATTATAATAATATTCATATTACATACAATAATTAATTTAATAATTTTAATAAAAAACATAAAAAAAAATTCTGAAATAATTTTTAAAATTAAATTATCAAAAAAAAAAAAAAAAAAAAAAAACAAATTAATAAGAAAAAGAAAAACTTATATTTCATTTTTTGAAAATGAAAAACTTTATGGTGTAAATAAGTATAGACATTTTGATATTAAAAATGTATCTACTATATATATATGAGTACTTTATTGAGTACATTTTTATGTAAATAAAATTATAATTAATACAAGTACAGCAGAATACAAAAAGAATGGCAACATTTTGTCGTGACATACTAAAAAAAAAACAAATAAAACAAAAAAAAAAAAAGCACCATAGAAAACTTCAAAATATAAAAAATAAAAAAATAAAAACAAAATAAGAGCCATTTTTCATTATATGAAAACTTAGGTATCGAATCGAGTAAAAATATTTTTTTTTCTTTTATTGTCCTTCTTTTTCTTTTGAGACAATTTTTCTCTTCCTTCTTTTTTTTTTTTTTTTTTCAAAAATTGTGTGCTCAAAAATTGATATCGCATATTGTATATACATTTATATAAAAATTGATTTTTTCGCTTCTTAATTCTATTATAGATATATATACACATGTACTTTTATATACACAACATATATATATATATATATATATATATATATATATATATATATATACTTACAAACAATATTTTATAATGAAATTTTGTATCCAAAAAAAACCCTTGGTTTTTTTTTTTATTTAAATTTTATTTCAAAAATATTCACTAAACTTTTGTTTGTTTTTATAATTAAAAATATGTAAATAATATTCTTAATTGATTTTAATTAAATTTTTTTTTTTTGTTTTTTTTTAAATAAATTTTTCTATCTCTGTATTTTCCTTTTTTTTTTTATTTATTTTAAATGTCAGACAATTAGAAATATACATCTTCTCCACACGAATATAAAAAAACTTTTATACTTAAGGTAAGGTTTTCAACAAAAAAAAAAAAAAACAAATAAGTTTTTACAATACAAGCAACAACAACAACAACAATCAGTAACAACAACATCAAAAGAAAAACAAAAAAAATTCTCTTCAATTTCCCAAAAAGTCTCAAGTCACACACAAAACCTATTTGATATTTCGGTATGTTGTTTTACAATCTTAAAAAACAGTCATGAGTAGTATTCATATCTATAAAAACGTTTGCGTGAAATTTATCTATACAATATTCACTATATATATATATATATATATATATATCTGTACAGACGTCTATAATATAAACTGAGACTCAAAATTTGGTTGGATTGGATTGAGTAATGTACGTGTAAATATTTTTTTTTCCTATAAATATATATATATATTTTTTTTTTTGTATATATTAGTGTATCTCGAGATACATTTTATAGATTTTTTATATTACAATTACATGCTAAAATGAATATTTGAATATAGTGAGTATGTATAAAAGGGATACATTATTTTATTTGTTTATTTTATATATAGGTATAATTGAATTTGTTTTTTGAAGGAGTTAATGAAATAGTTATTAAGTCAGTTAATACAGGTAGGTTATTAAAATGATACTAAACTATAAATGGTACCAATAAAGGTTTTTTTCAAAGTTTTTATACCTATGTTTTAAAAAAAAAGAGTCTAAGGGTAAAAAGAAAGAAAAATAAAACCGGTTTTTCTAATTATAGGTGGTCTCAGAATATTTAGGTAATCTGATCGGAATATTTATTTGTCTGATCAAATTAATCCTCTTCTAGTCTGATAAAATTGTATTTCTTGTATCTGAAATTGTGAAGGTTAATGAATGACCTAAAAACTGAATAAGTATTAATTAGTGGTAAAATTGACTTTTGTTTGCATAGTTAATTTATTTTAAATAAATTCGACTCAAAGTACAATCTAATTAAGCTAATTACAATGAGGGAAAAATTGTAATTATTTGATGACTGAAAATATTTAAGGAGTTAATTACTTTTAAATGTCCTACAAATTAGTTGGAATTTACTTAGGAACATTTTTTTAAAAGTTACTAGTACCTTATATTTAAAAAATTAAGAAATATACATTTAATTTCGATTTTGAATAATAATCAATAATTATAGATATACGTATGTACTTTTATATATATAAATATCTATATATATGTATACCATTTCTGAGTGGTCAAATTTGGAATATTGCTTTCAAATCAATTTAATAATCGTATATATGTAAGAAACTAACACTTAAAAAAAAAACTTTAAAGTCATTGCTCATTAAAAATCGATTAAAATATATATATACATATATATATATATATTTTTTTGGGGTAAATAAATGTAATCTTAAAATAAGAAACTTAAAACAATTCAGCTTCATAAAAGAAGAAAATTAAATTAGATAGGTAGGATACTTAATAAAAAGAAAAAATTTACACGAAAAAATTTTATACCATTTTATTAATACCATATATTATATAAATATCGTATGTTGCATACATACATTATATGTATTATAAGAATATGTTCATCATGTATACTTTATTAAATTTCCCAAAATTTACCAATTTGTTACCAAGTACAAGGCAGAAGAATGAATATAATGGATATTCATATTGTACTCACAAAGGAAATTCCTCAAAAATAAAAAAAAAATAAATATCAAAATAACGAAATTGAGAGCTAAAATAAAAATGATACCCGCCATACCATACATTATACAAAACTTGGATTAGTAGACCTAAAACACATATACATTCAATATAAATATAATGTAATTGAGTATAATCATCATTTGGATTTCATCACGAACTTTTTCTTTTTCTAAAAAAAAAAAAAGAAAACCAAAACAAAAAAAAAAACAAATAAAAATAGCCTAAAACATATGTTGAGTCTGTTCAGTTGTTTTTTTTTTTTTTTTTTTTTTTTTTTTTTCTTTCTTTTATGATTTTTAGGTACTTGCAAAGTCAGTGGCAAACTGCACACAACACATAACATAAAACAGTATCTCTACAATACAACAAAAAAAAAAACAGTTTAAAACAAGTTAAAAAAAGATTTTTTTTTTTTAAATTCGTGGAAAATATAATCACTTTTTATTACACACAATATACATACATACATACCTCTTTTATAAAATAACGACGATTCAAATTCAACTCAACTCTCACTCTCTCTTTTTTTTTAATTTTCTTCTTTATAAACACGAAGCAACATTCTCAGAGAGAGCGAGACACAGTAAGAGAGAGAGAGAATGTCAGTGAAAAACAGGAATAGAGAAAATCAAAACTTATTCTCATAAACTATTGGAAATTGGAATACATTGACGAAAAAAGGATATTCGTTAAAAACAGCACATGTACGAAACACGAAATACCTATCAAAAAAAAAAAAAAATAAAAAAAATAAAAAAATAAAAAAAAAAAAAATGTATGTAACATTTAAAAGCACATTTTGTAAAAGAAAAGACAATAATAATAATGTGCCATAAAAGATATTGTACTAAAAAAAAAACAAAGAATAACACAGTGTACTAAAATTAAATTAATACAAATTAGATTTTTAGTACTGAATAAAATAAAAAAAAAAAAAACAAAAATGTTCTTTGACATTTAATGTCAACTTTTGAGTTTTTTTTAAATAGAAGAATTTTTCCTTTTTTTTTTTTTATTTTTTTAGAAGTAAACAACCATTTTGATATGATTTATACATATAAAAAAAAATATGTAGTACAATTTTACAAAAAATAAATAAAAAACGTGAAAGAAAATATAAAATGTATCAAAAAATGTATATGTAGAGTGTATACTGTATACAGCAACAAAAAACAAAGAAAAAAGATACAAATTGTAGGGGTATGTAAAGTAAAAACAAAAATAAAGAAAGATAGAATGATGTTAAAAGGAAAAATAAAATTATGAAAATTTCATGCTGACTCTTTTATACTTAGTTACATATATTATATTATTTTATTTGATTATATTAAGTATATGTATTTTATTTTTCATTTTGTTTAAAAAAAATAATAAGAAGCATGCTCTTAATAAATACTTTTGATGTAATGTTGTGTAAGTTTCAAGTTTTTTTTTTTTGGTATCAAATCAAATACTTACATACAAAAAAAATATGAAAAATGTAATTTTAATTTTTGTAAACAAAATGAGAGGTCAAAATCAAAAGTGATAAAATGCCAACAGTATATTTAAGCTGCTGTAATATATTTATTTAGAATGTACTGTAAGTTTATCTGAATTAAAAATCGAATTAAACGATTATTGAATACTGGTTTTTGATTTTAATGTTATTTTAATATTATGCGATAATTAGCTAGATGTTAGATACTATATATGTAGTATACATATATATGTACTTGATTATGAAATATATATACGTATATATAAAATGTTTGAACTTATGTTTGACTGCTGATGGTTATCTTGCGACTATAGTAATAATAATCGATTAAATTAAGAAATAATATACAGTAGTACCCATCTCTATTATTTAACTGACATGTTTGAACTTAATTAAAAAATTTAAAGATTAAGTTTAATTGTAAATTTTTTAATATAACAATACTGATCTTATAAAAATACCATAAGAAATTTGGTTTTGATTCAAATTCAATATGTTTGATGTGTTTCAATAAATAAATAATATTTTAATTTTAATACTTTCATTATTTCATTACATTAATTTAATCATTTTATGTAATCGAATATTTAATTTAATTTATCCTTATTTAAATTTTATATTAATTAACAAAAAAAAATACATATATTTAATAAATCTATATATATACAATATACATGTATTAAAATCAAGTATCAACTACACCAAATCATTCAAGTCATTTAATTAGAAATACTTATGCATTTATTATATGAATATACATAATCAAAGTATTCAGTCAGATCAGATATACGTGGATGAAGATTGATGAATGATATGACATTGTTAAATAATATACAATAGTGAAGTGAGTGCCATCACTATATTAAAAATAATACATTATTTTTTTTTTTGTGTTTATATAACAACAATTGAACTTTATGGTAATTGGTAAATGTATATATACTCGTAAGTACTTGTTTTAAAAGTTAGTATTAATATTTGAAAAAAAATTGTAACTGTTAATTTTTTCATATAGGTTTTTTCTTTTACCAAGGAAAATCTTTTGTTACAATCTTATAGATACACATATGTATATAATATACAGTTAAAATTAATACATGTATAAAAAAAATACATGTATATATGTAAGTGGATTTTGATACAATATTAATATATATATTTATTTTTGGATCAATGTGTAGATAAAGAAAAATCTAAATTTTCAAATAAAAGAAATATTATAATGAATTATTTTCCAATTGTTTAATGAAAAATTTATAATTTAAAAATTACAGTGTTGCCATAATGTATAATAATAAAATTTTTTGTTTTAGCAACATGGTCTACTATACACACATATATCTATATAAGAATAACTAAGTACAAAGTAATGTATAGGGAAAAAGTTTATTGACATTGATGGATAATTATTATAATTAAGAGTATGTAAGTGGTAAATAATGATGAAGAAAAACTCAAAAAAAAAAAAGATTTGTGAATTAAAAGAAAAAGATTTTTAGGAAATAAAAATTTGAAAAGAAAAATTAAATTAGGGAGACTTCCAAAATAAAAAGGTATAAGTTAAGAAAAAAGTATGGGGGGAAAATAATTATAGGTATTATTAAGGTCAATCATAAAACAATGTACACTTTAAAAAGAATGTAGGTACTCGTATTTATTTAATTTTGTAATTATTACCTACTTATATTTTGTAATTCATTAGAAAATCGTAAAAATTTAATTGTTAAATAATTAAAATATATAAAATAATAATAAACGTTCAGTTCATCTTTTGTTACTAAACTATGTGTGGTATCTAAGATTTGGAATTGCACCGATAACTTTTTCACTGCCACCCACTGAGAATAGACAGAAAATTTTTAATATAAAAAATGATTTTTAGAATCATTATTTACTATGGATACGCCACATGGAAGGGTTCTACAAAATCGCATTTACTTCTTCTTCAACGAAAGATAATCAATGAATTCTTTATAAGAAAAAAATAGATGCTTTTCAATCACAAGGCTACTGAGAACTGCTTAAATAATCTATTTATTTAGTTTATTTATTATTTTTTTTATTTACAATATTTTATTTTTATTATTTTTTTTATTTATTTAGTTTATTTATTATTTTTTTTTTTATATACAATGCCTTTGCAAATTGACGAGCCATTTTATTTTCGGTTCAGATGTGGGTCAACAATATTATTTTATAAGTAATATTATTTATTTTGTTTATATCAAAAATTTTATATTTTACTATATATTTGGTCACCATGGGGATTTGTAAAGAAAAATAATATTTCAAAAATTTTTTTTAATTAAATATTTCATGATCGTGAGAGAGATTTCATGATAACTCGTACGGGAATCAAACCCGCACCCCCTCAGTTAATAATTCAAATGCTTACCCACTGCATCAACGAGGCCTCCTTAATAATCTAAATCCTTTAATAATTAATATTTTCAATATAATTTAAATTAACTTAAGGTATGTAAAATCTAAATTAAATATTTATAATAAATATTAATTATTTCTTCTAATTTTAAGTCAAAGTAACTAAACAAATAAATAAATAACTTGGTTTTAAAGAAATAACGCATCATTTTAATTTTTATTTAAAAAAATATATAAATTTACAATTTTCATGAGTACAACATTATTTAGGTCAGGAAAAATTTTTAAAATGTCCAATATTATTTACATATACATATTAATTTATTAAATTAAAATGAAAATGTTTTCATATTAAATGAATCTTCTAGATGTATATTTTCTATATTTCAATATCTAAAAATAAAATTTTTATCATAACATAAACTTTTTATTCTTCAAATGGATTATTTCATATAAAATTTTTTTTTATAAATTTAATTTAAAAAAAAAAATAACAACAATTACGAAAAAAAAGCTTTAAAAATCACATTTTGCTTCCTATATTCGTAATAAAAGACTAATTATATTATAAAAACATTCAAAAAATAAATTTATTTCAAATCATTTAATCAAAAAAAGTGACTCAACTTTAGAAAATTATCTAGTTAGAAAATAAAAAAAAATATCTTATAAATATATATATAGCTAAAATACAAATTAAAATAGTTCATTGTACCCTTGGCAATAGTTTTTATTTTTTATATGGAACATTTAAATAATATTATTATTAAAAATCACACGAAAATTATGTAGAAAATTATTATGGCAATGATGTATTGTATTTTTTGGTTAATTGTTTCAATTTTTTAAAAATTTTTTATATATGTATATGTAAATTTATAAACAAAAAAAAAAGTAGCAAATCAAATTCTGTCCCAACCTGTTTTATTTTCTTTAAATTTTTATTTTTTTTTTTATTTTTTTAATTTAAGAATCAAGAGAGTTCAAAAGACACCTAGTATATATAGTACAGTAGTAGACTTAGTAGACTATAAAGTTAATAAGACATTTTGTGAATTTGTGATTTGACAGCAAATTTTATTTTTTGCTCCCTATGTATTATATTCATTTAGGTACAAACTGTTGGTGGTGAACTCTAGTGATGACTATTAAAAATAAAAAAAGAGAGGTGAAATAAAAACAAAAAAAAAAATTTTTCATTGCGCGTGATAAAAAATTATGGTTACTTTGCTTTTTTTTTTTGTTTTTTTTTTTTTTTATTAATATGTATCTATTGCTTATTCATGTTTTCTTTTTAGCGGTATGAATACCTACATACATATATATATATAGAAGATGTATAATAAGTGAATCTATTTGTGAATTTAGTTTTGTTGAACAGCAGAAAATGTTAAAGGGAAGTTGTAGAAACTTATTATAACACCTGAGTACTAAAAAAATAGTACTTTTAACAGTAGTTTAACTTGGTTTAAAGTTTTTCATTTAATTTTATATTTTTTTTTGTTTTGTTGTTGTGTATTTATTTAAGGTTGCTTTTGTTTTTTTTTTGTAGGTATAATTTTTAATATAAATATTGTTACAATGTTTAACTATATATATAGGTATATATATATAATTAATTTTGAACCCATTACTGTTTTTTTTTTTAGAAAAAGAAAAAAGAAAGAAAGGAATACAAAAACAAAAGTATGCTGATGACCAGAAAAGTCAACTATGCATGTCCAAAATTATTACCGCAGAAAATATTAAAGAACTCCAACAACACCAAAAAAAAAACATATTTTGAGTTTACAAAAAAATATTTTTATGTTCATTTGTTTTTTTTTTCTTGTTTTAAGTGAAAATTTAGTTTAATTATATTTAGTTTATAATATTGTTTTAATATAATTAATTTATTTTATATTTAGGTTGGAGGAAAATTTTTAAAATAAGTAGGTACATATGTACCTATGTATGTAAATATTAATTAAAAAATAATAGGTATTATAGTATTGTATATAATTCAGATTATATATAATTATTTTTAATTGTTAGAAATTAAAAATTAGATGTTTAAAAACTTTTTTCATTTATATATTTTACGTACCTATGTAATAATTAATTATTAATTTTTAGAGGTATCGTAAAATGAAGTGGAGGTCTTGGTGAAAATTTGATGTTTGAAATATTGTAAATTATATGTGTATAGGTGTGGTCGTAAATGTAAACTTTTTGACGTAAAATATGTCATTTGACATTTATTATGATTTTAAGACCAAACAATTTGCAATCAGTAGACATTCAATTTACAAATAAATTTTTGTGGTCGTATAAGTAAATTTTTTAGTTTTGCAATGGATATAAAATCAACAGATTGTTTTTGTTTTCAACTTTTGAAATGAGTTTCCATCGCTAATCTTGTACAAATTAGTAGTTTTAAGGTGGATGTGTCCCACAACAAACTTTGTGAATCACTTTCAGTTTCACTCCTGTTAATTTAAATTTAAATTAATTTACAAAAAAAGACATAATATTTTCTTACTTGCATTATTAATCATAAAAATAAAACAACGCTGAACGCTCAAAAAACTGTACCTTACTATTTGGTAAACTGATTGTAAATAAAAAATTTAGTTTGCATAGTTGACGTTTACTTTACACATATTTCACATTTACGACCAGGTTCAGTTAGCAATGATTTTTTACATAATTTTTGGTCGTAAATTCAAAATATGCATATTGACAGCAAATTTACATTTACGACCATAAGATATGTTTATTTATTTATTTATTTGTAGTACCAGACAATTATAAATATTGCGTGATAACATTAATCTTTTGCTTATTTGACATTTGAACTTCTTATTGAATTATTTCAATATACACTATATTTTTTTATAAGATATGATCCGACCAGGATTTGAACCCGAGACTTTTTCAATTGAAAAGCCACCTTTTTACCACTGAGCTATTGGTAGGATATTTGTATGTTTTATGTCGTTTGAAAAGAGATATATAACTAAAATCTAAAATGTTATATTGGATTTGTTTAATGAAGTGATATTTTTTTTAAATGTCAAATGTCCATTTGAAAGACTAATAAAGCCTCATACCATAGGTACATATTGGATCAGCAGGGAAGATGGACAAATTATATTCTTATGATTATACATCAACCTCGTTAAATTATATACATGTATACAAATTAATAAATGAGATATTTCTAGGTCTTATTAGATATAGTATGAGATTTTCAATAGCATTTTCAATTATATTTATAAAATATTGTATAATAATTTAAAATTTGTGTTATAAGATATTTTTGTATCTGTGAGTTATATTATTCAATTAAATTATTTGTTTATATTATTATATTAAACCTTATATCGAATGGGAGCTCAATTATACGGATTCGAATATAAAACCGTCGTATGAAGGGTCACGACTTTAACGATAGTGCAACTATCCAACTAAGCCATTTCATAATAACAACATATAAAATACATATGAGATAATGCATGGTTGAAGACTTCAGAGTAGTAAGAGCACATTTATTTTGCCAGGTGATATTTAATTTCTGTAAAGCTACTAGTAGACACAAATAATCAACCAAGACGGCAATTTTTTGAAATATTAGTAATATTAAAATTTGAAACTGTCACGAGATGATCGAGGTCTTGTGTTTGTTTTTTATAATGTCAAAATACCGTTACAAATGTAAGCCAACTAAATAAATATTTATTGTTTAGTTAAAGCTAACTAACCTTGGCTTTTAACTTTTGCCTCTTTTTTATAAATAAACTTTGAACTTAAAAAGTGTTACAATTTTGTTTTGTTATTTAATTAAATTTTTTTTTTTTAAATTAAATTATAATGGTAGTTAAACTAGATCATATCAGATAATTTTAAATTTTTTTTTTTGTAAGTTTATTAAACACGTAATTGTAATTTTTCGTTTTGTATATTGAACGTATATATATATCTACTTATTTTAATTTTAGTATTAATTGAGATAATTGGTTTATGAATAAATTTTAAATTAATTCAATTTATAAAAATTATTTAAATCAAATGCATTTTTTTTGTAATTTTTATTTTAAAACTAGAAAAACAAATAATTGTGTTAAAAAATACCTACTCGGTTTGTAACACATTAAACTTATCATAGTAAGTTAATATAGGTGAAGTTTAAAGTATGTGAGTTCAGTATAAAAAAAGTCAATTGATTTAATTATATTTGGTTATTTATCAGTCTGTCGGTTATTAATATATCTCAATTGCAAATTAATTTTATAATATTTGTTTAAAATTAGATCACATCTAGAATAGTTGTGATTTGTGAAGTCTGACATATTATTCTATTGCAAATGCTTTTTTTGTATGTAAGGGTAAATATATATACATTTTTTTAAAACACACTTCTTAAGACTAAGAAGTTCGCGAAGTTCTAAATAATTATTTATTCGAAGTATACCACTAAATTATAGATTTGGCAACGATTATCTTAAATTTCGCCAAGCTATATCAATAGTTCTAACTAATGAATATTTATTTTATTTAATTTATTTCATATCTAATTAAATTTTTGAAGGTATTGCTTTAATTTTACATTAATAAAAAATTTACATAAGATTGGACTATTGAACTCACACATAAAATTGAAATACGCGAAACAGTTATCATATACAATTTATAAGCGATGAAGACCCTCTTTTATCGCATAATATATTTAATTAATTATAATATTTATTTATTGGTCATTTATTAAATATATTATTACTTATAAATGTATGTAAATGGAACTTAATTAAAAAAATAATTGTTAATTATTAATTTAAAATATATAGACATACATTACATACATACATTATTCTATAATTAAAAGTATTATAAAATATTTTTAAAAATTTGTATAGACATACTTTTTATTATTACTTAATTATTAGTTAACATATACGTAATAAACATAATTTAATATGTATTTAATAAATGTTCGATATAATTAATTAAGTCATTATATATATTTAAAATATGTATGTAAAATAATTTTTCAAAATTTAATAAAAAAATTGTCTGAATACTTTTTAAAAATTTTTGTAGATATATTTTAGTACATTTATATTAAAAAGATGTTCAATAGCTTATCTATTATTTATTTATTTATTAATTACGTACAATTATAAATAATTGCACGCAATTTTGAGATTCTTTGCCAAAGAGACATGTGCGCCAGCGGCCAGTTGATTGATATTTAATTATAAGTTATTTCTATATAATTTTATATTGTTTATATCCTATTTATTGAATTTACCCAGCCAGGGATCGAACCCGGGATCTTTCGCATGAAAGGACGGCGGCGCCAAAATGTTCCATAACTTGAATTCATTATACCCGTGCATACATATATGAACATCGGGTATATTAAAATTACTCCTCCGTTTGTAACGCATCGAAATATAAGAGTTAGATATAGTGTCAAGGGTACGTATCGAATCAGCATCGAAAAGTGAATCGATCTAGCTATGTGTGTCCGTCCGTCCGTCAGCACGATAACTCAAAAACTATAAGAGCTAGAGTTCTGAAACTTTCACAAAGTAATTTTTAGACAATTTGTAGGTTCGCTATTGTTTTTGGTTAAAATTGGAGAAAGGCTTCGGGTAGCTGCCATACAAATTTTTCGGAATTTTATTAGTATTTTCAAAATTAATAACGAAATAGAAACTAAATATAAAAACAAACAAATTGTTGTCTAATTATTAGTCGATTTATGGTGTAGTGGTTAGGACATGTTACGTGTAGCAAAAATGTCTCGGTTCGAATTAAGGCTAAAGAAAATTTTTTTTTTTTTAAATTCATTTTTTGTTATCTATTTTCTTTTTAATACAATACATATATGTATTTATTTTATGTATGAAAAATTTTATTTTATAGAAAATTTGACAGAATCTCATTTATATTAAAAATTATTAATTTTTTTAAATATTTCTATAAAAAAAATTCAAAACTGTTATTTAAAACAAACAATTGATACCATAGCAACTACAATTATTTAAAAAAAAAATTAAGATAAATAAAAACTAGTTTTGTAGGCAAATTATTTATTGTTTTATGGTGTAGTGATTAGGACGTAGGACTAGTACTCAAAACGTTTCGGTTCGATTTCTGGCTGGGGCAAAAACTTTTTTTGTTTTTTAATTTATCTTAAAACTCTCATTTATAAATTATTTATTTTTTTTTAATACATTTTTAAAAAATTCAAAACAGTTATTCAAAACAAACAATTGATACCATCGCAACTATAATAATTTAAAAAAAAAATTGAAATGAATATAAAGTCGATGGCTTAGTGGTTAGGACGTCGACATTTTAATTGAAAAGTGTGGGTTCGAATCTCGTTGAGAGCATATTTTTTTTTTAAATTCATCTTTTTTTTTAATTCATTTTTTTTTTTATTAATTTTTTTTGTAATTAAATATAAAAAAACAAATATTTTGAATTTCTGTCAAACAGTTCAATTGCAATATATGAAATTCTTATTTATTTAATACACGCACGGGTATCTAAAAGTTGACAAGGGCAACTATAATCTTCCTCGTTTTTCTTTTAAAAATAAAATATAGACGAAAATAAAATATAAAAATAATTAAAATAAAAAATAAATATAGACATAAATTATAAAAAATAATAATTAAAAACTTTTCTTTTGTTTAAGTTTATTTTAAACAAGTTTTAAATCATAAATAAACTTTTACCCATATTTTAAAAACATAAATTGTATATATATAAATATTTTATGCTTTAAATTAAAAAAAAAAGTATTTGAAAAACTTCAAAAAAACAAATATTTAATATATAAATTAAATTACAACACCTGCTTATTTTTTTTTTGTAAATATTTGGCCTGCTTTAGGGTGAATTGTGCCAAAATCTATAAGATCTTACACACATCTTCTTACAAAATAAAAAATCTTTTTAAGAATTGTAAAAGAAAATTTTACTGAAGAATGCTGCTCTTTATGTATTTGCAAAAAAATAACAAAGAAAAGTTTTTTTTTTTTCTTGAAGTGCAGAATCAACAAACAAAAAATAAAAATAAAAAAAAAATAAAAAAAAATTTAAAAAATAAATAAATAAGAAAAGGAAAAACCACAGACAAAGTTTATTAGACCGGCCATCAATTTTATTGAGAAAATGAAATGTCACTGTGATTTGTATATACATATATATATATATGTATATATATATTTTCTTATTTCTTATTACAAGTTTTTTTATTCTTTTATACATACTTACTTATATAGGTCATTGTCAGTTAGATATAAAATTTATAAAGTACATTTTATATAAATAGATATTATATTTTTTATCTTTTGTATCTTTTGGTACAATTTCATTTCATTTTGTTATATTATATTATATGATTCTATTTTTATTTCAATTGAATTGTTCTTTTTTTTATAAATTATGTATGTTTATATTATAAGTTATTATAACACATAATAAATAGTAATAATATAGTAATAACTTGAACATAAAGTTTAATTTACAAAAAGGCTAATAAAATAATAAATATTTAATAAAATTCTTTAAGTATGTTGACTACATAACTTTTATGAATTCTCGTATACTTGTTGTTTTCAGTTGTGACGAAAATTAGCCGTATAGTACAAAACCATTTAAATAAGTTTACAGTTATATCTTCATTCAGCTATCACTTAGGTTTTTTTCTTGGATTTTGGTGTAAGTAATTTTTTTTTTTTTTTTACGCACTAACTAAACACAAGGAACGAACGCTTATACATAATACGTAGGTTTAGTTGGAAGGGGCAGGAAAAAAGGAGATGAAGGGTGAATTTAGGGTAGATTTTAAATGAATCTGAAAAGAGTGGAACACATTAGATGGAAATAATAGAGGGGTACACATTAGATGGAAGCATGTTCCGTATCTTAGCAGTTTTAACTACATAACCAGTTTTAAACCATCTTGGAATTTGGATTAGAAATGAGCACTTGCAGCTCCTCTGGTGTTACGTTGGAATTGTTTAAGAGAAGGTATAATTGACTTTAGTTCAATAGAGCAAGTGTCAATTCCTACAAGATATCTCTAAAACAGAGCGTTTAAAATGCTTGAATATGAATAATCTTGTTTCAATCTTGGAGAAATACCGTTACCCGATGAAGTCAATATAAGGGTGTTCAAGTATAGTTTTTGTATTAATGTAAAAAGGGTTGAGTTTAAGTCAGTAGTACTAAACTAGAACTGTAAATGCACTGCCGCGTTTTTTTGCGCAAATGCTTTTTTGTGCAACTGTAATTGCAGAAATAAATAATGTTATATTGACAATTCAAAATTTTTTTCTGTTCGTCTTTTGTAACTTGTAAAAATCTTTTGATTTTTTAGCTGTAAAATTGACAGTAATCAAATTGTTATTTGCATTTGTCGTATACGGTCGCGGTCGCAAAAGAAGCGATTAAAATATAAATGAGGTTTAATTAATATCATATATTTAGTTTTCTCTTATCCTTGAACTTTAAGGGGTTAGGTATTTGACAATTTATTTTAACTTAATTAAAATTATTAATTTTATAAAAAATATTCTCCAGACCGTCATCTTAATTATTAGCTTGAACTGAATACATATATATTAAACAGATCGCTAGTTATAACGGTTTTTGTAAAATAGACTAAAATAACAAGGATACTTTTAAATGTCCTTTTCGTCCTTAAAGGATAATATGCGCCATTAAAGCTATATATTTTTTTAAAGCTGGCAACACCAGCTATCTTTTATCTATAGTCATTTGGGTCTACGCGGATACTAGTTAAACCTTAGAATACCCTAAATTTTATAAAAATTATCATAATTCTTTAAAAAAATACAGTTAAAATATTATTGAATACCAAAAACACTTTATCTTTTGTTTTAAATGACAAATAGTTTCTTTTCGATTAAAAACACATTAAACATCAATTAGAGTGTTATAGAAATAAATTTATTAAAACAAAGATATTTTATATCAAATTTTTTAATCAATTTAGAGAAATGTAATTATATAATTTAATTACAATAGAAATTAGGGCAGAAATGAGAAATTCAAACTAAAATTGAAAGTGACAGAATATTTTTTTAATCAATTAGATTATTGAAATATAAATTATTAAATATTGTATATATATATATATATATATATATTATTTAATTGAAATAAATTAAAAAGTATAAATAATTAAACAGTTTGAAAATTTTTATTAAATTCACATGAGCCAAGGGCTTTTACAATATGAATTTATTCTTATTTAATATGATTCAATAAAAATATAATATGAATTTATACTCGTATATGGATATTTATTTTAAAATAATTTCATAAAAATAATAAAATTTTTCCCCCTTAATAATATCGTCAAATTAATTTGTAAACAATATTTATTTTTACTTAAAAAAAAAATACAAAAACAAAAGAGTTTATTAACCCAAAAATTGAAATAAAATGTAGAATCAAAATAAAAATAAAAATCCCACGCATTTGTTGACTTATAATATATAATGTTTTAAAACTGGAATTATCCATTTGAGTTAGTTGTCTTAATAATTTCAGTGGAAGTACAACTTTTAAGAATTGAAGTTATACTCAAAACAAATTATGTACTAATTTTCCATATTAAGAGTCGAAGAGCACAAATCGCTGCTTAAACGCAACATGATTACTACTTTTGAAATTAAATAATAATTAACTCCATTAAATTCATTGATATAATGCTGCATGGATGTATGTCAGTTTTTATATATTTTTTTCACAAAACCGAGTTGAAAAAAAGGTTTTACACGTCAAGATATTTAAGATTCAACAGAATATTCAAAAAACACAATACAAATTTAACGGTTTTTGAAGAATGACTTATAAGAATGACTTATTAATCGATTTATTCGGTCACGAAATTGCCGGTTGCGGCTTTATTTTTTGTTTGTAAATATAAATAACAAATTGAGTGCGAAAATCTATCGAGTTTTGGGAACTTTGCGACACACGTAAATACTTATGTTTTAAGAGTTGAATCTGGATATTTTGGGGTTCTTGTTAAAAGTTTGAAAAATAATAATATATATATTACATTAACATATTCTCTTTGCGTGTACGGAAGAAGCAAAATAATGCTTTAAAAAATAAATTGCTCTGCCGGTTTTAAATCGGCTTATTCGGTCACAAAATTAACGGTCGCGGCTGAAGTATTTATTAAAAATGTAAATAATAATTATCGAGTACTAAAGTGCATCTTGACACTATTGCACATAAAATAAGTTATTAAAATTGAGAAATACCTTAACGAAAATAATATTTTATGCCAAGAGCAGAGTGGTTTCAGAGGAAAACATTCGTGCGAAACTGCACTAAATCTAGTTTTGTATGACTGGAAGCGTGCTAAGGAAGATGGATTAATGGTGCTTGCGGTTTTTTTGGATTTTAAAAGAGCTTTTGAAACTGTTGATCGCAAAATTTTACTATTAAAATTAAATAAATATGGCGTAGTTAATAAGGAATTAAATTGGTTTAAAACATTTTTAGAAAACAGAAAGCAGAGAACAGTAATTGATAAACAATATTCCGATTCTAATATAGTAAATATTGGAGTTCCGCAGGGTGCCATTTTAGGGGTGTTATGTTTCTTATTATATATAAACGATATTAAGAAAATGTTGAAATTTTGTAAAATCATTTTATTTGCGGATGATGCGTTAATATATATAATTGGTCGTAACTTTGATGAATGCTGCAATAAAATTAATTGTGACCTAAATGGATTATATGCTTGGTTATGCATGAATAAACTTAAGTTAAATTTAGAGAAAACTAAATGGATGCTGTTTAATGACAGAACCGGGTATCAAAATAATATATTTATTGGAGGAGCTTTAATAGAAAGAGTTAATATAATTAAATATTTAGGAGTACAAATTGACGAGAAATTGGATTTTAATCAACATGCCGATTATATAAGCTCAAAAATATCAAAGAAAATTGGGTATTTAGCCAGAATACGAAATCAATTAACACAAGACTGTGCTGTTATGATTTATAATTCCACCATTTTGCCACACTTGGATTTCTGTTCATCTATTTTATTTTTATGTAACGAAGGAAAAAAAGCTAAACTTCAAATACTCCAAAATAAAGCGATGCGAATTATTATTAAATGCAACAGAAGAACAAATATAAATTTTATGTTAGGATCTTTGAAATGGATGTCAATACGTCAAAGAATAAATTTTAATATTCTAGTTTTCATATACAAATTAAAAAACGGTATGCTGCCCGAGTATTTGATGAAATGCGTAAGATACGTGAACGAGCGCAATTTAAGATCTGCAACGACTGGAATGTTCAGGTTGCCGCTTTTTAGGAGAGAGAGCACCAGAAATAATGTTTTTTACAAGGGATTAGATTTATTTAACAAATTACCAAATGCACTTAGATTAATTGATAGATTGAATATTTTTAAATTAGCTTTGATAAGGTTTCTTATGCACAATGAACTTTAAGGATAAATAATATAATGAATTAATGAATTTAAATGTTAATATTTTATAAAATAATGTTTATTTTGTTTTTCCTGTTTAATTTTTAATTTAATTTTATGTTAAATTTGGATTTTGAAATTATTTAAATTTTTATTAATTTGATTTTATTATTTTATTTTTTATTTTAATTTAATTTTGAATTTTGTATTACTTAATAGTTAATAAACTAATAAATAAATTAAAAAAAAAAAAAAAAAAAAAAAAATATCCACGCCGCCGCCGCCGCCATCATTCATGAAAAACAAAAACCGGCTAATTGAATTAAGTCAGATAGAAAAGTTTCAAGAAAATCATAAAAAATTGTTATTAAACCATTAAATTAAAAAATAAATTACAAACTAATATGGAAAAACATTAAAACCAAAACAAGAACTGAAAACTGGTCTAATCTTGCCTTTTAAAATTTTAGAATAAATCGTTTTTTTAATTATTCAAAATAAAAACAAAACAGAATGGCCAAAACTTAAGACAATAAAAAAAAAATACGTTTTTATTTTGTTATAAAAACAAAAAAAAAAAATTGTGTTAAAGACTTTGGCAATGATAACATTATCGCACTGCTAAGTACTATCACGCTTACTAGAATTACTACAACAATTTTTGTTTGCGTATAATAATAATATACACTCAAATAAAAAATTCGTTTAGTTCAGATTTTACAATGAACCGGTGAACGAGTAAATTTTCCTATTTTATAAAAAAAAAAACAACAACAATATAAAAATCGCAAAAACAAATTTGTAGAAGACCGCAAACGATAACCTCAACTTAAAAAAATACCGCAACACATATAAACGCAAAAGAACGTGCAAGGAACAAATTCGAATGACTTAACGATTAAATGAACGATGACAACGTCAACGAAGACAAAATACAAAAAAAAAGAATGAATGAATGAATGAATTGAAAAAAATAACGAAAAAATGTTACGATAAAAATGGAACACATAAACGAAATGAACTCAAAAAAAACAGAAAATATGGGTGAATACTTAAATATAATTATTATATTTTTTTATACAAAGTGTATTTTGAAAGTGGAATATATGGATATATTATATATATAGTGTACAAAGTTAAGTGTAAATTTGTTATAATATATGTATATAACGACTAACGTGTAAGTGAATGATATTAAAAATGTAAAAAAAATGAAAATTTTAAATAATATAATAAATTGTAAGATTGTGTTACATATTATTTACATTACATTATATACCGGTATTATGAAATGTTAACTTCCACATGTTACCAAACCAAAATATAATTTTTTTGTTTTTTTAAAAAGGAACATAATTTTATCTTGTAATGTAAAAATAATGTACATGTAATACCTATGTAATATTTAATACATGTACATTAAGTCTAATGGAAAGTTCAATTCCTTAAATAAAGAGTTTTGACTGGTTTTGAATGTCAAGTGCTTCTAATTTTAATAATACATAAAGAAATGCTGAAAAAACTAATTATTTTTAAAAATTAAGTCGGCTGTTGGACGGTATAATTCAGGTTTTGAAGATATAACTCAGGTTTGAAAGGTATAACTCAAGTTTGGAATATATAACTCAGGTTTGAAAGGTATAACTCAAGTTTGGAATATATAACTCAGGTTTGGAAGGTATAACTCAGTTTTGGAATGTTTAACTCAGGTTTGAAAGGTATAACTCAGGTTTGGAATGTATAACTCAAGTTCTTAAGATATAACTCAGGTTTGGAAAGTATAACTCAGGTTTGAACTTGGGAGATATAGTGACTTAAACCCTTTCTAATTTATTTGTTTTTGCAGGTCCTGATTAAAGTGTAAAAACAACAAAAAATTTAATTCATTTTATAACTCACAGATATTAAAGTATAAATCTATAATTAAATTTGATTAACCTGGAATATCTGATTTTTGGAATATATTATAAAATTAATAGAATTATTATATACTTAACGTTTTTAAAAAAATTAAGTTTCAAAATCTTCGATTAAAAAATTTTCGATTTGCTCTAATAACTCACAGATGAAATCCTGAAAATTTCATTTAAGTATTAGATCAGGAGTTATCCAGGCAATTCCAATCTAACATTACAATGCCTACTGATGAGTTTACTAATATTGGGAACACCCTGTTACATACATATTTGTAATAACAGAATTGTATTGATTGGAACTTAAAATATTTTGCATGTGGTAATGTAGTAATTGTGGGCGAATAATTTAGATGTAAAGTTATTTAGATTAGCTGTAATTAGCTGTAATAAGCGATGAAAATATTCCTTTTTGGGAACAGAAATATAAATTTATATAAGAATTCATAAAATACTTAAAAAATTTTGAGGAACTTTTTAACTGAATGGTTAATATTTACTTTTTTTTTTAACTTTTTAAGCAAAAATCACTTTTCGGTAGACTAAATATAAAAAATTTATTTAAATTCTTACACAAACACATGCATACACATCCTCATCGTCATAAATATGGTATACATACACACACATATATGGTAATAATATTTTTTGTGTGGAATAAAAGTCATGTCATGTTGTTCTAAATTCTCATTCACGAGTTAATTGACCATTCATCGTTTTTGTCGTCATATTTGTTATCGCGTTACTTGGTTTAGTTGTTGTTTTTGTTATCATTATCGTGGTCGCTACTGTCAATTGCCGTTATAATATACCGTCATCAACAACGTGTTCTTTATCATTTATCGCCCTTTTTAGTAAATTTTATTTTCGTTTTTATTTGATTGTTGCATGATTGTGCTTTATAAAATACGATTTAAATACGAACGAAAACAAATATTGTGTACGTACGATACCAAATTTTTATTCGCTCATATGAGTCTAATATTCATGTTTGTTTTTTTATACAAAATTTTATTTACATATCACATGGTCTTAAATTATCATTATTATTTTTATTAAGTGAAATTTTATAGCCTTGTAGGTTTTGGTTAATATACAGTTTAAAAATTAGAGAGACCATCTACATTTCGACATATGAGAAACGTTGGACAATGTTATGTTATGTTTTAATAATTAGAGAAACCATCTATTTTATTAGTGTCAAAACTATTTAAATGACATTTGATTAATAATCTTCACTGTGTATTTTATAACTTGAATGTACAGAGTGGTCCGGTTGGCATGGTAAATATTTTAAGGAGGATTTATAATATTGAGTTTTGTTTAAAATTTAATTAAGGGTAGGTACAGAAAGTTAAAACAAAATTCGACTTAGGAAAGTTAACTTATATTATAGCCAATAACTACTACAACTTCGAAAGGTACCTAAAGTAATGAAATTATAATTTTACCGAACTTTTTAAGACAGTCCACCACTGGTTGTTGGTTTTTTAAACCAAAAATTTTAGTTTTGGCTGCTATTCCTCTAAAACTTAGTCTCATACTCATTCGTCACATACAATTAGGTGGGTCAATTTAAAAAAAAAAATTTGAAAAACATATGGCTCTTTCTTTAGTAACTTCAGAGTTGTACTGGGATAAGTCTCGGTTGGAGGCAGTAGTAGATACTTAAGTTTTACAATAACTTTTTATATTCCATTATAACCGTATTTTAACCGAGTTTCTGTAGCCGAGTTTTAAATTTATCTGTATAACCACTATGTCCGGAAGCAATTTGTTTTAGACTCTCCTTTCAAACCGAAATCCAAAAGTATATTAAACTTTCATTAATATTAAATAAAGTGTTTGAAAAAATATGATTAAACATAAACTATAGTCCCTTTTTACCGAATTCAAGATTAAAAGCATAATCTGGTCACCCTAGGATATAATCGTATAAAGACAAGTAAATCGAGTAATTTATGTAAAGTAATTAACAAAACGTACTTATATGAATAAAATTTTCAGTTAAAATTTTCAAAATTCAATACATTCTATATACCAATATAGTTTTGCATGAATATTCAAATTTTTAAAATTTTCCCCCTTTATTTTATGGAAAATAAATTTTGAATGAAAATTATGTTTACATTGTATTTTCAACATTATGACGTATATGAAATTAGGATAGAAATTGCAATTAATTCCACTCTTTCTAATGTTTATTATTATTTTAACTGTTTAGTAATGATTAATAATACTGATGGCGATTTTTAAAAATTAATCGATTTACATCTATATAATATAATCGAAATAAAATACATTTAAATTTAGAAAATTGATAACAAATAGATATACACAATATACTAATTTACGAAAAATTTTAATTTTTGAATTGAACGAATCAATGATTCTGTTTTAATTTTTGATTGTGTTTGTGGGGTTCATTTAATTCATATTTATGGGGAATTGTAAAATATGGGGAATTTTTAAATCTAATTAATTGTTTGTTTTATTATTATGGTGTGATATATGAATTAATGTTGTAATAACATAATAATCAAGTATTAAAAAAAAAAAATTATGCTGCTGGTTGAACTTGCATGTGCAATAAAAAGTGGAAGTAAACCGATTATATTATTTTTTTATTAACTAGTTACATATTTATTATATATGTATGTATATATATATGGGTATATGAAATGTGTATATTATATACATAATGCATGTAAATTGAAATTAATTTTTTGTTGAATTAATATTAATAATACATTATTTTCTAGGTCAGTGCTACAATGTCTAATGATAAATGATAGTATTTGATTTAGCTTTTGTATTAACATAATGTTTTTTATATAGATATATACACATGCATACATACTATGTGATACGAGCTCTAATATAAAATACTTTACCTAATAATTATAAAATAGAATTTTTTTAAATTGCGTATGGATGTCATTTAGTTTAAAAGTGTTTTACTGAACAACAGGTTACTTATTTACTTACTAATGTAATTTAAATTGATTCTGTTATTGGTTAAATTAAATGAACATTTATATGTGCATACATATTATGTAAATTATGTAATAATTAATTTTTTTAACATTTTCTTAATCAACAATTTAAACAAATGTTAACTGTTAGATTAAATAGACAATTAAAAAAACAAAATTTATAGGTGAAAGTTCTAACTAAGGTACAACAAAGTTAATAAAAATAGTAATTAAATAATAGTAATAAATTTATCCTATATACCTATATATAATAAGTAAATACTTATTCTGTTTTTATAAATAATAGGTATTAATTTACTATCTCCATTTAATATTAATCGATACTATTTTTTTTTGAGTTTTTGGATTAATTGAAAATATTGTGCGTAGAGTGTAGGGATCAATTATTTATAATTAATAAGATATGGTAAGACACCAACACTAACATAGTTTATGGAAAGTCGTTTGCTATGCGCTGTAGTTATAAAACAATATTTCCTGATGTGTTCTCTGAAGTTGGCAATTCATACGTTTTAACACATTAAATTTGTAACATTTCCGTAATATTGCCCTGCTATTCCCATGTAGTCCATGGTTTTATACCTATTGCTAAAGCTCGCCTTGCAAATCCCCGTTCCTATTGCGTTCTTATTCCAAGTACATTTGAATTAAAGACCTAAGCTGCAATTTTTGTTTTTACAGGGGTGTGCTTCTTTGAAATTTAACCACTACATCAAAAGATTTCTCACACAGCAACATTGGATGACTTTATATTTATAATTCATAACAGTCGGTGACGCATTAAATTGTTTGATTTTCAATATATATATATAGTAGGGCTAGAAACTGGGTACATATACTGTACTTGAATTAAAATTTTTTTTAAATTAATAAAAGGTGCTAACCTAATTAAGTTCTAATCAAATTTTATATATAAAACGAAATGTTTAATATTATTAATTCGGCAAAAGTAGAAAAAACCCATCACCCTTTTTTCAATCTAATTTATTTGAGTGCAAGAATAGTGAAATTTTTTATAACAGTAAAAGAGGAGGTCAAAAGAAGGTAAGACAATAAAGTAATATGTTAATTACATTGGACCTAAATTCTAAATTGCATAATTCAGTATCTTAAATCGGGAACTCCTCTCAGAGTGCAACATTTTTAAACTTCAGATAAGGCCAAATTACAAAAATACTTTCTGATATGATAACAAGATTATAATATAAACATATTAAAATGCTGTAGTCTACTCTTAAAGTAAAAATTACCTATGATCTGAAATATTTAAAAATTTCTTTGACTTTAATATTTAGAATTTCCAAAAATTTCAATAAACAAGAACGTGCAGTCAGTCACTCAATATCCATCAAGTGTTAATTAAAAAATAGAAAGTTATTTTTCTAACAAGAACCGGAAATCAACCAAAAACTAATAATTTTATTTCAAAATCTACTAACCAATGTGGTGTAGACAGACTAATTGATGGGAAAAAAAACTTTGTTCAAACTTTGTTGAAAAAGTTTTTTTTTGTGTGTATGCGTGTGTGTGTAAGGTAAAAATCATATGATACAAAACAAATTTTGACCCTTTTCAAATAAGTAACCCCTTTTTTTGTAAATACAAGTTTTTTATTTTTTTTTTTTTGGTTTTACATAACTTTGGAATACCCTATCACCTGGTGAAATTTAATGATGTCATTAACAGAATATACCCTGATATGTTTAATAGACATTGAAGTTGTTGTTTTTAATATATTTTATACATACTTTTTATAATATATTTATACATAGATAGTACAAATAAATATTTAGAAAATTTATGCATATTATAAAATTTGTTCTGATAGATACTCGTATATTATACCTATGTTTTAGAATTTGTATAAAAATTTTAATTTTATTTATGTTGGTTCTTTTTTTTGCAATTTTAATTGAAATTTATTCAAATAAATATTTTTTTAAGAATTATTAAATGCTATTGTGAACATTTTATTGTATGAAACTAAAGGTATTTATGTGTATGTACATTTTTCAATGATCCATAATTAATATCGTAATTTTTACTATAACCCTAATAATACTCAACATTATAATCATATCGCATGTCACTGAACGATGAACGTACGAGTACATTAAATTCCGAAATAAATATAAAATAAAATAGAGTCTGATAAATCACGAATGATTACATTCGATATATATACAGATGTATACCTATAAATGTAGAATTTATGTATAAATTAAACATACATATATGTATGTTTTTTTTAATTAAATTATGTATATATATATATTTATTTTCTACTTTATGCATTATAAACGATTAATTAGATAAATCTGATTGTTTTTGTAACGCATTTTATATGAGAATTTGTAAATTAGTATTTATAGATATGTTGCTACTTTAGTACTTTGCTACTATTACTAATATTACTATAATATTTACAGTTTGAACTTTATTCTAATCAGACATGAATAAGTTATATAGTTAGTAACAGAATATTTTTGTATGTTATTTAGAATTTATGACATGAAATGGACTTTTGCCGGTAACCATTTTTCTTTTTTTAATTTGTTGAGAAAAAAACTGTTTTTCTAGGTTAAAATAGTGTTAGGAATTTTAATGAATACTTAATAATAGTTTAAGAAAACAAAAGAATTTGGTAGTTTATTTATGTTACACAGAATATAATAAAGGGGATTCTTAAAAATTATAATTTTAAAATATAAGATAATTTGATGTATCTGAGTGGAATACAAATATTTAGCAAGTTTGAAATTGTAAAAAAGGTGCTGAATAGGTGCTGAATAGGCGCTGAATGGTTGCTGAATGGGTGCTGAATGGTTGCTGAATGAATACTGAATTCATAGTATTTGTATAATTGCTTTCATAAGCTTCTTTTTTTATGCCGGTCTTCAACATCAAACGGTATATTTTTATATTTTTTAACAGTTATTCTGCATCACTTTAGAAGCTTTCACATATAAAAAAAAATACTTCTTTAATTGTTACGCTCTTTAAATAAAAGTAGTTGAATACAATTTTTAAAAATGAAATAAAAATAAAAATATTTAAGCATCTGTAGTCAACATTTTAAAACCACATTCCCTCAATTTAAAAGTATAAGTAGTCCTGCTTTATGTCTACCAGATTCCACGATATCAAGACATCCAGTAAAAATCCTTTATACCATAAGAATTCTTTCTTGAAGAATAATTATATTACCCAAATACGACTTGAATTTTAATTTGAATCAAATATATTCTAGTGAAATAAAATTCCCGTATACCTATAACTTTGCGATTCCCTTAAAACTTTCCATTTTCTCCCTTTTATTATACGATATTAATTTATAATTCATGCCATCAATGTCAAATTTATATTAAATCCCCCTTAAACTTTTGTTTTAAAAAAAAGTTTTTTTACTCTAAGATTCAAATATGTACAAAAAAAAAAAAAAAAAAAAATTGCTATAGAAACTTCCAAGTTCGTGTCAAAATGTAATAAAATTGTATCAGTGTGACGTAAAAGAGAAATTGCGGTAAATGACAATTATGTAAATAAAAAGTTAAGTTAATTTTTGATTGTTTTGAAGGGAATTTTTTTTTTTTTATTAAAATAATTTCGATTTATTTAAATGGTTTCAAAAAAATCTTCCTACAAATTAGTGTCTTATTGTACATTTGTAATCCCTTATATTTAAAAAAAAAATAAAATGTACAGTTATATTCCAAGCGGGACGATATCGTTAATCTTTATTATTTTATAGATTTATATATAATGGCGGCATAAATGGTTCTATTACTGATTTTTTGATAAATGGTTTTTTAAAATCAAATACTTGGTTTTACACTTAAGTGTATGACTGCTGCGATTATTATCACATTAAATTTAAATAGGTACAATGTGTAGTGTCTGGTATTAATTGAAACAAATGGTCTGTTTACTAGTAATTTTGAAGGGAGGAAGATTTGGGAAGGTTAAAGGAAGAATAGGTGAGAGGTGGAAGCATCAACATATTTTATTATCACTCTAAAGTTTGGTTTTTAAAAAAAAATAAAACACTCCAATTCTTTTGCTGACTTCACTATTTTTTAAATCTTTGCGAACACTATTTGGTTCATATTTATTAAAAACAATTAACAGTGTTGACCATAGTAATAATTGTTTTGTTTTTTTTTATTTAATATGAGACAACATTCTAATATTCATAATAATTATAATACAAGTGCATAATTAACAAATCAATAAATTATTCTTTTAGTCTTTGATCTTTTGTAACTGTACAAATGTATTTTCTCATGTTATGTACATTTATTTAGTTCATATATATGTAGTATATACATAATTAAATGTTTTTGATGTCAGAAAGAACGTATAATGTACGAATATACAGGGTGATTTATAAATGAGTATTTTAAAATATTTTTTTTATATTAATTATACAGAACCGTATTATTTAAATTATCTAGGAAATACAAATATAAGTAAAAATTGAACAAGATAGGCATTTAAATAAGTGAATTTTTAAAAAATCTACTTTCTCTTACTTTTAAAACCATTTTTCGGAACTTTATATAACCCTAAAGATAACCGAAATTTTGAGTACTTTAAGAAAAAGAAAGTTCCACTTAATTTCTTTTTAGATTCCCCAGCTCCAAAACTATTAACCCCACAATTTAGCCCTCAATAAAAGTTTTACCGCCACATTATTCTCTATAAGTTGGTATATGTACTCTATATCTATTACATATTAGTATTCTATTATTACATATTGGTCAAGTACTTAATAACCTTCTCGGAATTTTGAAAGTACTCTATCATTCCCTGTATTGGAAGGTACTCATAAATAATTGACCCTGTAAAAATAGAATACAAACACTACTTATTAAATTATGTGACACATTAATAAACAAACCTACTTCATAAACCTTCACTGTACTTGGAAAGTACTTTGTTATTCCTTATTGGTTAAATACTCAATAACAAACCACCCTGTATAGATAGAGTACAAAGAGTTCTCATTAAATTATATTACTGATTATTGAACAAACCAACTGTATATACCTTCTCTGTACTTGGAAAGTACTCTGTTATTCCATATAAATTGAGTGCTCAATAAGGAATCACATGGTATAAATAGAACACAAAGAGTACTTATTAAATTATGTGACACATTAATAAACAAAGTAGGTTTGTCATAAACCTTCATTGTACTTGGAAAGTACTCTGTTGTTCCTTATTGGTTAAATACTCAATAACAAACCACCCTGTATATATAGAATACAAAGAGTACTCATTAAATTATGTTACTTATTATTGAACACTTTTAATATAATTATTTTCATAAACATTCAAAAAAGGGGAAAAAAAATCATTGCAATTGATTGGAACCATCTAAAACAACATTACACATAGTATATATATATATAAATATATATATAATACATATAATTACAATTTTATCTAAGTTTCAAAGCAAACTCGGTAATGAATTGCATTATTTATAACGATCATGATGATAGTTTTTAAATATAATGATATATATATATTGGTATTCCTATATAATGTATTCATTCTTCCTTATTTAATAAAAATGAGTGTGAAAGTGATTAATTTAATATTGTGTTGAATTTTATACTATATGGGAATTATTTTTATGTATACATACTTGTAAATGCTATATTGTATATAGTAACTTTACTACTAAATATGTCACATTATTATGTACATATTTTTACAGACTAATATGGATAATTTAATTATTTATTTTTTTTTTAATATTATTAAATATTTTGGGTTATAGCAGCGTTTTTTTCCACTTTGCAATAAATATTTAATAAATGGCAGACAATTTTTTTTAAATAAAATATGATTAATTAGTTGTGGTTATTTTGTTATGTAAATATATTTTTTTAATGTTTTAATTTAATTTTAAAAAACACGTGAATATTTTATTAATTGATTTAATTAAAAAAATTGCATTTAATTTACTGGTTTATAATATTAATAAATAAAATGTTAATTCGATTGTTTTACTTTACAAGAAAACGGTAACACTGGAATTTTAAGGTTTGGAAATAAGTTGAAAAATTTATACAATAAAATTGAGGGTCAAAAGAAGTTCAAAAGAAGAAATTGGTATAACTTCTTTTTTTTACTCGGAACTCCCCCTTTGTGTAATTAGATAGATTGCTGTAATTGCAAATCCCCTTAATGAGTTATGACTCACACTATAAACCCTATCTGAGAGTTATGAGTATGACATATCACTTTAGAAATAATATATAGATTTAGTATTTTTAGATAGATTAACAGAATCTTAAGGAGTTGTATACTTTATTTTTATGTTTATACAGGGTGTTTCAAGAGTAAACGGCATCCTTGAAAGGGGTGATTGGGGAGATAAAAACAAGCAAAAAACTTAGTATTAAGTGAGATCTGTGTTTAAACGGTTTTCAAGATAACGGGATTTATAAATTTTCTTTAGTTTTTGTTTATAATTTAGGAACTAACAAACGTAACATCAATCTTAATACCATTTCCCGAAGCTTACTAAATTTAGCTTAAGCTATTTAACACAATATGAAAAAAGACCGGGTGGCTTTTAAATAAAATGTTATACAGTTATACTTTTAAATAAAATGTTAGTGCTTTGGAATCACCTAAGTGTGAATCATCGAAGTGTCTTTTAATTCTTAAAAAATAGAATTAAAATTCAATAAAAGTTTTGAAATTTTTAACATCAAAAGTTTAAAATGTTGAATCATATTTGAAATAATTCTAAAAATTTTGACACTAAAAATTCTAAAAATCTAAATATCTAAAAATCTAAAAATATTTAAAAAAAAAATTCTCATTAAAATAAAAAATGAAAAATTTTCATTCAACCTGATCTGAAATAAATTAATTATTTTCTTATTAGAATATGAAATTTATATACCGCGGAAAATAAAATTTTTTGAACAATGTATACAGCATATGAATTATGTATATTTTTTTCTAATGTAATATTTTTGATATTTTTTTAAGGGGCAGTGAAATAAAGCCATAATGGTTTTGAATAAGAGATGGTTTTTATAAAAAAAAAAAAAAATTAAAAAGTTCAAAACGTATCGTCTCGGACTTAAGCCCAGGTCAAATCATATTTAATAAAAAAAATATAATTTATATCATAATGTGACACATGTCAAATTGGACATATAGGTTAGAGCTAACTTGCCCACTTATATACCTTGGAACCTAAGAAATAAATATATAAATATGTATATTAGACATATACATGTAATAGGAAACACACAATAGGAAATAGAACCATTTAAATGTGAAATAAAACCGTAAACGACAAAAGTGACGATACGTCATCCTAATTATTAGTCAGCTTATTCTGTCGCAAAATTGCCGGTTGCGGCTCTCTAAATATAAGTAATTCATAATTAATCGGCTTTTTCAGTCACAATATTAACAGTCGCGCAGCTCAATTATTTTATTACACAGCTGGGTGGCACAGTGGTTAAGTGCCGACCTTTCATGCAGAGGGGCCCGGGTTCGAATTCTAGTGAAAGTGAAAAAACTTTTCTGGTTTTCGACTCGACTCAGCTACCATTCGCCATTGGGTTCAAATTAATGGCATAATCAATAATTAATAATTATAAATCTTTAATAAAAAAATACTTTAATATAAAAATATAAACAAATGCAAAATATAAACAAATAATTTAATTAAATAATATAACTCGCAGATATAGAATACCATATAAGTAAAATATAAAATATTACAATATAAACAAAAAATAGAATTGTAAATATTGAAAATCTAAGACGTTTCTACATGTTATAAGGCCTAGTACTATCTCATGTTTAAATTGTATGTGGAATTCAATAAGACCAATTCTAATAACACGAATATAATATGACCCCCTGTTCCAACATGTACCTATGGTATAGACAGGCTTATTAGCCTAACAGTTGAACAGTTAGCGCTTAAAAAAAAAAAAAAAAAAAAAAAAAAAAATATAAATAATAATTTGAATTCACAATTCGTTCATATTTTGAGCGCATCACGACCCTAGTTACTCATTAATGTTTCTTCCAAGCGAATTATAGCTTTTTTGCGTACGGTTTTATTTCGCAATGCCATTTTTTCACTAGGTCAAGAAAATACGTGTATATATAAAATAAAAATAAAAAAATTATAATTATTAAATGTTATTTTTAATAAAAAAAAATTAAATTTTTTTTGACAACTTCTCAACAAACAAAATTAGAATAAAACATTATTTTGCACTAATTAAACATTGAATTATATTAAAATATAAATAAATAAATTAATAATATTAAAATATAAATAAATAAATTAATAATATTAAAATATGTATTTATAAATATAATTCAAAAATTGATTGACCCGCACATTTTAAAAGTAAAATTAAATAAAAAAAGTTGTATTTTCTGCACTAGATTAAATTTAAATAAAAATACCTATAATTAAATTTTTTTTTTTAACATAAATAAAAGATTCTTTTAAAAAAAAAGACCCATATTGTTTTATAGGAACCTATTTTATTTATTAAATAAATCAATTTTAATTATTTTATTTTATATTAATTAAGTGAATCTCCCAATTTTAATTTTTTTTTATAGTATAAATTTTTATTTTGTGTACAAATATACATATATATTTTATCTATAGATACGTTTACTAAATGTACTATAGATATACATAGTAAAACATCCCACTCAAAAAACAACATTAAATCTTAAAATAAATATAAAATTAAAAAAAAAAAATTTGAAATATTTTCTAATTCTGGCAATTGTACAAAAATATAAAAAAAAAAAATTCTTTATTTTTGTTTTTAACATAATTCTTCATCATTCGCTTTTTTTTCAAAGACTTTGAAATTGAATCTAAAACTATGTAATAATCATATCCAGTATATGACTAAAGTGCAAGTTATGCTAGTATATTATGCACTTTTAACTTTATAATATAATAAACTATTCGCGGCTACTTATATATATATATATATGTATGTATATATAAATTGTTTTTTTAATATTAGGTTATAATAATGTTTTATGCATAGTAAAACCGTGATATACAAAAAAAACATATCTTTAGATACAAAAAAAATATCTATAGATATATATAAAAAAAAAATCTACAATGTTGATGGTACAAAAAAAAATTTTATTTATGAAAAACTATTAACTTGTTGCATATATTTTCATAAAAAGCTTGTATAAGTTCATTAGAACTTGCTATATAAATTTATTTTCATAATTTATAAGTTTTATATATACAAAAAAAAAATTAAAGTTTCGTGGGTACTAAAAGAATTTTTTTATTCATTTATTTATTTTATTGGTTAAATCCCGCGTTACGTTCGTTTTTTTGTTCTTTTTTTACAGAACAGAACAGAACAAAACTGTAAACAGAGCAGCAATTTAGTTCAGTTAGTTTTTTGTTTGTTTTTTTTTTTTTTTTTTTAAATATTAGATTAAGATTAAAGTACTCGTACTTAGAAATGGAAAAAAAATGTAAAAAATTAAATGTATACTTTACATACTATAAAAAAATAAAAAATAAATAAAATGGAAAACTTTACACGGAAATAGAAATTTGGGTTATTACAAGTTCATTTTGATAATATGTTTGTTTAATGAAAACAAGAAATGCTTCAAAACTGTATGTACAAGTATAAGGCGGGATGACAAAAATCCCGGAGTTAAAAGTCCTCAAGGATTAGGAAATATGAATTGAATATAGTAAAAAGTCATCGAGGAATCATGACTCACAATGAGTGGGATAAATGTTCTACGGAGTTTTATAACTTCATAAATTGAAATTTTTAAAATATAATAGCCTATCTACAATGAACGCTCTCTACACGTCGCTATCTATCAAACTAAGTTAAATGTATTGAATTAAATGAAAGTGTCTACAATAGACGCAGCCATGTCGCAGTCATTAAGCAGTCATTAAAAAAGTTGTTTAACTTTTTCGCTTTTTTTACGTATTCAACTGTCAAATAATTGAACTTTGATAAATATTTTTTATTGAAAAATAAAAAAAAATATATCAGAATAAAAAATTAATAAAATTATTAATTCTTTTTCTATCTTGGGTTAAATAATATCAAACCATTATTAAAATAGCTAAACAATAAACTTTAAACTATTGAATATATTTTAATTCACGAAATTTGTAAACAAAACAATGTCAAAAAACGCTGTCATATACAATTCATTGTGACACTCCTTTGTTGACTACGTAATGAGCGCGGAATGAGAGTAACATGAAAATGTCATTGTAGATAGGCCATAAGACGAAATTTATTTATTTATTTATTCATTTGTAGTACCAGACAATAGTAAATATTGCATGATAATATTAATCATTTACCTATTTGACATTTTGACTTATTATTAAATTATTTTAATATACACTATATTTTTTTATTAGATATCATCCGACCAGGACCTGAACACGAAACTCTTCGATTGAAAAGTCGCCACTTTACCACTGAGCTATCGGAGATAGACTTTATATATGAGCTAATATTTAAAGAGCATTTTCATTATTAAAACAATTAATAATTTTTAAAATTTAAACATTCAAAAAAAAAACGTATAAAATTTTGGATATTGAAAACTGGGAATTTCACCTTTTTGCACAACACACATTTTGTGACAATCTTAAAACTTGCTTCTAATTCCAAAATTTTGCTTACATGAATTCATGAATATGGAAAACTATTATTTAAAAATAAACTTGATAACATGTTTAAAAGTATAATGGGGAGTTATGTCTCGTTTTTAAGAGGACTTTTGACCCACTACTCTCCCACTACTGACCCACTACTCTTTAATGATAATTCCGCGGGGATTTTTGGTTTTTTTTTCGAGTTATAAGTTCTCAGGGAATTTTTGACTCCGGGACTTATTTCACTTCGCCTAAGCATACGTTTATTTTAATCGTATCAAAACTAAGTATAGATACTCAGTACTTTGTAAAATAAATACTCTTTTTAGTGTTTATAAAATATTAAAAATAAAAATTTATTTGTGGTTAGTATGGACTATGATGTACAGTACTTTGAATAAATTCAATTAAAAATTTAGGTTTAGATTTTTTTTTATATTTTTTTTTTCTAATTGTATATTTACAACAATTTAATTGATGATAGAAAAAGATAAAAAAATAATTTATTTAGTATAAAATAGTTAAAAAATTTGTGTACTTTACAAATAAAATGAATTTGTTTAGAATAATTGTAAAAAATAAAATGAAGTGTTAGTTCATTGATTATTTACTAAAAAAAAAGGTGTTAGTTTGTAAAATTGAATAAAATATAGAATAACTAAACTATATTTGAATTAAATATTTGAATTGAAAAACGCAATCAATTAATTTAATTCAATCTATATATATATATATATATACATATATATGAAATAAAATAATTAAACACGTGTTGAATAGTTATTAGAAAATTGTTTTGTAATATGGGAAACTACTATATATATATATATATATATATATATATATATAATATATAAGTTATTTATTGTATGTGAATATATGGTATATTGTACATTAAAATAATTAAAATAAATGTATGTATGTAAAAAATAAAGTAGAATGGGTAATGGGAATTATTAGCGATAGAATATTACATTATATAGTGAGATTTTTAAAGTTTATCTATGTGGCTTTTTCTATTTTTCCTATATATGTATATATATAGTATATATATATATATATAAGTAAATAAAAAAGGCTTCAATTAAAATAAAAATACTTTTTTAAGAAGCCATACGCATTATACATAAGGAAAAATTAGTATTACATATGTATGTAGTGTAAAAATATCGTTTACGTGCCGGCATTTAACATAAAAATTAGATTTATTTTTAGAAAATTTTTACAAATTGAATTCATATTATTAAATAATTTTAATATTAGAATTTTATTTAATAATTTATTTATATGTATATACATTTATACATAAATGCAATGTGATACAATTTAATATTTAATTAAAATGAAATAACGAGTTGTTAAATTTCTATTTTTAATACAAATACGTATTTCGTCTACAACTTGCAGACTTCTTCAGTGCGTGCTACTATATTCTATTTCGAGTATTTAATATACATATACCTATACTTCTAGATCCAAAATTTAATTCTAAAGTTGTGAATTTAGTACCTAAACCTTATTCCCTACTAACAATCTAAGATTTTTTATTTATTTTGACATTTCGTTTGACATTTATTTATTTATAGTACAAGAGAATAGTAAATATTGCCTGATATTATAAAAGTCCTTAGTCTATTTGACATTTGGACTACTTATTTAATTATTTTAATTTACACTGTATTTTTTTATTAGATACGATCAGACCTGGACTTCAACCCGAGACTATTTGAAAATTTAATCTATTATTGAGTTTTAGAGTATATGTAAAGTAAATAAAAAACCGAGTAGTTTCCTTTTAATTTCACTAAAATTCGTTTCATTTCGCAAATACCAGTATTTTGTTTACGACATGCAGACATTTTCACTTCTTATACTCGATTTATTATAATTAAATTTATAATTTGACAAATCATTTCTATCACAATCATCAAATGTCAATTTCTTAAATGTCACGTTCAATTCAAAATCAAATTAATGCAAACTAAACATTTATGAAAAATAGCCTAATGAAAAGTTTTAAATATTTATAATAAAATTAATATAATAATAATGAATAAATTATTTAATAATTATTACTTAAATAAGATAACAATATTTATATAATTTATTGTTACATATTTATTAGATTTTTTAGATTTTTTAAATAAACAGGGAATTAATAATGAATGCGTACTTGACATTGTTTAAACACATTGTTTTTATACTAAGCAAATTTAAAACAAAATACTAAACTAATAAATAAGTCTAATATACAATTTAATAATATTTTGTATATGTATTTTTGTTTCTTAACCTTGACTCAGCGTGACTTGATCGTACAATATTTATAGTTTTTTTTTGGTTTAATCTTTCCAAAGGATTTATTTAACAATTTATAATTAATTTACTTATTTATTACTTCCTAAAAAAATTTTTTTTATTTTTAATATTTTTATTATTATTATTTTTATCTTTAATATAAATAACAATTGTATAACATTTAATATTCACTTATAAACAATGATAAGTACTTATTAAATATTATTTTAACATTAATTTAACTTTTAATTTTAATTAATAATTACTTTAACTGACTAAACTAGTTTTTTGTTTTAAATGTTTAATTCTTTAGTTCAAGTAAAATATACGCTTATACTAAATTTTTATATTTTATGTACCTGTGCATATGTTACTAAATACCATAAGTAATTAATATTTATTAGTTATGTACCTACATATATATGAATTTATTTACAAGTTATGTATTCTACAAAAGACAGGTGAAATTTATAATTTACCTGTTTATCAAGTTTTATATATGTTTTTTTTATTGATATATGAATACGAGTACTATGCTTATATAAGTACTTGTTACAGAACACGAGTTTTAAAAGTTAAATAAATATTTGATGGGTATATATGTATATTTATTAATTGGTAGGTATATACATTAGATATAGCGTAAAATATTAATAAGTTTTTGTTAAAAAAAAAAATCGAAAGTTTTAAAATAAAGCTTTGAATCATCAAGTTATTATAGACAGAAAGTCTGAAAAATATATTTGATAGTTTAAAATTAAACTTTTTTGAGTTGCGCTTGACGTTGGACGCTTAATTTGAAAGAAAACAAAAAAGGAATTGATAACTTGTAACGCTATATTGTCTCTAATTTCGGGAAATTTTTGAAAATGGCGTTTTTTTTAATCATTTTTTCGCGCGTAAATATTTAGCTTATTATTTTTTTATTGAATTGTAATTGATAAGTGCAAAATGATTACTTTAATTTACAGTTATTCTGTTTTAATTTAACAAAAAGTGAAAATGGTAGTGAAAAGTACTCTTATATTTAAGGGTTATGTATTGTATTATAAATATAAAATATAGTTCGATTTTAATTGAATAAAATAATTATAATAATATTATATATATATATATATTTATATAAATTACTTTAAATTATATATAGTAATCATAAAAATATAGCTTTAATTAAATATTATGTAATAATTTAGTTTTAATAACTTAATACATAATCTAATAACATAGTTAATATAATCCAAGATAGTTTTATGTATGTAGCAACAAAAGTAGGTATTGTATAGTTATTATTTATATTTTTGTAAACTTTGTAATTCATTATCTATATTATATATTTATATTATATATATATATATATATTAAATTTAATATTTTTTTAACTGATTTATTAACTACTAATATAGCTAATTAAATCCTTTATAACTTTATACTTTAATAATATATTTTTAAGTAATAGTTAATTATGTAAGCAATAGTCAATTTTCAAACTTTAATAAAAAAATAGTTTTAATAATAGTTTATTAATATATACTTAGTTTTTAAATAAAATCTAATAATTTAATTAAAATTTTATAATAAAATTAAAATGTAATAAATTTTCTGATATTGTACGAGTATAACAAATATTTTAATGCAAAATTTTGTAAAATTTAATTGACTAATAAAAAAAAATTATAAATAATTTACATAACGGTAATGCATTATTTTCAATCGTTGTAGTATTGGATTTGTATAAGACAGTTAAAAACGGTATTATGAAAAACTTTTATTTAATAATTTAATTATATGTTTTATCTGTTTGAACTTTTAATTAAATTAAATTAGTAAAAAAGGATTGGTGCTTATACTGCTTATATCCACATCAAGGTCACTGATGTTATATAATTAAAAATTAACTTTCAGCTGAGAATTGTATAAGGGGGTGAAGATCCAGAACTCTAAGTCGCATCCCATTAACTCATATGTCCTTAAGGAAATTATGAATCTGGGAGTAACGACCCTGCACCGGAAACGAGATAGATATAATAATAGTTTTAAAACTTTAGCGTATGGATTCGATTAGAACCGAAAAGTAAGTCGATTTAGCTGAGTGTTCCCGCTTGTCCAACGGTCCTATAACTTAAAAACTTTAATAGAAGGAATTCGGAAATTTTCACAAATTCAATTATATATACAAGAGCCGTTGATTTTGGATCGGAACCAATTTGCATAGGAAATTCTTATAGCTGCCATACAACTTATTTCTTTTATATAAGTATAACCAAGTTCTATCAAAGCTGAGTGTTTGAAATTTTGACAAAAGTAGTTTAGTTTGTAATGTCTATTACAAGAGGTTCAATTAGCTGTCATACAATTCCCTTTTTTAATATGCAACCTTCTTATGATCTAATTAATTAAATTTGTCTCTTAAGGACAGGGCTCAATTTTTTCTATATTATGATCGTGTAAGTATCCAAGAGTAGTCCACAAAGTTTCCTCTACTTTTTTTTCTCATTTTTTACCAAATTCAAAAATATGATTTGAATTGATAATTAAAATTGAATAATAAAATAAGTATATTGTCATTTTATTCATAATATGAGTCTGAACTAAGTTAGGTAATTAATGGATATTAACTTGGCACAATATTTTTATTTTGCTTAGATTGGACCAAAAGTTAAATGGAGATTTAACAAAAGTTGAAGTCTATATGAAATATGAATTTTATTTCTAAAATTTTTATTTTTAAACAAGTTTTTACATAAGGTTTTTCTTTTATAACTTAAATATTCATAACTAATTTATTGCAACCGTAACAACCATTGCAAAAAAACATAAAAAAAAACCAGTATATACTTGTATATATACTCGTATATATATATTATATTATATATATACTAATAGTTGTCATAACATCATTATTATAACATCAGGTAAATAAACTTATAAAAGTTATTTTTTTTTTTTTTAAATTATGGAAAAAAAGCTAACGTTATATGAGAAGAAAAAAAAATGTATCTTCCCTTGATGGCGGATGCATTCATTTCATTATGTTTTTATCAACAAATAAAGCAACAAAAGGTATAGAAGTGTCAACATTGGTAAAATATAAAATATCTTTCTTTTATATGTTTACAGGGTGATTTTTAACATTATTAAATGTCAATATTTTTATAGAATGATATATTGTTTATTTTTTTCTGGATTTTTAGAGACTGGATAGTGAAATGATTGGAATACCAGCCACTCAACCAAGAAGCCCAATTTGAATTCTAGAAAAAAAAAATTGAAAAAATTTTGTAACTGCTTACCATGCTTTTAATAAAACGGACTTAAAAAGAGCTAAAAAAATTATTTAAATCCTTGCACTAAACCTGGAACCATGATTTACAAGTAACATTTACAGAGCTCGTGATTGCATTTTTAGGTGATGGAACCATGATTTCAAAGCAGCAAAATTGTGAATAAATTTGTTGAGCTTATACCAAGACTTTTTCAGAGCTACTTCAAACGATGGTATATAACTTTTTCTTTTTTTATAGAAAGGACTTTAAGGTCCCATGATAGTTATATTAGAAATCGATATCTTAAGACACAAAGGAAGCTTCTGAACTATATGATTTATTTATTTGTAGTACCAGGTAATAGTAAAAAGTGCCTGATATTATAATAGTTTTTCGCCTATTATGCATTTGGGCTTCTCAGTAAATCGAATCTTTTAGATTGAAAAGCCGCCACTGAGCTCAGTTTGATAGACAAATGTCTAAGCGCTTTTTATCTCCAGAATGGCTCAAAAAAAATAGGTCACAATATTAGCTACATTTACATTTTGATAATTGTAGGGCTCAACCGAGGTAATAAAATAGAATATAAAAATATTACAATTCAACAAATAGAATTGTATCAATTAGAATCTATAAACTCTGAACTCTACAACTCTGAACTGTTTTCCGTAGCAATTGCATTTAGATTTCATTAAGATTAACTCAATTACAATCTAAAACTAATATCCTTGTATACTGTCTTCTGTAGTAATTACCTTTAGGTTTCATTCAGATCAATTCCATAAATAATATTATTATATTCCGCATACTTCCTCTGCTTACAACATATATACCTTCGACGCAGGCAGATTTATTAGCCTAACAATTTAACAATTAGAACATCAAAAAAAAATTAGAAGCCCAGTTATACTTAACTCTATTTCCTTTCTACATTGTTTGACTAGATCTTTAAATACTAGATCTTTCTCTAACCTTATTAAGAATATGAAAAATTAAATATTATTTCTAAATGTGTTATACTCGTATGTATAACACTTAAGAAATAATTTTAAATAACTATAAATGAAATGTTTATAATTTAATTTAAGTGGAACAAATAAATTCATATTACTATCGAATTGAAGATCCATTCAATCATTACAAATATATTTGAATTATTTAATTGAAAATGAACAAATTAGTTAAAATATAATTTGAGTCTTAAACAAGTTTTAGACATAAAGAATTTTCCTTAATTGGTTTACTAAGAATTGTATAACAAATAAAATAATTATCTCAAGTATACAGATATTTAAGAACTTAAGAAAATTTATTTCGTTAATTCACTAAAGAACCTTACACATGTTTGTACCCTCAAACCTAGAAATGCTCCCATTTTGGATATGCATTTCATTGATAGTTTTAATTTTAAAATACACCTGACCAGTGACCACACTAAAAAGATAAACTTAAAGTGTAAATTTCATCATATTTCTATAATATTCAATTAAAATCATAGTTAAAACGAATGTCTTCCATCAAAAGTTATAAAAAGTTTTTAGACCGGTTTCATTTATAAAATTCCATTAAATACACTTTGAAATAAAGTTACAATTAAATGATCCCATGAATTGGAGTTAAACGGAAGATGAAAAGTGAATTTATTAATAAATATCAGTATAAGATAGTAAGACACTTCTTTATAGTTAGTATAAGTACAGAATAGTAGAAGAAATCGATGGAATAATTCAATGAAAGCGTAATACTACGAGTATGTTTTAAACTATGGAAATTCCCCCAAGAGAATTAAAAAGTAAAACTAAAGTAAAAAGTAAAAAAAATTTACAAATATAGAAGTTGGTCGGATAAGAAAAAAGTTGGTAAAGTATATATTATTTAAGAATTATGTATTTCAATCCCTTGTGAATTTCTAGTGTCAAACGATTAAGGTAAGGTGATATATTACATTTGGTAATATATATATATAATATTATGATTTTATATTTTTAAGGTAAAGTTACACCAGATATTAAAAATATATTTTCATTTATAAAAGTTATTTTAATGTGTTAATAAAGTTGTAAAAGTTGATGAGCTCTCAGATTTTTAAGAAGTTTATTTATAATTTTATAAATATTGTTTGTACTCGTATTGTACTTACTTAATAATTGTACTTCAATTTGGACATTGTCAACTTCTGAAAATATGCATTAAAAATTTAAGGGAAAAAAATGTTATGGGAAGTTAAGCACGATTGGTATTTTTTGCCATTATATACTACCTAAGGAAAAATTTCCCTTTCTAATAAATAAGTTTGAATAAGTTTGCATTTAATATTTATGAAATATTTCCTCCGGGATTCGATTCCCTTTTTTCCATTAATATTTTGTTTATTTTTAGATAAATATTAAAAACGGTTGAAAACTTTATTGAAAATCCAATGACTTATTCACTAATAACGGCAATTCTTTAAGGCCCTAAAAAGTCCAGATTAAATTTAATTAGTTAGTTAAACTATACCTCCGCGTCTTTTATAGTTTATATTATTGAAAATTCGTGAATTACCCACCAATTGTTCAGTCATTCAATCAATAGACCATGGATATCAAAAATTGTAAGAACGGTAGGCAATGGGTTAAATGTGAACTGTAAATCTATCAAGAAATATAACTAACTTACTTTTAAAATTGGTTGTATAAACTTAAAATCAATTCTTTTTTAAATTGTAAAATCAAGGTAAACTTTCCTTAATTTTCTAAATTATGCCATTAAATTAATAATGAAAAATTAAATTGAAAAAACCAAATAAAATACATTATATTTGTCAATGTTTAAAAACTTTTAAGCTTAAAATTTTTAAAATTTTTTATGAACCAAAAATTGATGGTAGATCTTTTGCATTTAAAAGTGTTTTAATATAAAAGTAAATTGCTGGATTAATGTTAACAAAAAAAAAGAACTATCTTTCAATTCAGCAATTTATTTTTATATTATAAAATACTTTTAAATTCAAAAAGTGTTTTTAGTGTGTTTAAAGTGTTAAAACATCCTAAAAGAACCAATATCTACCATCATTTTGCTATTTTCTAACTTTTAGGGGGCTAATTTTACTTAAATAAATGTATATATTGAAAAAATGATATTTTTTTTTTAATCTATAGATACTATTAGATATTATTAATTCTTTAATCAATGATTTAATATATATATATATATATATATATACCAAAAGTTATTGTAATGCAAATATAATTATAAGTATGTATATGTATTTCAATTTCTATACTGCAAAGCCTAAATTTTTAAAATAAAGTTTTTATAATGATCGAATAAAATATAATTAGAATAAATTTGAAATATATATATACATTATAAATATAGGTAAGATACAACATTTCTCAGACCAAAATGAAAAACATCTGTTAAAATGTATAATTTATCTGATAGATAAAAATACAGAATTTTTTAATTTATAAAAAAAAAAAACAATTGAGTAAAATAAAAATTATGAATTAAATCTATATATCAGGTAAAATTTTGAGTATCTGTAGATATTTAAAAATATACTTTGAATTAAAAAAATTATATAATAAGAAAATTTCATAAGTACCTATATTTTATTTCGATAAAAATTTATGATCCTTTAAAAACTAGTTTTAATTTTTAATTTTATTATATATTATACATATATTTGTAGAAATGTTTAATATATTAGATACATATATATACAAATACTAAATTTACCTTTTTAATAAAACTAAACAAGGGAATTTTAAATAAGAAAAATAAAATGGTAAGTATATAGAATTAATATTAGAGGACTAAAGAATCTATAAGATACGAACTGGAATGGAACCAGAAGAACTAAAAAAAAAAAAAACTATTGATATTGCCGCAACAAGTTTTTTTTTATTTATATTACATATATATATTATGTATGTATGTATATATTACATTACCTATATATACAATTTTATTATAAGAATATATATCCTATTACAAATACAAAAATATATGAATGTATCTGTAGATATGAAAATTTTTATATTTGATTTTTTGTTGTTTTGTGGGAAGATTACGTGGGAAATACCTTTTTCTTTCTTATATATTTTTTTCATATTTGTGGAAATATTTTTTTGTTTTTTTTTTTTCTTTGATCAACAATAGATACAATCTTTTATTTGTATAGATTCAGGTGATTTTTGTTCATTTTTAGATACTTATTATAGAATAAATTTTTTATTTTGTGATACAAATAATATGTTCATTTTTAATATAATAGAAAAAATAATGAGGAAGAGTATATAGTATGGTAGACTCGGTCAACTTTAGGATACCTATATGAATGCAATACAACATTAAATAATTCGGTTAATTACTTTGGACATCATTTCAGATACTTAGAGAAGAGGTGTTGTAGAACTTCATACTGAACAAAAAATTGTTCTAAAGTATTAATAACGGGTTTTTAATTAAAACAATGAAAAATATCAATATTTTTGGAATTTACATGACTCTTGAACTGTGAGAGACTATGAGAGATAATGAATATTTTAGATATTATCCCATAATTTCTTCTAGCTGCTGACACTGAGACAAATCTTCTATGTTAAACAGTGGCGAAGATGTTGTTATATTGCTAAAACGATCAGAAAACCTAAGCATTTTAGGATTGCAACTAAATCAAAAAATGTTGTGGAATGACCATATTTTTAATATAGTTAAGTGCTGCCAAATATTTGGGTTTTCCGTCCCGTTGCAAAACATATTTCTCTCCTAAGAATCTGTCTAATATCTTTAAAGCCGATATTCGATCTAAGATTAAGTATAATTCGCACATTTGAGCCGGCGCATTCCAAACTTCTTTGAGGTACCTCGACAAAATTCAAAACTGTGTCTTACGTCGAACATTTACTGCACTTAACTCTCGTCGAAATAATGGAGCGATTTCTCTGTTTTATAGATAACTTTGGCTATTTATAGTCCACATGGTCTATTGAACTTAAGTCAATTATGCCTCCTTTTAAGCAATTCAACGTAATGCCAGAGGAGCAGCAAGGGCTCATTTCTTCACTGTGGAATTCCAAAATGGTTTAAATCTGGTTATGAAAACTCATTTATCGTGAGGACTGCTAAGATGTGGAACATGCTTCCATCTAATGTGTTCCCCTAATTTTGTTAATAATATAACATACTACAACTTGCAAAAATGCAAACCATCACCTGCGATCTTTACAACCTCTGAGTTCCGGACATCTTGTATATATGTAAGTTATGTTCATATTAAAAAAGAAGTTGTATGGCAGCTACTCGAATTCATTGAGCAAACTGACTGAATTGCAAACCCCGCTCCCTTTACTGCGTCACAAACGTAATTGCAAATTAAGTATACATACTATTGGACCTGCGTTCATATGGGTATAAAAAAAACCAAAAAATATTTCTAATAGAATGTAAATGTAGTTTATTAAAAATTTATATATTATTTTCAGTTCTATTTCTTTTTATTTTTTTTTCTGTAAATGTATCTTGTATATTGTATCTACAGATATTATTGTTAGATATTATTATATTGTATCTATTTTTAAGAAAGTGTTTATTACTGAATGAAATTTTTTTTCAAAAAAATAAAAACAGGACTACAAAAAAAATGGTAACCAACAAAAAAAAAAAAAAATCATAATTATTTATTCAATACTAATATAAATTAGTATATATATAGAAATATATATATAAAATGTATAAGTAAAAATGTGCAGATATGTTGGTATTTTATTTTTGCAGATTCATAATATTTATAGATTTAATTTGATACAATTATTGTAGTTGTTGCCTTTGTTGTTGTTGAAGTTGTTGTATATATATTTTGAATAGAAACTATTTTTAATAAAAAAAAAAAATTTTTATAAATGGATTAAAAATAGACATTTTGATGATCAATAAAAATTATTGTTTACATCTTTTGGTTTATTTTTTTTTGTATAAATATGCAAGAAGTCATGTTTACACATATTTATCTGATATTTGCATATATATATATATATGGATATATGAATATAAGCAATATTGGCTTTAAATATGTTTATATGTGATCTATAAAAAATATAAAAACTGGTGTTTTACTATTTTGCTATTATTGCATAAATAAATCGGAAGTGTTCTCCTATTGACATTGTAGTTTCGTTCAAAAAAAAGGGTGGAGTAAATATAAAATGTAGGACACAAATATTACTCACTGTTTAAACTTGGATGAGACGAAACAAGATGACAATTGACAGTTCGAAGGTAAATTGAAAACGGACTTCAATGGTTTATTTATGAAAATTTGCCAATTTCAAAATTAACCAAAGGGAGAGGAAGATTATTTGGAACCAGCAGTTTTCATAACCTAAGAATTTCCATTGTCCTTGGAGTCTTCGGTGCTTCAGTATTGCATTGGAATTGTTTCAGAGGAGGTATAAAATGGATTTTAATTTAATAAAACTGGTAACCTATATGAAAGATTTTAGTATTTTGACGATTGTTAAGCGGTGTAACAGTTACCTGAATTGTTGGGTCGCCAATTAGGCGTTAGACACAATTTTTAAGGTCACCTACTGAAGTTTTATATAATTTATAGTACATTTATGCTGGGCGACACAGTAGTTATAGTGAGGACATTTTTTGCGAAAGGCCCAGGGTCGAATCCCTATGAAAGTGAAAAAACTTTTTCGACTCAACTCGCTACCATTCGCTATTGGGTTCAAATTAATGGCTTAATAAATAATTTATAATTATTTATCTTTCATGAAAAATACATTAATGTTGCAATATAAAGAAATGCAGAATAAAAACAAATTATTTAATCGAATAATACACCTCACAGATATAGAATACCAAAATAACTCAAATACAAAATATTACATATTTCCTGAACACACTTTATAAAAATAAGTAATAAGTAAGTAATTTGTATTTTTTTAAAGTAACTATTAATTAAATTCACAAGATAGATTTTTTTTGACGTTTTCAATACCTACATTGCTTTTATTAATTTCAGGTGTAACTAAATAAGTAAAATTGGATACAAAATGATCATCAAAAAATTATTTTCTTTACTGCGTAAAAATTAAATTAAAATTTTCCAATAAAAATTTGTTTTAATTTTTGATTATTTAAAATAAAATTTAATAAATTTATGACCTTATTTAGGTTATAACGTATAAATAGATATGATATATGGTAGTATATATTAATAAATAAACATATTTTTGAAAATATACAATTACAAATAAGTAATCTTAAAATAAAAAATTGGTATGACTGTTTTAGCTAATTTTTCAGCCAGCCCAACACATCACTAAACTAAAACAAGGCTTAATTACTATTTCTAGTGTTATCCGGTTTGTTATGATAGACACTGATTTTTCCAAACATAATGCTGTCTTTATAGATCTACTGCAGTAAGTTAAGTACTTCTAAATTAGAAATAAAATATTGAGTACTTTGATTAATATTCGTCTGATTCATAACTAATTGTAATCAATTTCTTTCAAGATTACAGATTTTTTTTTAATTAAATGCCAAGATTCCAATTTAAATGTAATTATAACAATAAAATTTTTATACTCAGCTGGTCACTCTAAAACAAAAAAAATTAGATTTTCAATTAAAAAATTACTTTAAAAATCGATTTAAAAAAAAAAAAAAAATACCATATGACATGATTAGCTCTATTTTCATTTTAGATTCTTAGAAATTAATCTCGGATGTTATTTAATTTTTTTTTTTTTAATTACATCCTTTTGATTACAAGTTTTGTAATTTTTTTTTGCGCTTCGTTACTTCTTTTGCTACCAGTTTTATATTACTTCTCTCCTTTTATAGATATTTATTATAGCATTCTTTACCAGTTTCCTTTGATTATATTTTTTAGTTTTTTAGTTTTTCACAAAGCGAAAAGAAAAATACATAAGAAAATTTTAATTTATTTGATTGATTTGTTGATTTTTTATTTTGCCATTTTAAATACTCGTATAGCAAAAATTTATGAAAGAAAAACTAGTTTTCCATTCCCACTTTTTGTCTTCATTTATTCTTATGCGCATTTAATTAATAAATTGAGTACTCAGCTGATTGAACAATGGCGCGAATATTTAATTTACCGTAACAATACGTGTTAATTACATATACTTTAATTTGTTCAACTTCAATATTCCAATTTTATATTTTTTTTTTGTAAAATTATCTATCGCTACATATGGTATCTTCTTATCTCTATTATTGGATTAAAGATACGCGAAAAGATTGTAATTTTTGATTGTATTTAATTTATATGAGTACTTTTTTTGTAGTAGTAGTTGTAGTTTGTATGATTACTTGTGTTGTGGGTAATAGTGTACAGTGACCTTAAAGCAATTACTAAGAATAAATTTGATTAAAAGTAATTTAGGTATGTATTTTGGTGATATTTTAAAGATTTTTTTAATAATTTTATTGTAGTATGATTCACTAAAACTGTAAGTGGTTGTTTGACATTTTTGACATTTTTAAACATAAATTGATAAGTACTTATATTGAAATTTGTAATCAATTGCAATGAATTATACTTAGGTACACTTACAAAAAAAGTATAAGTTTGCTGATTTTTTTTCTTGGGTTATGGATTATCAAATTTTGTTCAGACAAATTTTAGGAATTCATAATTTTGAGTTACCATTTGTATGGATTTTATTGAATCGTAATATGGAGGATTGATTTGATGTATTCAACAGAAAAATTTAAAAAAAATATTTATTATTAACTTATATAATAGCATAACAGTAGGCAGAAGTATTCATTGAGAAATTTAAAAAAATATTTATTCAGAATAGAATAGAAGAATTAATTTAACAGAATAGAAGTAATCATTGAGTTCAGCAAAGAATGTCAAATGAATTAACAAATACAATTGAAATTCTTGTGAATGCTGGAATCAATACCCACACTCTTTTGTTTAACCCAGTCAAGTACTTAACTTCTAAACCACCAAGGGTGCCAATCAATTTAATAATACAAAGTGAATTAATAAATTATTTTATTGAACAATTTTTCAAACCTTAATACAGAAAAAAAACTTTATATAAGAATATAACAATTACTACCGATTCTCCTTAAATTGATTATTATAATAAATTGCATAAACTGTTATTAATTTTATAAATAACTACGCTTCTTATCATTTTATTATTATCATTAATTTATGATTATTTAGAGATAATAATAATTTTTAATATAGAAATTAATACGCATATTGAAAAATTCTTGATTGTATTGAGAAAGTGTATGACACCATATTTTTTTTATATATGTATATATATATATATAAATTGTTTTTAATTGTTTTATCGTAAATATATATACATATATATATAAAAATACATATTTTATAATTATTGTACAAATATGAAACTCATAATATTTTAATCTAAAGATGTATTTAAGGTTAAATAAATAAATAGATAATTCCGTTTTAATTTTAAAGATAATATTATTAAAGATAAAACAAATCAAACTAAGTATGTATAAGTATTTATTTTAATGATTAATAATTTATAATATAATTAAATTCTTTTTAAAATCATTTTTGTTTTCATTTATTTTCAATCGAAATTGTATATTCGTGAAATTTAAAAATTAAGATTAATAATTTTCAAAATACTCATATAATGTTGTTTTCGAATGGCAAAAAGGGTAAAAAAAAAAAAGTTGATTAAAAAAACTCTAGATTTACTCTTAAATGAATCTATGGTCGCGTTCAGTAGCATCTAGCACACTACATTGCTATACTGAAGAAACTGAACGAAATGACGTTTGATTATGAGTGACACTTTTGGTATATTTTAATTTTATTTAAATTATTTTAATCATGCATACAATGGAGAATTTCTATGGCTTTCAAAAGCATTTCAATAATTCTATTTTTATCCTTAATTTTTTTTCCTATTTCCTATTTTAATTTTATTTGTATTTTTTAATCAATTTATATTTTTAATTTTAAAAGAAATACTTCATTCCCAAAAATTTCTCAGAAAATCTTGTGAACAAACACTTTTTGTGTTTAACTGTCAATTAAATGTCAATTAAACGTCAATTAAAATCTGATACTCAATTTAGCATAAAGTTTTTTTTACTGCAAAATTTGTCAAAATTTTATGGGAGGGTACATACATTATAACAAGAGGTATGGATTTTTTATATTTAAAAAAATTAAATTAGTTTAAAGTTCTTGATTGAAAACTGTAAAAACTTTTTCCAAAAACTTAATATTTCGTTAAAACTTTAGAGTCTCTTATGGAACCGTAAACAAACGATCAGTAGTAGTTTTAATTTTTTTAATAATTTTTTTTAAAATGCCCAAAAATTTTAATGAATATATAAAACGTCAAACTTTATTTTTTTATACACCAATACAAACAAAAAAAATAGTAACTCTCATTTCAATTTCTATTGGAAAAGCTCTCTGATTCTCAGAAACCTATCGAAAACGAAATAATATGAACTTTAACTTTAAAGCTTATCCAAAATATTTTGTAAAATTATACTATGAGTACTTAAGTACTCATTAATTTTGATCTTTTACAATAATTACTCAACTTATTACGATATGAGTATTCAAAATTGATTAAACAAACGAAATGATTTTAATCCGCTCATCAGAGCTTTAACAAGTCAATCATAAGATTATGTATTTAGATTTAGTATTATGTTAGGTGTTAGAGTTAGGTATTTTTAAATAAGATAAGTTTATAAAATAAGAAAAGATGTAAATATAATAATTGTATAAGTTCTTATAAATAATCAATTCTGTAAGTACTATTGTACTCATAAAATTTGTTAATAAGATCAAGACATAATAAATAAATAGTTTTAATTAGAAATTATAAAATTCATTGATTAATTAATATAAATCTTATATATAAAACTTAAATAAATACAAAAAATTGAAACTATACACTATCCAAAAAAATCACAATTGTTAAAATACAAGTGTTTTAATAAATTCCTCAAAAATTTAAATGATTATATTTAAAAAAAAAAGTACTTATCATTAATTCTGACAAAAGAAATAATAAATACAGTGTTTTGTAGTTTAGATGAGTTGTTTCAAACTAACACATTTGTTTTTTAAATAAATGTGTACTGATAAGATGTGACACAATTTTTTTTCTTTTTTGATAAAATCTGACCTAAATATTTACTTTCTACGGTATAATATTTGATAATAGGAACTCTGTTAAGTTATGTTAGGTCTTAACTGAACTAATAAATAATAATATAGACGCGTTTTTTTGAATAGATCAGATAATGAAATTTATTATTTATTTATTTTTTTATAATTAGTATTATAACAATATCAAGCAGTACTTAGTAATAATAAATACTGCCTGATATTGTTATAATTCGTTGACTACATATTTGGCATTTGGGTTTCTTAAATTAAATACTTTCTGTTTATTTATAATTACAATATCAATTATTTTGTTTTATATTTGGTAACCATGGAGATTTGTGAAGAAAATTGATTTTTTCAATATTTTTTTTCAATTTTTTCACTTTGGTAACCATGGAGATTTGTGAAGAAAATTGATTTTTTCAATATTTTTTTTCAATTAAAAAAGTTCATTACCGGTACGGAAATTGAACCTGCACCCCCTAAGTTAGTAAGCCAAATGTTTACCTTCTAACCCACCGAGGCCCCATAATGAAATTTAAAATAAAATTTCTTTAAAAATATGAAGATGTAGGTAATTAAACAAAATACGTTAAATTATATGGTTGATCTTATTTTTTGATCTAATGTTACTTCAAATGTACTTAATATAGATATAATGAATATTAAAAGTTCAATGACTTTTCCCGTAATAATTGTATAACATTTCCCTAGATTTCAATAACTTAAATACCTTAAAATATATAATATAGTTTTTACAGTATTCAAATGCCCTTAATCTAATAGCATCTTATTTCCAATACTAATTTTGAATGTAGTATTAGTGTGAATAAAATATTTATTCCTAGGGGTGTTGAATGTTCAAAATACACGTCTCCATTTATTAAACAATATTCATTTTTAGTTGGATATAATTTTTGAAAGTTGTAATAAGAAATTATATTACTAAATACTTCTTAAAAATTTCTTTTACTACTTGTATCTTTAAGTTTATCATCATTTTATGTTGATTCTTTTTATTTTATCATTTCCCTGCTATTGGATCTAAAAATAGACCTGAATGGGAATTTAATTTGAGATAAATTTGAAATAAAAACAAAATAAAAAAACACATTTTTCATATAAGTTTTATGAGATCACGTGTGTTTTTCGTCACATTGTTTTTAAGGTAAAATTGGAGACTAAAAAAAACTTATGTCTTATACATGAGTGTGGAAATTTTTTTTGTAATTTACTAATAAGTATTTTGTTTTTTCTTTTAAAAGTAAAAATAAATATAAAAATAAGTATTCAATTAATTCCCTGTTTTATTTTTCATTTTTATTAAATTCTATATTTAGAATATAATAATAAAATAAAAATTGTTAATTTACCCTAAATTTATTATAATTATCCTGTAAATGTTGTTTTTTTTAGAAAAGTCATCATGAATTGAATGAAAATTAGACACGATGTAAAAAAGCCTAAGGCAATAAGGAATAGTTGCTATGACAACGCGCTCTTTTTTACTAATTAATTTTTTGAAAATTGAATTTTGTACTCTACTCTTAAGTTCCCCGTATTTAATACTTTTTTTTAAATGTGAACAATTAATGAATCCTTGTTTTTGAATTCACCTTTTAAATTTCTTTTAATTTCAAATATCGCATATTAAAAATTTGTGTCTAAAAAGTGTAATTTCTGGTGTTGTTTCCAACTGCAAACTAGAGCTCCCGAATCTTCTTTCTGTTCATTTATTTCAATTTTAAAATAATCAACCGCTGAATAAATTATTTTTGGAGGAAAAAGGGCTTGTGGTAAATTGCATTAAGACGCTTACAGTTTGAAAAGGGAAAAGAAGCCCGTCAGCGCCCGGAATATAAAAAGGCGTCAACAGATCGAAAGGAAAAAAGAGTCCTAAAGCTTCGCCGCTTAACAGAGTATGGAAAGTTTGTTAAAAATATTCGGATTTGACAGTTGGCTCCAATCATATAAAGTTAATGCGAGTTCCTTGAATTTTTTTTCAAAATTATAATTTTGGAATTGAGGCCTAGTTATATAGCCCATTTAAAATGAGAAATGACACTTAACACGAAATTTAGCTAAGCGTTATGTTATTTATTTCAATTAATTTTACCCATTAGGTCTAAATGCCGTAGAATTTATTGCACTCCACCAAATATTAAACTGAAGTCAAAACATTTTCATAAACGCGCTATGAAAGGCCAGAAATTACAAAACATTTTTATAAAGTTCTTAAAATATCAAAATATTAAATGGTTTAAATGAATTCTATATAAGTACAATTACACGTATTTGTAAATCGAATTGGATAGGCATTAAAAATTATATTGAAAAACTTATCAATCCATTACACAGAACAATTTTTTTGTATACTAAATACATAAAGAGTGGTTGTATACAATATACAAAGTTATTTTATATTATAATATTATTAGTCTTGACAATAAAGGAATTTTATTTTTGTTTTTTTTTTTTCGGAAATTATTTAAAGAGGGAAAAAACCCAAAAAAAAAAAAAAAAAACAAATGAAATTTTACGGAAGTTGAGAGGATTATAGATGATTTCCTGAATTTTATATTAGTTACGGTTTAAAAAACACAAATGATTTCTTTTTTTTTTTTTTTTTTCCTTGTTTGTTTGTATTGTGTGGTTATCTTTAAAAAGGATATTGTTAATACATTAGTATTAGTGTGAATTCATTCCAGTATACTAAGGAATGTGTAAAGTTTGTAGAAGTAACGAAAAGTAAAAATAAGGAAATTCCACTTAATGTTATACATATTAAATATAATATTTACTGAAGAAATTTGAAAATAATGAGAAAGAAAAAAAAAAAAATTGTTTAATAAAAACATTTCCTTTGTTAATAATAGTATTAAAAAATTGTTTGAATTGAATAAAAGTGAATTAGTTAAGTATTTGTTTAGGTTATACTTGATCTTTTGTATCTATGATATAAAAATGCTTCTGTTTTGGTTCTTTATTATTTTGTTAGAAATCGGGGTTTTTGAGAATAACTTCTTGAAAGGTGATTGATTACATAATAACTTTAAATTTGTTTGTGGTTTTGAATGGGGGATAAAGTCTTGCAATATGTTGTGATTGAGGCATTTCAATAGGTATTTCTTTTAATTTAACAAGTTTTACAGTAACGTGTCATTTGACCCCGGGCTATAATGTTCCTAGGTTTTATATCCCACTTCTGACGGGACATATTTTAAACTAAATTTGGTCACGTTGTCTTATTATCTGTGAGTTATAATTTTCTAAAATTGGTGGGACATATAACCATAGTAATTTTTGTTATTTTTCGATTTTATTCCCCATAAAATTGGCCCAAAATTCCAAAATTTAGGATATTGTGACTCACCTAAAAAAATTCTATATATTATATTATTGCCTACTGTAAAATTTGAATATATTTTTAACAGGTTTTAAACATTTTTCTATATTCAATTCATTCAGTGGTCTTCGCACCCTCCCCTACGAGTCACTACTTATGCCTGCCTTAGTTCTTCCCTGCATAACTTCCTTCGTGCTTGAATTTTTAGGAAGCTGTATTAACAGAACAACTTTAAGACCTTGATATAATTTATTGTGTGCTAATTTTGAGGAAAGGAACTACAGTTAACGGTAAATTTGATCCATGCGTTTAGACGGGGCAGCAGTTGTTGTCAACATAATCTTCTTTCTCTTTCCCACTTACTCATTTCTTCTACAAAAAAGCTTTAACACAAAAAAAAAACGACGAAAACACGCTTAACACCCGAAAATCTTGTATACATTTTTGTACATTTTTGTTAACCAAAATTTAGGTGCCTTACGTGTTGACAGTCACCAATACATCTAAAAAAGCAATAAAAAATTTTTCAGTTCAAAAATTATTTTATGATATACTACACATCATTCTTATATTAAACATTAAAGAGTGATATACTATTGGAAAAAATCTGATAATATTAACTCACACATATAAAGTTGCGGCAGCACTCTATGTATACATGACATCAACGTGTAAACGGAAAGAGCTTTTAAGCAGATATAACAACAAGATGTGAATACTACAACGTTGACACCGTCTAAATTAGCTCAAAAATATTAAAAAAATTATCGAAAACTTAAATTATAGATCTAATATCTTTGAATTGTAATATCTCAACTGGAATAGTAATAAGAAATAACCATAAAATATTAATATAATCTGTAATATAATTCCTAAATCTTTTTTGCTTATATTAACATTTCATATATAGAATTAAGGTAACATAATTTTTGATTCCATGTTTTAAAATAATTTTTTCCATTTTATTTGCCTGTAACTATGATTTTTATGTATAGCATGTTAATATCTACTTAATTTATACATTAAATTCTAAAAAAAACAATTTCACTTACAAAAAAATAATTTGAATAGTTTTTTACACATTGTAACTATATGAAGTTTGATTTTGAATTTCAAAAAAAAAAAAAAGTTCAAAGCGTGTTAAATTTTAATGAAAAATAGAGAAATTTGTATAACGATTAAAAAACTATAAACAAATATGTACATACATATTTGTTAATTATGTGATAGATTGAAGCGTTAAACGAACGCATCAAATATCTTTTGTAATCATGTTTTTATGTCAATTTTTACATAGTGAAAAATTTTCAAATTTTTAATTTTTACATTTACATAATTTCATTAATTTTAATTAGTAATTAAAATATTTTAATAAATTTATCTTATTTTTTTTCTAAATTTATGATTTTCTTGTCTTTAGGGACATGGAAAGCTTCAACTATTGGAGCTGTGCGTAGTTTCGTAAATGTTGTGTGTTTGCGACTTTAACACACCAAAATCAGGATCATTTTTGACCCGAACTT